>OY856187.1:91600940-91965493 GCA_963693315.1 Diogma glabrata
GTAAAACCGCACACCTTTGTTTGCAAGAAGAATTAATAGAAATGTATACAAATGTTAAATATAGTTGTTTTTAATGTGTATGTGATAGATCAGCAATATAAGAACTCAATATCATCAAGCTCAAGTTAATTATTTGTTTATTTTATTTTTTTTTCTACGATAGCAGATGAAAAGTCTATTTTCATGCAGGCTTAATCCACTGTGAAAATGGGTTTTTCGCCTCTAGTGTAAAATCATTTTCGTTAAATAATAAATTGTAGTTGCCATTTTTTTTTCATGTAACCTTACAAAGTTTTTAAAACAAAGCAACCAATGAAAAAATCGAATATGAATTTTGCATGTTAGGGTGCGTTTATGTTGGAGCTTCGATAATAGCGTCGACCATCGATGTGATTAGAGCAAAGAAAATGAATACATGTTTTCAAATAGGAGTATTTATACTTTATGTTGAAGCATCGATAAAAAAGTCAAGCATCGAGTCAAGCGTCGATAAACGATTTGTTCTTTTTCGACGCTACTATCGAAGCTCTGATCGATGACCATTTTATTTATTTTATAAAAAAAAGCATAAAACTAAAAATATTAGTTTTAATCAATTTAAATTTTTGAAGTTTATAGAAAATTGATTATTAAATTAATTAATTTTAAGGTTATTGTATATATTTTTGTAAATTCTATTAAAATTCTCGAAGCTCCAACATAAACACTGCAAAAGAATAGCGCTATTCAACGCTTTTATGACTCCTTGACTCGATGCTTGACTCGTTTATCGAAGCTTCAACATAAACGGACTCTTACGTTGTCCATTTCTAATTTAATAATTTATAATAAATATATCGTTTATATATCTATACCTCGAAGGTAAACTGCACTATGTTACTAGTAAATTACATAGAACATAGTGCAGTTTGCCTCCGAGGTACTGATATGTATATACTATCGTAGAAAAAACTGCATTTCCTACGCGAGATGAAAATATTTTACTTTTGTGAAATTGTTCCACTCGACGGTAACGCGTCTCGTGGACAAATTTTCACTCACCAAAAAGCAGTGTTTTCATCTCTTATAGCAAAATGTACTATTTTACATTCGAAATTTGTGTAAGTTAATTTCTTTATTGAATATCTTATTTTTGTTTACAAATGTTAAATTAAATACATTAAAAAAAAGCAAACAGCCAAGTTGTTGCTTTTGTTTATCTTTTCATCGTCAATTAAATATTAGGTTCTATGTATATCTTGGCTTATCGAATTACAAACTTATTTGAAATGTTCCGAGAAAAAATATACAGGCTTTCTGTATAAAATTCACATGGATTTGTTTAGTTAAACAAAATTGGCGATTTAAGCATTAATTGTTTAAGTACACAAAATTAAATTACAAAATATGGAGGGGCTGAAATCTCACAGCTCTGAGATATCAAGACTTCGGTCTGGGTTAAGAATTTTGATATAGTTTTCGGCAAAAAACTTTTATGAGGACATGGTTTTTAGTTTTGGGCAGCGATGTGTATCAAACATAACTCTTTGTTAAAGTACTAGTATTTTTGATCTCTGTTTAAAAATTTATTACAAAACTAACACGAAACATCAATACGTTGTCAAAATTATAATCAAAATTCCAAAAATATTGTTAAATTAAATAAAACCAAACTTTTTCAAAATTCCAAAAATATTCCAAAAATTAGAATAATATCAAATATTTAAATTTTGTCTAAATTCCAAGAATATTTCAAAAATTCTTAAAAATTCAAACTATTTCCAACATTCTAAATATATTGCAAAAATTATTACAAAATCAAAAATTGAAAATTTTTTCAAAATTCCAAAAATTATAATAATATCAATAATTAAAAATTTTCCAAAATTCTAAAAATATTCCAAAAATTCTTACAAAATCAAAAATTAAAACTTTTGCCGAAATTCTAAAAATATTGTAAAAATTCAAAAATACAAACTTTTTCAAAATTCCAAAAATATTTCCAAAACTATAACAAATTCAAAAATTTCCATGTCCAATTTCATTTTAAATTACATTTACGTCATAAAAACAGCTACATTTTCTTCCAAAAAATTGGCTAAAAAAATAAATGAAATCATTTTTTGACACACTTGACATTATTTTTTGACAAACTTATAATGCCATAATTCTCTATAATAATAATAAAATATCATGTCACAAATCATTAATTTTATTTTTTGTAAAAAATTGGGTAAAAAATAAATAAAAACCTTTCTTTTGACACACTTGACAACATTTTTTGGCAAACTTATAATGCCATAATTCTCAATAATAATAATAAAATTTCATTTCAAAGAAACAATTTTATTTTTTTCCAAAAAATTGGGTAAAAAACTAATTAAAAATCTTTTGACACACTTGACAACATTTTTTTGACAAACTTATAATGCCATAATTCTCAATAATAATAATAAAACTTCATTTCAAACAAACAATTAATTTTATTTTTTTTCCAAAAAATTAGGTAAAAAAATAAATAAAAATCTTTCTTTTGACACACTTGACAACATTTTTTTGACAAACTTATAATGCAATAATCTAGATTTTGGTCTCACATACCAATCCCGACCATCAAGATTTCTCCAAATTCAATGTTACTACTCGTAATCACTTAAAATGAACGTTTTTTAAGCAAAAAATATGCAAAATTCCATGTTTTGACACCTTTTCGATTTTTTTTGACACACTTCCGGTACAGTTATCGAACACATCGTCCTTTCGGCTCTTCCTATTAAGTAAACCTATTTTTAGAAAAAAAAAATTTTCAAATCCGTCCAGCGGTTTTCTAGATTTCGTCGGTTGTGACGGCCGGCCGACAGACAGACATACATTTTTTTTTTTTGCTTTTTAGAATCAGTAGGTCCTAAAACGTCGAGAAATGCCAAAAAAAGTGGGGGTAAGAATTTCACTTTTGGCTCATGAATGTAATACTTAGGTCTTTCAGACCGAAGTAATTGATTACATTTTTACCACACAAATGCAAGATTTTGATGAAAAATCGAATCACCGATGATATTACCACTTACCAGACCATTTCAAATTTGCTTAAAACTTGGGCAACGCGATAGTATAAAAAATGTAAGACGTGATGATTGTTAATTTTTTTCTAGTTTTGACACAAGGTGAATCGAAATTTGTTAAGAAATTTAGAGACAATGGAAGTTTAAAGTTAAATTGTCGGGTTAACCAAGTCTAAAATTTTTGTTTAAAGTGTAGGTACTAAAAAGGGTTTTAGAAAATATTAAAGATTTTTTGATTACCCAAAAAATACTAAAATTACAGACAAATTGTTTTTTGTTTTCGAGAAAACGCATTGGATTGGATTATATATTATTTTGAAATTATTTGTACTTTGTGCTTTATATTAAAAACAAGTTCACCGATTCTATTGAATTTTTTTTAAATGTACTTACTAAGGCTTTATAAAAAACTTACACTTGAAAACTTTTTATTTATTTCACCTAAATCTTTTGAAAAATTTAAACTTCGAAGATGGCGAAACCCAAAAGTACGTTTCTGTTACTTTTTTGATTTTTTAAAGCTTTAGTCTTTTACCAAAACCCGCGATACATTCTAAGCCTGTTTGTTTTTTTAGCACAAAAAAATCGTGAACCTATAGCGTCATTTCGAAATATAAAACTCAATATAAAAAAAATTACACTAATTCATTTTTGTGCATATGGAAAGGATTGTGTAAATGAACAGATACCAACAAATTTCATAAAATATAAATATAATTTAGCAAATCTATAAAATATAAAATATAAATTTATACATATAAATAAAACATAAATTTTTGGATAATTAAAAACGGCATTCTGTATTCTGTTTTATAAAATGAACGGAATGAAGCGAATAAAAAATGAACGGAACGGAACGGATTCATTCTGTTTGGCCTTAACATTCAAAATTCATATTGCATTTTATCTTTTAGCTTTGCAGGCTGATTCTGACATACCCTCACAGATCAATCTTAAAATGTATTTTTTATTCGCCTATATATTAAAGTGTTACTTTATTACTGTGATTTGCGGCTTTAAAGTATCACTTTTCAACTATTTATTTTGTCGTCATAGCTACGTCCAAAAAAGTAAAAAGCATTTGTATTTGTTTAAATTTTATGAAAAATAAATTTTTTTATCAAAGCAACCCGCAAATTCAAAGTTTCATTATCCAATTAAAATAGTTGTTATCATTTGTTGTCATAGAATTTGGAAAAAATAATAAATATTTTTTCAAAGGTTACTTGTTCCACATATTTTTATTTTAAAATTTATGAAAATTTATAATTTTAATTTAGAATATACAACTTTTCTTAAAATATTTTGCTTGCGGCGAATAAAAAATAGTATATGATGCACGGACGTAAGCTATTTTGGACTTAATGTGGGTGCAAACTCCACATCCGTCCAAAATCTTTAGCTTTACGTCCTAGCATCATAATGTACTATTATTTTATAATAATTTATATATAATTAATATAAAATTATACCATATTCCGGGTAAGAAAAATATAAGGGGTAAGAAAAATCTAACATTTTAAAACGGCCCAAGCTTGGAATGATGTCCTGGGGCCAAGTCTGGCAAACCAGGCTTGGACTATGTCTGGCAAATAAGACTTGGGCCAGGTCTACCAAACGAATTTTCTTTTCCAGACCTCCTTTAAATGTGTGGAAAGAGGTTGTGGAAAGAGTAACATATATGCAAATAAAGATAAACATAATATGGCCTGCACATGTTTACAATGCATAAGACTGGTTAATAACGCGTTATATAATAAACTGATCCTTGGTTCAGTCTAGGCATTTACAACTGGCCCAGACCTGGCCCAAAGCTTACTAGCCAAGGCTTGGCTCGCCAATACTGGCCCGAGATTGGTCGGTTGTTTAACATTGGCAGCTCCTACGATATTGATTATTATTATTTACAATAAATTTGTGAAAAAAGAATGATTATATTTATACATAAACAAATAAAACAACATGAGACGTCAAACTTTGATATTGCAAATATGAAATCTTCAATCGCCATTTTATTTAAAATCATTATCAATATACATTTTGTTTTATAATTTGAATACAAACTAAATTAAAATAGAGATAATTATTATAAATTTTATAATAATTACATAAATAATTTATAATTAATATTTTATCCTTTATTAATAAAATTTTTCATACAAGAATTCAAAAAACAATATATGGAGGGGCTGAAATCTCAAGCTCTGAGATATCAAGACTTCGGTTTTGGTTAAGGATTTTGATATAGTTTTCGGCATAAAACTTTTATGAGGATATGGTTTTTAGTTTTGGGCCGCGATGTATATCAAACATAACTCTTTGTTAAGGTATATGTATTTTTTATCTCTGTTTAGAAATTTATTACAAAACTAACACGAAACATCTATACGTTGCCGGAAAATCATAACAGATCATAAATTAACATAATTTAGTGAAAAGATGATACAATCAGCAAACTACTCAAAAATCAAATAAAATCAAACTTTTTTCGAAATTCTAAAAATATTCCAAAAATTATTACAAAATCAAAGATTAAACTTTTTCTAAAATTCTGAAAATATTACAAAAATTATAAAAATATCAAAAATCGAAACTTTTTTCAAAATTCCAAAAATATTCCATAAAGTAGAATAAAATCAAATATTTAAACTTTTTTAAATATTTGATTTTATTTTACTTTTTGAAATATTTTTGGAATTTTGAAGAGTTTCAATTTTGATATTTTTATAATTTTTGCAATATTTTCAGAATTTTAGAAAAAGTTTAATCTTTGATTTTGTAATAATTTTTGGAAAAATGAATTCTATTAATATATATATATATCTAAATTCTAAATTCTAATAATAAAGAATTTCCAAAAATTCTTAAAAATTCAAACTTTTTCCAAAATTCCAAAAATTATAACAATATCAAAAATTGAAACTTTTTTCAAAATTCCAAAAATATTCCAAAAATTAGAATAAAATCAAGTATTTAAACTTTTTCTAAATTCTAATAATATTCCAAAAATTTTAAGAATTCAAAAATTCAAACTTTTTCCAAAATTCTAAAAATATTGCAAAAATTATAACAATATCAAAAATTGAAACTTTTTTCAAAATTCTAAAAACTATAATAAAATCAAAAATTTTAAATTTTTCAAAATTCTAAAAATATTCCAAATATTCTTACAAAATCAAAAACTTTTTTCAAAATTCCAAAAATATTTCAAAAACTTTAACAAATTCAAAAATTTCCATGTCACATTTACGTCATACAAACAGCTAAATTTTTTTCCAAAAAATTTTCAAAAAAAATAAATGAAATCATTTTTTGACATACTTGACAATATTTTTTTCACAAACTTATAATGCAATAAAATTCTCAATAATAATAATATCATGATCAATCATTACATTTCATTTGATCCAAATAAATAAATTTATTATTTTCTAAAAAAATAAATAAAAATCTTTCTTTTGACACACTTGACAAGGTTTTTTTGACAAACTTATAATACCATAATTCTCAATAATAATTATAAAATTTCATGCCAAACAAATAATTAATTTTATTTTTTTCCAAAAAAATGGGTAAAAAAATAAATAAAAATCTTTCTTTTGACACACTTGACAACATTTTTTTGACAAACTTATAATGCCATAATTCTCTCTAGCAATAATAAAATTTCATGTCATACAAATAATTAATTTTATTTTTTCCAAAAAATTGGGTAAGAAAATAAATAAAAATCTTTCTTTTGACACACTGAACAACATGTTTTTGACAAACTTATGATGCCATAATTCTCTATAGTAATAATAATATTTCATGTCATACAAATAATTAATTTTATTTTTTTCCAATAATTGGGTAAAAAAATAAATCAAAATCTTTCTTTTGACACACTTGGCAACATTTTTTTGACAAACTTATAATGGCATAATTCTCTATAATAATAATAAAATTTCATGTCATACAAATAATTAATTTTATTTGTTTCCAAAAAATTTGGGTGAAAAATAAATAAAAATCTTTCTTTTGACACACTTGACAAGATTTTTTTGACAAACTTATAGTGCCATAATTCTTAATAATAATAATAAAATTTCATGTCAAACAAATAATTAATTTTATTTTTTTCCAAAAAATTGGGTAAAAAAATAAATAAGAATCTTTCTTTTGACACACTTGACCACATTTTTTTGACAAACTTATAATGCACCAATCTAGTTTTTGGTCTCACATATTAATCCCGACTATCACGATTTCTTTAAATTCAATGTTTCTATTCGTAATCACTTAAAATGAACGTTTTTTAAGTGAAAAATATGCAAATTTTTTTTTTTTGACACACTTGACGATTTTTGAGACACACTCCCGGTATAGTTATCGAACACATCGTCCTTTCGGCTCTTCCCATTGAGTAAACCTATTTTAAAAAAAAAATTTGAAATCCGTCCAGCGGTTTTCTAGATTTCGTCGGTTGTGACGGCCGGCCGGACGGCAGACAGACATACATTTTTTTTTTGCTTTTTTAGAATCAGTAGGTCCTAAAACGTCGAGAAATGCCAAAAAAGTGGGGTAAGAATTTAACTTGTGGCTCATGAATGCAATAATTAGGTTTTTCAAAACCGAAGTAATTTTTTCAAAACCGAAGTAATATGAAACGTTAAACTATGATGCTTAAGATGACCATGTTTGATGGTCTTAAGTAAAGAGGTTATTTTTTGACATCTGACAGTTATGATTACGTACAGAATCGCATTTAAGAGGTTTAGTCTTAGCTAAGAGAAAAGTCCTTGCTATGACTATTTTTACATCTGTGAGGGTATGCCAGAATCAGACTGTTAGTTAGTCGATTGAGTCATTTGAGGCACACAGCATTAGCATATTTTCGAGCAGTGGCGTAGCGACATACGGGTTTGTTCGGGTTTAAACCCCCCCCCCCCCATTGAAATTTTAAAGTTTCTGTAATCTAGAAGAATTGCTCTAATATTCTAATATTAAGATTTTTTCCCTGGTATCTTACGAATGAATTGAACAGTTGCTTTCTTTTCATTCCACAGAACCCCACCCTTTCTATGTTGTCATAGTGATAGCACACATACTCACTAGCACACATTCTCAAAAAGTTGACTGCCAGCTGCATGCCACGATACGTACTATAAATGGTACTATGAAATCTGTGTGCTCCCAACAAACTTTAAAAACCAAGTGTGAAAAGTCAGCAGTTGTATGGTAAATCCCCCGCCACTTTGATCAATGTTTCCCAAAAGATGATAATTATCTTCTTACACTAATTGAAACCTTTCCATAAGTTTTATCATAATCACTTCATTATTGTAGGCTGTAGTGTGCATAAAGATACTGAAAAAACTGCCAACAATTAAAAAAATTTTTTTTTACCGGAAGTAAAAAACCGGAAGTTGGGATGCAGAATTTTTGTAAATCATACTAAATGCTTATGTACAAAGTTTCATCCAATTCGATTATCAGGTATAGATGTTATTGAGCTTTAAAAAAATAAGTTCCATAAGTTTCATCATAATCACTTCATTATTGTAGGCTGTAGTGTGCATAAAGACACTGAAAAAACTTAAAAAAAGTACAAAAAAATTTTTTTTTACCGGAAGTAAAAAACTGGAAGTTGGGATGCAGAACTGTTGTGAACTGTACTACATGCTCATGTACCAAGTTTCACCCAATTCGCTTATCAGGTACAGAAGCTATAGAGCTTTCAAAAACGCAGGTGCTCCAGGGACTCCCCACCACTTTGTTCATTATCGCTCAAAAACTAATCAATTCTTTGCCATACATGTTTGCATCTTTTTCCAAAGTGTCATCAAAATTCGTTTACGAACGAATGCTGTGTGCTCCCAACAAACATTGAAAAAAGTGTGACACATTAAACAGGTGCTCGGGAGGACCCCCACCACTTATTCCAATATTATCCAAAAACTAATCAGTTCTTTGTTACTTAAGTTTCCATCTTTTTCCAAAGTGTCATTAAAATAAATTAATGATTGAACTCTGTATGCTCCCAACAAACTTTAAAAACAAAGTGTGAAAAGTCAGCATTTGTATGGTAGACCCCCCACCACTTTGATCAATGTGTCCTAAAACATGATAATTATCTTTTCACACTAATTGGAACCCGATTCCATAAGTTTCATCATAATCACTTCATTATTGTAGGCTGTAGTGTGCATAAAGACACTGAAAAAACTTCAAAAAGTACAAATAAATTTTTTTTCCGGAAGTGAAAAACCGGAAGTTGGGATGCAGAACTATTGTAAACCGTACTACATACTCATGTACCAAGTTTCATCCAACTCGCTTATTAGGTACAGAAGTTATAGAGCTTTCAAACAAACATGTGCCCCAGGGACCCCCCACCACTTTGTTCACTATCGCTCAAAAACTAATCAGTTCTTTACCATACATGTTTGCGTCTTTTTCCAAAGTGTCATCAAAATTCATTCACGAATGAATGTTTTATGCTCCCAACAAACATAAAAACTTTGTGGAAAAAACCACCTGTTGTATGGTGGACCCCCCAACTCTTTATGCAATGTGCTCCAAAAGCTGATAAAATCTTTCTCATGTTATTTAAAAGCTTTTCGCAACGTTTCATGAAAATCGATCGGTAATTGTAGGCTACAGTAGGGATAAACACCTGAAAAAAAAACTTTTTAACCGGAAGTGACAAACCGGAAGTTGGTATGCAAAAATATTGGAAACAGTACTTAATCCTTATATACTAATTTTCAATAAGATCATAGCTCGGGATCAGAAGTTATTCAAGATTTAAAGTTCGGGAGACCCCCCGCCATTTTGTCCAAATTTGAAATGAATCCAGATCTTCCATTTTCAAGTGAACTTGTATCATTTGCCAAAGTTTCAGCAAGATCCTATGCAGAAAACTCACCCACCCACCCACACACCAAATTTTTTTTCGGCTATTTAGCCAGAGGATGGTCCAAAACAAAAGAAAAAATAAAATTTGGGGTATGTAAGATTTTTTTTGTCACGATAGATTGCATTACTTCACACAATTTAAAATTGTGGTGAAGTAAAAATGTTGTATTCCACACGACGATAAAATTTCATTATCTTCTCGATGCTGACGCCTCGACGCTAAAATAGCTCTCGAAGATAAAGTGCAATTTTATCATCTTGTACAATAAATAACTATTAATTTAGAATAAACATTTTTTTTTTAAATATTGTGCATGCGGCGAATAAAAAATAGTATATGATGCACGGACGTAAGCTATTTTGGACTTAATGTGGATGCAAACTCCACATACGTCCAAAATCTTTAGCTTTACGTCCTAGCATCATAATGTACTATTCTGGCGTCTTTTATTTATGCCCACTGGTTTACTATTTTGTCTACTATTCTTTCTTTATGAGTACATCTGTAGCCTGTACATCGTGAAATAGGAATTGAGAAATAAATTACAGCAATTTTTTCATAACTAGTATTCCGTGCCGCGGGAAATAGCAATTTCGTATTAGAAAATTTTCTTTATTTCATTCATTGCACTTTTTTCTCAATTCCCAATTCCCAGGGAAATGCAGAAATAGACGTACTGGTATTCTTTTTATTTTAAATTACTTATTTGAACGAATCAGTACCTCGATTCTGGTTCCATGAGAAAAAATGAAGTGGAATGGAATTATTATTTATCTCGAATTTTGATTTCTCACTAAATAATTCAATTCCACTAATTGGTATTCTCGTTCTCTTTTCGAGATAGCCTTTTTAGTACAAGTTCTAAACTAGTACAAATTTTTGAAGATGGAATTCTTTTGTCAGTTTATTGACTTGTTTTTATTTGTGTTTCTTTCGATAGCTAGTTTAAAAGTTCGCTATAGATTTTAGCTGTAAAATTGTTCTTCAGAATTTAATAAATAGTTTGTTTGAATAGTGTATTTTGCCACATCGTCCCATTTCCCTATTTCCGTCTGCCTTATCAAATCTGCGAGAAGCATATCAAACAATATGTTTTGTATATAAATTAAATAAATAATTTAATTTTTCTAAAATAGAGTTATTGATAAATAATAAAATAAAATATCGTTAACTCCCACGCGCCAAATCCATATTCTCCTCTAAATAATTAACTAAAATTTCTTTTGGCATGATTACTTGAAGTTAGGCGCAAGCGGATTTTTTTAAATTTTTTTAGGGTAATATTAGTAAATGTAGTAAAAGGGAACGTTTTGATCTGTTTATCTTATATACACATAGGAAATCGGGATAGTAAATTTTGTAGAAGAAACATATTTGAATAACATCGTATCAAAAAAGTGTAATTTTGTGATTCTATATCAAATAGAAAAAAATCTTGGCTCCTAAGTAGATATCTTTTTGATTTATCGTAACTTTTTTCGACATTTTTTTCTCCATTTTTGTGGGTCTATACAAAATTTCAAAGCAAATAATCGCATTTCGTCTATAAATTCGTTGACGAGATAATTTGACAGTTCATCCCACAAATGCGGAATTTATTTTCTCATTCCACTGAATCTGAATGCAAAAATCCCATTTAGAAATCTCATTCCACGAAATAATTCCATACAACCAAAATCTAGCTACTAGCTACTTTTTTTTCGTTACTTCAAACATTTATTGCTCAGTGTTAATTTCAATTTGAAGAGAGAAGTTGTGTTCTTGCGTCTTTAAATTTTACAAATAGATTTAGATTTTACATAGTTTACAAGGTAAGGAATCTTTTTCTTTTAAATTAATTATTTAATGTAAAATAATTTAAGATAGTTAAAAATAATCATTAATCTACTTTTAAAAAAATCATTAATTAAAAAAATTAAAATTAAGGAAACATTAAAATGAAGTATATATTATTATAAGGAATTATAAATATAACTAATTAATTGGTTTATTGGGTTAAACTATTAAGTCTTATAAAATAATTCTTGACCCCCCCCAATGGAAAATTCTGGCTACGCCACTGTTTTCGAAAGTTGACTAAAGCAGCCATTTGCATTTTAAATTTTAGTAGACTTAATGTGGTTTTCTTTTCACTATCTTAAATCAATTTAGAAATTATAAATTTGAAAGAACATAGAACAAAAGTTGATGTGAAATATGTTTGTATTAGTGTTATTTTAATGGCGGTTGTTTACTTTTAAATTTAAAAAATTTCGTATAATAGTATCTTCTGTAATTGCGTATTGAAATATTTATAAAAGATTTAATTAATTTGTATATTAATTAATTTTGTTTATTTATATTTATTTTAAATTTAAATTGCTTTATTTTAGAGAAAAGCAACCGATCACCACAACTGATATTTAGCGTGTATCCACTTCTGTCAAATCGTTTAATATTTGTTTGTTTTTCTCTTTGAGAAATCGTTATTTCCTCCAATAGAAGTACGTAACTTTTACATTTGATCTAAATTTGTACAGTTATAGCGATTTTTTTAATAAAAATTACAAGAAAAACCGTACCACAAAAAAATAATTGTTTCTCCCTTCCTGCGACTGTATAAAAAGAAATGAAAAAATGGACATTTGGTTTTTTTTATAACTGATATAATTTTTTTTAAATTTTATAAACGAAAAATAAATTTATCCATAATGGAAAAAGTTTGAGAGCAATTTTTCATAATATACTTTGAGAATGTTCACATAACTTAAATATTTGTTCGTGTCGTTAGAAAATATTGCTTGTGCTTTATAAAATATTTGACTTAAATAATCACTGAAAACAACAAAATAAATTTAAATTACTCTCGTATTTATTGTCATTCATTTTATAAAAATTAGCACAACTATGAAGAAAACATTTAATATTTTTTGGCATTTTTAATTTGGAATTGTTTTTCATTTATAATTTAATAAAAAAGTATGTAGTAGTAAATATAAACAATAAAACAAATCAAAATTTCGCTTTTCTCCGAAATTGAATATGTAAGATGTGCTATCACCATTTTTATGTCTCTCTCCATGTAATTTTAATCTAATTATCTTCTCTCTATATTTATATATACTCAAAGGAGAAAACGTCTTCGTTTTTTTTTTCTATGATGCATTTTTTTTTCATACTCCAATGAAATATAATATTTTAATTCTAATAAATCCATTTTACAAATTTTTTTCTTTATTATTTTTAATTTTATTGAATGTTAGTATTATTGAATATATTATATAAAACACAATTGCTTCTTCAACATTAAACAGTTCAAAGTTATATAAAAATTGTCGTTTATTTTCATTTTTTGACTTTTATTTTTTTTGTTAGTAATGTCCAAAAACTTTACGAAAAAATGCACATTTTTTTTATTGATGTAAATCGAAAAAAAATTAATTTTTTTGAGTGAATAGAACGTAGGTTTTGATATACAACAATTTTTAGAGTGCCGTACTTTGGAAAAGTAAAAACGATACCCTATGGTGTCAGTCCGAATTTCTACATAATCGATTTTCTCACAAACTATAAGTGCTATCAACTTGAAACAGTTTTAAAATGTAATTGTCCACGCCTACAAAAAAATTGCAAATATTTGTTTTTCTCTATATTTTATAGATAGATAAGGAGATAGTAAAACAAAAGATTTGATTTAGAAAAATCGAAATAGATTCAAATATTTCAAAAAAGAAATTCAATAAATGATCGATGGCTAAGTTATCAACTGCTCAACTAACTCAACAGTTATTACCAAAAACGTGATTTATTTTTCCTGTAGCTAAGGGGGAAGGGAACTTTACAAAAGAAAAAATACTGATAAATCTCAGGTTCTGATTGTTTGTTTCCGAAATTGTGTTTTGAGAAGAACTATTCTCGTGGAATAGTTTATACACCGAATCCTCGGCGAGTGAGTTATATTCGCACTTGTTCGACTTATTTTTATGGTTTTGAGTGAATAGAGTTCGACATATGCAAAATGCACCACATGTATGGAAATGATTTTGAAATTGAAATGAATATTTTTATTATGAATGCAATTATATTGTTACGATTCTATATAATCGCAATGATAAACAAAACAAAAATTGTATTCAACCTCGGTTTCCCTTATTCATATAATATTTCAAAAGTATAGTTAACGTCACATTGTTTCCAAGAAAACGGGTCAGCAAAACATTAAATAAATTTTTCGAGTTTTCGTTAAAAAAAATTTTTTAGATTTACCTAGAATATTTGAGAAATAAACAGAATTATATATAAGGAATTCCTTTAAATAATAATAAAATAATAAACGCCTTATTCTTGTTAAATTAAGTTTTGTTTCACTAAATACGTACTTCGAAAGCTATGCTTTCATCGACAGTAGTATCTAAAAAACTAATGAGGAATTAATTCCTTTTATGAAATGAGTTTAAATTTAGACTGCGATGATGTAAAGTTAAATTAAATTAGACGGCGATAGTGTAAATTTACGTGGAATATGATTACCTATGTGAAATTAAATTTAATTAATAACGAAACGCTGTATCATGTAAACATAAAACCGTGTAAATAGTAGTTTTATTTTAATTATGAATAAAGTTTTGAGTGTCAATTAACAGAAATTTTGTCTATTATTTTGGACGTTGTGGACTGGAAATTTCTACAATCAACCGTTGGAGTATATGAAGCTATTGGAAGAATAGGAATATTGTTTGCTGTATTGTTGTTGTGGAACATTAACTGTATTGAATACTTAATAAAACCTGCTGTTTCTGCTTACGAATCAGTGATCGAATCCAGAAAGTGATTTCGGAATTACATCGAGTTGCAAGTTAGGTCAATTCGAAGTAAGGTTGAAAAACGTAACATATTTATAAAATTTTAATGTTAAATAAACTCAACGTAAATTATAACAATCACAAAAAAACAACTTTCAAAATAAAAAACATCACGATGTGAAGTGAAATTCAAACGATAAAAATAGTCGGTCAAATTTTTCCGAAAATCGATGGAGGACTTAAGAACGATTTTTTTATTCTATCGGCGATAGAAATCGTGCAAAATGATTTTTGGTAAAATTATCAATTAAAATTAATTAAATAATAAGGTTAGTTTATTTTAGCCGACAGTTGTTCTAATTTACCATACATCTTGCATAATTTCTAAATAAAGCAAGTTTTCGTTTAATCTAAAACTAGTAAATCGTTGCTAGCAATCCGGCAAAATTTTTGGGCATGCAGTAACGTCTTTACTTTTTATCTCTCTATTACTATTGAGAAATAAAATGGGGTTTATTAATAGTAACATATCTTACATTTCGAATCTTATGCTTCAAGTCTTATGTCAGGCGGATACGCAGATGAAGACTATTATTGTTGAAAATGAGTTCCGTGTGTCTTATAGTTCCTGAAAGACATTCCATGTGGATCAACCTTATAAAAATAATCGATTTCATTAGGTCTTCAAGTGAAACTCAATCATAAACTTTTTATTAATTAATTAATTATTAATTAATTTTTGATTAATTATCAATTAATTATTAATATCCTATCCCTTAGTATCGCGACTATCCCGACATCCTATCCCTTAGTATCCCGACGTCCTATCCCTTGTTGGTCATTTGAACTCATTTTGATATTCTGAATCAAATAGTCTGCAACAAGGTGCTCACAGTGGAAAAAGTTTATGTGACTAAACATTTTTACTTACATTCTATTGAATAATACAATCTAGCCAAATTGCACTCCATGCATGTAAAACAATTATTATTTGCCTCGATTATAAAACTGAAATTTTTAAACTGTGTCAAGCTTCCCCAAACTTCCTTTTAAATTATGCTGATTAATATTTATCATTATAATATTCTAAGTTTCAAACCAAATAAAATAATTTATATTTCGTTTTTTATTTTAGTTTCCAGCAATGCGAGCACTTTCAATTTCATCAGCCGATGCATTTATTTTAGTATATGATGTTACAGACGCAACAACATTTGAAGAAATACGAATGATACGAGGTCTTATTCATGAAACAAAAAATACAACAGCAGTTCCAATTGTTATTGTTGGTAATAAGGTTGATCTAGTGGAGGAGAATGAAGATTTACGAGAGGTAAATAAAATTTTATGTTGATGACTTTTTTTCGATCGCTTAAGCTTCCATTAAACTACATATTTTCTTTTTCTAACAGGTAGATAAGGAAACAACCGAGCCAATTGCCACAATGGACTGGGAAAATGGTTTTATGGAATGCTCAGCTAAATGTAATGAAAATATAACAGAGGTAAGCATATTTAAATTACACAAAACTAACAAATTATTTAAACAAATGAAATTTTTGTTGTAGATTTTCAAGGAACTTCTTGTTCAAGCCAAAATTACATATAATTTAAGTCCAGCAATGAGAAGAAGAAGACAATCATTACCACCGCAACAAGGTGGTTCAACACATAACTCTCACAGTAATAAGCTGGCAGCATCTCATATTCCGTCGGCTGCTCAGTTACAACATTTACAACAAATTCAAGAGCGAAGTATTGGTGGAAAAAGAAATTCTTGTATTATTTCTTAATAACAAAATAATTACTTTAACAACAAATTTTTATTTCCTTTTCATTAATTTTAATAATATAATAATAAATTTTATTATATTGGGTTGAAATATATGCGTCCAGTTTAGAAATCGTATACAATACACGTATACTATATCGTATACTATACACGACAAACCGCTAAATGTTGAAAACGTAATCAATATATATTTCAATCCAAAATATTATTACTACAAATTAAAAAACACCATTATAAAGATACTGTCATTTTAGTAAGTTTAAGAAGGTATATAATATGAACTAAACGTAACGGAAAAAAATTGGACTGAGTAGAAACGTATTATAGAAAAATGCTATAAAATTCAGTTGAATTTATTTTACAATTTTAGAATAAAATTTTAAATTTTTTAAGTAATGTGGCGACTGGAAAAAGGTTTTCATTGAGTACAAAAATATATCAATATTATAAACCCAAAACATGTTAATATTTGGGTGATGGATTGGTGATACTGATAAGCGAACCATGTACAAATGACGATAAAGTGCCAAATTTTTCAAATATTGATAAATAAGTATTCCTGACAACCTTTATTTAGTACAACGCAAATTAGATTAATATTTTATTTAATAATTTCAGCTGTAATTTAATTTTAAAAATAATAAGCAATTGATTTAATCAAAATATAATAAAATTAGATCAATGTTGATAAACTCCATAGCTCTGGTGGAGATTATCTGACAATCATCTAAATACTTACATATAGTAATATTTAGAACATAATTAAATGTGCTTTTATTGTATACCGTAGAATATGGACATGTATCATTGTATTTTATTTATTTTTTTTATTCAAAGTTAGGCAAGTTTAGTATTAATTCTAATAAATTATGAATTAACGTCTCTGAATATCCGAAGAAACCATGCCAACTAGGGATTAGGATTATGTTAAAATAATTTAATTTTCTTTAAGCAACTTTTTAACGTTAACTTTAAAATTTTAAGAATTATAGCTATCGGGGAATTGCCCGCTTGGGTATTCCCGATAGCTATAATCCTTAAAATTTTAAAGTTAACGTTAATAAGTTTAAAAGTTAATAAGAAACTTAATTTATTTTAACATAATCCTAATCCCTAGTTGGCATGGTATCTTCGGATATTCAGAAACGTTAATTCATAATTTATTAGAATTAATACTAAATATGCCTAACTTTGAATAAAAAAAAAATATTACATAAATTCTTTAAAATAAATGATGGATTTAATTAATCAGATTAATTTCAAAAACTCATTTTTAATATATATTTTGATGATATAAAATATAAATGAAAGAAAATAGATAAATTATTAACAGATGTGTCATAGAATTAATAGATGTAACGGATATTTATTTATCCAAATTACTTTTAAATTTGGATAAATAAATATCCGGGTAGAACGGGTAAATATTAGAACGGAAATATTACGGGTAGAATATTGTAAGAGATTCAAGAAATTAATATTATTTTCAAATTTTACAGAAAATAGCTTTTATAAAACTCCGTAGATTTGAATATGAACATTTTTAAAAAATACAGTAATAAAAACTTTAATTTTGACATAAATGAAATATAACAATCCATAAACATAGTTTACGCACAATTAATTAAATATGAAAGGCTATACATTTAAAAAAAATTAACGTTAATTCAATTCCAAACTTCTTCTTGTAAGTACAAAATTACGTAATATGTACTTTTGAGTTTTGATTGTTCTTCCGAGAAAACAACAACAATATAATATTTGTTTCATTCATTTCCTCTTTTTTTAATAATCATTCTATTAATGTCATCATTAGTATGAATACATACATGCAATCCTAATTTTGTACAGGATGTTTTATTTATGTTGAACAGAATAGAGTTTTGTGTTGTATTTCTTTACGATATTGTAATTAATACCGTAACAATCTTTTCATGTTTCGCAATTTCGTTAGTAAAAAAATAAGTTGAATTTTTGGATAGAGTTGAATTATCAACTGATTTAAATAACAAAATAATAAGTTAAGGTATAATGAAACGATAGGAACTATCTGACATTTTAAATTTTATGAATGGATTAATTAGATTTATTGGCATCGGTGGTCATATCCGCGTCAAATAAAGGTTAAGACATAAATCTGAATATTCAGAATTCTTTTATAAATACACTTAATTCTTCTAAATAAAAAATAAATTAATAATCGAAATGAATTTTTTTGTTTTATATATTATAGTAATTTTTAGCTTATAGTAAAAACGATCAAAATTTTAAAATTCATTTTATTTAAGAATATTTCATTCATCATATTTAAATTTGAAGTTGTTACAAAATGAGTAAATATTTATTTTTTCATTCGTTTTACTATTAAAATGTTTTCTTTTTTTATTATAATTTAATTCAAAGAATTTAAAAAATTTAATATTAATTATGAGCTTTAACACTAGAGTTTTTGAATTATAATGTAATTGTTATTTTTATGATCCTGAAGATATATGATTAAACTGATCGATAAAAATAAATGTTCACATACGTTCTCCCTAAAACAATTCTTTTTGGTGAAAAAAAACGAACGTGTTTTTTTTAAATAAGAAGAACACGTGCCGTGCCCGTGCCGCAAAAACATCGAAGTTAATTTTTTGATAAAATCGTAGATTTCTTAAAATATTTCATTAAATATGCAGATTAAAAAAAATCTATTTTTGTATGAAACTTAAAAAGGTCCTGGTTTGCCTAAAACGTATATTTCTGATATAATATTTTGAAAAAAACTTGAAAATCTTCATAACTCATAAAAACATAAATAATAAGGATGACGAAAAAGTACTAATTTTTTTCTTATGATATGGAATGGTTTTATTTTCAAAATATCATCAGAAATATACGTTTTATGCAAAAAATGACCATCAGCTTTTTTGTATAGAATAAAATTTCCTACAAAATTGTTTATATGATTTTTTCTAAATCTGCACATTTAATGAGACATTTAAGAAATCTCCGATTTTTTCAAAAAATCATCTTCGATGATTTTGCGGCACGTGTTCGTTTTACATATTTAAAAAAAAAATATCTTCCTGTTTTGCTCACCAAAAACATCAACTTTTGAAAAAACTTAAATAATAATATTGAAATAATTTAAAAATTATAACGGAACATGACCGGAAAATTAAAACAGATCATAAATTAACTTAGTTTAAAGAACAGATGCTACTCAGCAAACTACTCAAAAACCTCTCTATTTCGCATTCTGCAATTTTAAATTTTCAAAAATAAACAACTTATCAATTTCATGTTCAATTACATTTCATGTCATATAAATAATTAATATTATTTTTTTCAAAAAGAGGGACCTGGCTGAATTGATAAAATTGATTTGAATATTACAAAATCAAAAATTCAAACTTTTTTCAAAGTTCCAAAAATATTGCAAAAATTATAACAAAACCCAAAATTGAAACTTTTTCCAAAATTCTAAAAATATTGCAAAAATTATAACAAAATCAAAAAAGAAACTATTTCCAACTATTTCTGTTATTCAGAAGTCGTAGAATCACACAAAAAAACTACTTAAGAAATATCTCCCTAATAATTGCAATTTTTGTTAAAAACGACATTTAATCTGCAACAACTTGATATTTTCCAACTGTTCCTATAAATTGGGAGGAGTTGAAACTGGATAGAACCACACTCCATGTCTAATTTCATGTTCATTTTATGTCATACAAATAATTCATTTTATTTTTGAAAAAAATTGAGTTAAAAATAAATGAAAATCATTCTTTTGACACAGTTGACGCTATATTTTTGATACACTTATAATACAAGAATCAAACTTCTGATCTCACATACCAATGCCGGCCTTCAAAATTTCGCCACATTCAATGTTACTACTCGTTATCACTTAAAATTAACGTTTTTTGAGCAACAAATGTGCAAATTTTTTTGTTTTGACACACAATGATTTCTTAAAATTTTGTGAAAACTCTCCATCGGTTTTCTCTGTAACGACGGTTACTACGAACGGCCGGCAGATACACGGACATTTTTTTTTTGCTTTTCTAGAATCAGTAGGTCCTAAAACGTCGAGAAATGCCAAAAAAGTGGGAGTAAAAATTTCACTTTCAGACCGAAGTAATTGTGTCTATGTAACCAGTGAAAACTATAAATAACAATAATTATTTACGGTGATAAAAGCGATTTAGTAAAACCTACTTTTCATGTTTTACTGCATTTAAGGAGTGCCAACAATTCATCACTTAATGAATGTTAATGAATTATTTGTTATAGGATTTATATTGCTCATGTTTCTTTGTTTACCGACTTTCATATTATTTTGTGCTTATATTACTGATTAATTTACGAATCAAAACCAGATTTATCTAAATGAAATTTATAAGCTGAATTAAGCTCTATAGACTAAGAGCCCGCGACGGCCAGACCTTCGGTATTTTATAAAAGCTGAAAGTTTCTCTGCGCATACCCCCCACACAGGTAGGAACAATTAACGACATATGAAGTTTGGATCATAGTGGCTTTGGCAGGGAACAGGTTCCAAAAGGGCCTCCAAAGTTTCGTGAAAGTATAAAAGCTAATTTTTTTATATATTACTCGGGATAGTATTAGAAGTCACGTCACCCAATGCCAGACACTTACTATCGTGGAAACCCCCTGCCAGACACCCTTAAACTTTAAAGTTTAAGGGTGTCTGGCAGGGGGTTGCCACGATAGTAAGTGTCTGGCATTGGGTGACGTGACTTCTAATACTATCCCGAATAATATATAAAAAAATTAGCTTTTATACTTTCACGAAACTTTGAAGGCCCCTTTGGAACCTGCTCCCTGCCAAAGCCATTATGATCCAAACTTCATATGTCGCTTATCGTTCCTACCTGAGTAGGGGGTATGCGCAGAGAAACTTTCAGCTTTTATAAAATAACGAAGGTCTGGCCGTCGCGGGCTCTCAGTCTACTAGGCACAACTTGTACCTATAGTAATTTGGTACTCCTATTACTTAAATCTAATCTAAATCTAGTCCAAACCAAAATTTTTACTCTATATTTTCCTGCAACATAACTTTTAAAAAATTTTGTTACATAGTCTATTTTAGCATTTAAGTTTTAAAGAAAAAAATTGAGTTTATAAGAATAATTATACTTAATTACATAATAATAATATAAAAATAAAATAAATAGAATTAATATTTTTATAAATACGTATATTTTTTTGGAATAAATTTGTTTTTTTTTTTTGAGAATTTTATGTAATCTAAATTAATTCAAATTGTAATTTTGTTATTATTTCTTTATAAATATATCTTAATATGTAGTTGTAAGAAGAATAAATTTATACGAAATTTCAAAATTATACCTGTGGATTGTCGTTTGTAATAACGTACGTAGTGATGATTGTCAAATTTATATTTCTAAATTCACATTTATCAGCCACAATTTATTTTACATTTGTCTACGTATATTGAATAAAAATATCTAACATTTTAATAACTAACTATAATGTTTGACTAAAAAACATTTAAATTTTATTTTTAAAAAATAACAAAATGGCTGTCATTAATGGCAAAATTGTTAGAATTTTAGATTAAAAGAAATATTTGTAACTGACTGTAAGGTGATATTTTTTTTTCAGAATAAAGATACTATTATATTCATATAAATATATGCGATTTAGTTTCATTTTAACCAGATTTCTGAATGTAGATTTTCTATTCGTTTTACTAGTCCTCACGAAAACGGAGCAGACTTTCAATTGCCTCTAATGTCGTTTTCTTTTTGACAAAAAAAGTGATCAAAGAGCAAAAAAAGCAGCTGTCAGATCACTTTTTTTTGCATTTCGTATTCTTTTTGTAAAAAAAATTGCTCTTTTTTGATCTGAAAATATTTTTTCTGAATCTAGATTTTTTGGTAGATCAAGTTGCAAATACAATAAATTTACACAAATACATTTACAAATCTGAAAAATTAGTAAACAAACAAGGCGCCATTTATTTATTATTATTTTTTTAAAGTGAAATAGTTATTAGTTATTAGTTTAAATAAATGTTTTGTTTAAATCGTGTTTTAAATCCAAAATTAATAAAAAATTATTTAATTAATTTCTAATAATTAACTAAAACATCAATCGAGAGTTCACAAACACAACTACAAAACTAGATCAAATGTTTTCATAATCGTTTTGTGGAAAAAAAATCTTAAAAAAATCACTTTTTCTGCTCTGGCAAAAAGAAAACGACATAAGTTAGAATATCGTCTCCAATTAAGCTCAGTATCCTGCTCGAGCGAAGCTAAAAATTTCATATAAATTTGACGTGAAATTTAGCTCTTAAAAAATAAAATAAAAAGTTTTGCTAATGGAAATAATTTCAAAATGATAGTTTGCGCATTGTAATATAGATGGCTCTACTACAATGTCTACACAGTTTTCGCAGCAAATTAAATGCACGAGACATTAAATTGAACGCTAAATTTTAACATTTTTATTGTATTTAGTAATTTTGCGTTTAAAGTGAGTGTGTGTTTAAAGTAAATGTGCGTTTGTAAAAAAATTATCCTCTTTAGTTTTCAAAATGTATTTTGAAGCCGAATATTTAGATGATTCGTATTTTGAAAACGTTTTCGAGAGTGCCAATAACGAAATAAATAATGATGCTCTTGAGGTTGAGCGTGTAGATCAAATTAAAAGGAAAAAAACAAAGAATTAAGAGAATAAGCTCAGTATCCTGCTCGAGCGAAGCTTAAAATTTCATATAAATTTGACGTGAAATTTAGCTCTTAAAAAATAAAATAAAAAATTTTGCTAATGAGTTCGCAGGTCAGTATGCTGCTCGACGCGGAAATAATTTCAAAATGATAGTTTGCGCATTGTAATATAGATGGCTCTACTACAATGTCTACACAGTTTTCGCAGCAAATTAAATGCACGAGACATTAAATTGAACGCTAAATTTTGACATTTTTATTGTATTTAGTAATTGTGCGTTTAAAGTGATTGTGTGTTTAAAGTAAATGTGCGTTTGTAAAAAAATTATCCTCTTTAGTTTTCAAAATGTATTTTGAAGCCGAAGATTTAGATTCGTATTTTGAAAACGTTTTCGAGAGTGCCAATAACGAAATAAATAATGATGCTCTTGAGGTTGAGCGTGTAGATCAAATTAAAAGGAAAAAAACAAAGAATTAAGAGAATAGAGGAAGTGAAATTGATTTTAAAAGTTGAAGCAATTTTGCACACCAATAAATTGTTACTAACACACTTGCGTTTTAGTAGAGGCGCCGTACATATTTCTATTATTGCATTGAATTCCAAATTTAATCGTATTTTTGCCCCCAAAATTAATATAAAAAAAGAGACGCCATGACATAGAAAAGAAAAACAACAAATAGAAAAACAACATAAAAAAAATTTTGACAACGTAGACCCAAAGCATTCTATTATTGTTTACATTGATTTTAGATTACATTTTTTTCTCGAAAATGTTTAAAAAACTTAACACTTATTAATCGAAAAGTAAATTATAATATTAATATTATTACTTATGATAAGAAATCCCATACTGTATGTTTTTGGTAATTTTTACACGTCATTATCACACACTTCATATTTAATGTTTTATTCAAAATTTTCACTTAATATATTTAATTTTTCTGTAAAATTATTTTTAAATTATAATAAAATCACTAGTATTTCTTATATTTATTATAAATTCGTCAAAATGTCACCACGATAAATATTAAATACAATTTTATTAAAACCAAATTATAACCAAGCTAAGCAATGTTTACAAATTTTGTTTTTGACAACTTAGACCCAAAGAATTGAAGATGAAAAAGAGAAGAGAAGAGAGAAAAACGGCTTCAAATATTTTTGTGTATATATACAGTAGTTTCATTTCCTTAGTCTCTTAATTCTTTGGAAAAAAAAGACTGAAAATGGGTTAATGGCTAAAATATCAGACAACTGTCAAAACTTATCTCTACACAAATGTCTACGTACATTTTTTAGCTTCAGTTTTAAATGTATTTTTGTGGAGACCTTGTAAAAATTTAGCTTCGCTCGAGCAGAATACTGAGCATTAAGAGATAACACCACAAAATGACCATCCACATATCCGTCTATATAAGATCATAGATCTAAGTCGTAAATCATCACCATCAATAAATAATCACGAAACTGCAATTTCAGTAATGCATTTTTTGTATACAATTACAATAAATAAATCACCAAACCTTTTCATTTTTATTTTTAAGTTAGAATGGAGGAGCACCAAAATGATTAAGAGTCAACAAAATTTGAAAAATCAATAAATTAAAATCTACCACTCTCAAATAAACAACAGTAATGTTTTAACTGCCAAACATAATATATTATGTTTGGCAGTTAAAACTTTATAATTATAATTATATAATTTTATAATGATTTTAAATGTCCAAAAAAGTAGCCTGACACGCCCCTTTTTACTCTCAGATCAATTTTTTTTACATTACGTAATTTTTTTTACATTACATTACGTAAATTAAATAAGTGATTTTTTTTGCTCTAAAACGATTTTTTTAATCTAAATTTTTTCGTAGATCAAATTGTAAATACAATAGAGCAATACAAAAACATTTATACAGCTGCCAAAATAAGAAATTTAAATAAAAGTTTTGTTTAAATCGTGTTTGAAATTGAAAATTAATAAAAAATTAATTAATTATTTAAATACAATTAATTACAAAAACATTCAAAAAAAATCACTCAAACATGGACACAACACAGGACAAAAAGAATTCGACATTAGTCTGACATCACCTTAAATTTAAACAAAACTGGGGAAATTTATAAAAAATCAATTTCTTGTTGACATTTTCTTATTTCTAATGCACTTTTATTATTATTATTTTGTTTCTGATGTCAAATGTGCGGTTTTTAGTTTTTAATTTTTAAAAGTTTAAATATTATTATTTGTTTTTGTATTGAAAGAATAAATTGGTTTATTATTATTTTCATTTTTTGTGTGTCAAATTCAAGTGATAAAAAGTTATACTATAATATTGTTTTATTTAAAGTTTTTCAAATGAAAAAAAATGGTGGAAATAATTTAAAGAATTTTTGTCATTTTATATTTCTTTAAAATTGATATAAAATTTTGATTGATTGCTTTGGATACCTTGTATAATTTAAATGTAAGTAAATTTCGATAGTTAAATATTTCCATTATTTGAAATTCATTGCATTTATAAAAGCAAAGTAGTGTAACATCAATCGAGAAATATTTTGGGTGATAATTTTCTCTACCGTGTCATCAATATAATATATTTTTTATCAAAGTGATTTGACACTGTAACTGTCATTGAATTTGGATTATTGATAATAATCCGCTATTAGTCATATTAAACAGTTCCTTCCAACCGCATTGACCTTTGAATATAACAAGATTTACTATAAATTTGCATACTATGATCATTTCTACAGACTAAGCTGAAATAAATGTAAATATGTAAATAAATATATTTTTGGTTTACATAGTGCACTTTCGATGTATAATATTTCTAGTATTAAGCTAGGAATATACATAAAAGGTGCACAAACTTGGGGTTAATAAATATCGAAATTTGGAAAACTTGAAAATTTTAGTAATGTATTGCACCATTAATGAAATGCTATATTTTGCAACCAAATTATTGGAAGTACATACTCAGGGTTACCAGACGTTCCGATTTCATGAGGACTATCCCGATTTCAAACATAGATTCCCGCGTCCCGATTTTCTTCTAAAAGTCCCGCAATGCGAATTAAGTTCAACCTACAATGAGCGTGTGTGCTGGAATCTGCATGCAGGAATCATCTTATGTGTTTTTTGATTACTTCTTTACTCGACATCTTGTAACTCTAGGACGTTAAAATTTTTTAATCTCTGTGGGCATTGATACAAAAGGGTTTGCTAAAAATTGATCGAAGGTCTGCAGGGTCGCAGAAGCGAGTGAAAAATAAAATAATATATTATAAAATATTATATCTTAAAATATTTCACCGACAAAACAAAACAATAATCTCTTAGATGAGGGTTAGGTGCAGGAGGGGGTGGGGGGAGGGGGTAATGAGGAAGGTTGCGGGGGTGGGTGATATTGTTGATCAAAAGTCTGCAGGGTCGCAGAAGCGAGTGAAAGAAAATTTTAATTTGCTGGGGAGTTATACAATCCCTTAAAAGCATCTGTAGATGTAGATGTTGATCATCGAGATGTAGATGATGAACATTTAGAAAACATTTTCGAGTAATTATAGAATTACTATATTAGTAAAATTATATTTATCAAAATTATTTGATAATTTTGTTTAATTTTTGCTAATTTTGCTAGCCATATTTGAAATTTTTTTGTATGTAATATTTTTTTTTCTAATGCCCATATCTTTTTTTGAAGTGCTTCCGCACTTTTTTTTAATCAATAATTACTTTTTTATACTTAAATAAATAATTAAAAATAAAAAAAAAAATTATGAATAGCTCCTAAACTACGGCCCATGATACTCTTTCTTATTGTCATGTTTTTGAACCGTTTTTAGCATAAAATTTTCACATAATTCAAGAAACTTTATTCTTAAACTTCTTTGGGATTTTTGTATTAAATTTCTAGACATTACTATGTATGCCTATTCTTAAACCTCCTGCTGGATTCGATCTCTAATTAGTAAGCATTAACACTTTATTACGTATATATACAAGAACTTTCAATTTCCCCACAACCGATAAACCCACATTATTTAACTAAGTAGTACGTAGGCAGAATATTCCTTTATAACTTCATCAACGGTTCATTGCGGAAATTTCGAGTACAAATGCAGTGTTAAAAATATGAAGGCGCTGAAATCTAACAGCTCTGAGATATCAAGACTTCGGTCTGGGTTAAGGATTTTGATATAGTTTTCGGCAAAAAACTTTTATGAGGACATGGTTTTTAGTTTTGGGCAGCGATGTTTATCAAACATAAAACTCTTTGTTAAAGCATATGTATTTTTTTAACTCTGTTTACAAATTTATTACAAAACTAAGACGAAACATCAATATGTACGTTGCCGGAAAGTTATAACAAATCATAAATTAACATAATTTAGTGAAAAGATGACACAATCAGCAAACTACTCAAACCTCTCTATTTAGATTTCTGAGAAAATTTAGACTATTTTTTAAAAAAAAATATTCCAAAAATTATTACAAAATCAAAAATTGAAACTTTTTCTAAAACTCTAATTATATTTCAAAAATTCAAAATTCAAAACACTTTTTCCAAAATCCTAAAAATATTGCAAAAATTATAACAAAATCAAAAATACAAACTTTTTTCCGAATTCCCAAAATGCTCCAAAAATTTAAACTTTTTCAAAACTCTAAAAATATTCCGAAAATTTATTGGGGATTTTTGAGATCAATTAAACTCGAGTAAGTAAAGAAGTAATTGGAATTTTTTCAATTCAAAGGTATGGTTTGAAGTTTCTCAGAAAACAACTCCACTTCACATTTTTCGTGTTTCGGATGAATTCGAACCTTCCTCGTCAGTGCCTGGTTCGAATCCTTAGGCAGACACACTATCGATTACGTCGTTGAGGCGATGACAATTTCGAAGCTGAAACTTCTCCATCACTTATTTATTTTACTTAAGTTGAATTTTTCCACTGTCATTAAACTCCATATTATGGGATTTTTTGCATTAAATTTCTAGACAATACTTTGTGTGAATTTATAGCTCATAAATTTGTGCTATAATATATTTGCTTTTATTTAATTTTTGATTTTTCTATCCTATCATGAAATATTGACCTATGTCATGTTTTATATTTGAAAGGATTTATTGTTTAGTCGTCCATTATTTACCCAAAAGTATAAAAAAAATTAGAATGCCAAAACCTTAGAATGCAATTTGTTGTGAGACCTTGGCCTCAGTTTTTTATGTATTGTTGCGACAAATATTGTAATTCCTACTAGACAACATATTTTATTAAAAAAAAACAGAGAGTGTGCTTAAGACCGCACGGCAGAAGTGAAGACTTCATTGGCAATCGCAATCAATTGATATCGTATTAGTAGTATTTGATTCGTATTAGTAGAATAAATGAGAAACAAGTGAGAACGATTAACCGCTAACTACACACACTAACCTCACAATGTAAACCAAATAATTGTCAAAATAGCACTCATATGCCAATAGCAAGGAGTAAAGTGCGCGTGGTTGTCCCACCCATAGATCAACAAGTTTAAATTTTACAAATCTTCCGGAAAGCTAAGCTGCGGAAAGCTAAGCAAATTCATTGGTATTAATGCGCATTGTTGCCGTTTGCAAATCACTATCGTCTAAGTGCCACCATTTTAAATTATTTTATTTATCATGATTGCCATCTATGTTTAATCAATAATCATACATAAGCTATGCTTCTTTGTATAGAATTTATGCGATTTCCGTCTCGTAATTGTGAGCTTTAAATCGATATAATCGATTTTATCAAGTATCAAGTTACAAGTATTAAATCTTCACTTAATTTTAGAAACATGTATTACATACAATTCCAAACCGACAACACGATAACAATGATAAAATTCCAATACATTTAATTTTGATATATAAATGTAATTGTTTCAGGTTATACTATTTTTCTTACGTTATTTTTAATTTCATAAAAATTATGTTCAATAAAAATAACATTGATCAAAGCAAACTACCGTTTAAAACGATAGTTAAATAAAAAGCAAATTAAGTGTACACAACAACTTCCCAAATTTTCATAATGATTAATGTATAAATACATAAAGGACAAACAGACATACTTTCAAATTTATATATATTCAATATTTATTTAGCATGATGACTCGAATGCAAATTGCAAAAGACAGTAGCAATATAACTTTTTTAAAGTTATAGATGCGTTATAGATCAATTTTTTAAAGTTCGTATAAAGACATTTTTATTATTTTTATGAATTCAAAAATAAAAAAAAATAATTTTAATGGTATTTAATAAAAAATAAACAATAAAAAAATATGTACCACACCAGGAGTTGAACTCACTACCTACACAGCACATCAGTCGAGCACGATATCCGCAATTTGAACGCAATTTGAACGAACGGTTTCAACGCAGTTTGAAACGTTAAGAAATGATAGATTGATTAGTATTTATTATTATTTTGAGACTTTCACCTCAGAGCGTGACGGATCAGCCTAACTTACTACCTACGGAAAAATCTGTGTGTGGTGCGCCAAAAGAAGTTTTCACTTCAATAATTGTCTTCAAGAAGTTCGAAATATGCATTCAAATCGAAAATAAAAACGCATTTTTTCAGATAAACATTTTTTTCGAGAATCGAACAGAAAAATATGGGTTAAGGATTTTGATATAGTTTTCGGCAAAAAACTTTTATGTCTTACTTAATAATAAAAGACTAGATATAGCGATCTATATAAGCTCATTTTTTCGAGCAAGCAATACCGTCCCATCTTGAAGGAATATTCCATAACTGACATTGAGAACGCTAGCATTGACAGAATACAGCGCATCCGCCCAACCTTCCTTAGATATCACCTTGGCTAGTAATATCTCACTTCTATTGGCATATAAACTCTTAATAGCAGGGACTGGAGAACGCTAGGTTGTCACATCCGTAGATCAAAAATAAAAAAATTTACAAATCAACAAAAACTGATGCAGCCTTAGAAATCCTTTAGAAAATTTGGGCAAATTCAAAATAAATTAAAAATTTAATTTAATATAAAAATATTTTCAAATCTGCTACCATGGCTCTCGAGATTGTTAACTGAGAGGTGATCCAACATAACTTTTGAATACTAAAGAATGTAACCATGTGATTAATTGAGCTAAAAACTGAGAAGTATAAGAACAAACATAGTTGCTTTTTTGTCGAAAGCATTGAATGCGATAAGCTACTTTTTGGCATTGTCCCAAATATCAGAATTCCGGATATATTTAAGTCTTGGTTGTACAGCTACCCCAGGTACTATCAAATGTTCTTTGATTTAACTGTACTCAGACAAGGATTATCGAAATGCGAGATGCGCTCACCATTCATGACAGATGATACCACTCTCAAGCAAGCAGTAACAAAGTATCTTAGTTTGGAATCGGCGTTTGACAAGACACCATTTTCATGTCGCTAGAACAACAATAAATAAACTAAGTGTTCCGGCAAACTATTCCATTTGTACGCAGTTCGGACAAAGAAGTCTCTCTGCGATCTGCCAGTATGACAGCGCGGGATCTTTACCGTTTCACCGGTTGCGGCAGCCGATTGCCGAGTGGAACGGGGATAAGAATAAGTTTGAGGCATGATGCCGCTGATTTCATCTGAGCACTGCTGATGACGATATTTGTAAAAAACAACGAGGTCAGCAACAGTGCGACGATGTTGTAGGGAATCAAGTTTTGATGTCAAAGTTCGATCACCTACAATTCGTATAGCTCGCTTTTGAACAGAGTCCAAGAGGGCCAAGATGGAAACAGAGGCAGCACCCCAAACTTGACAGCAGTACCCCATACAGGGACGAATATAGGACTTATAAACATGGAGCAATTGGTATGGAGTGAAAAATTTTTTGCATCTATTTAGGAGGCCGAGTTTTTTAGACGCGCTTTTTGCCATCGCCATTACATGATCGTTCCAGAGTAGGTCATTTGAAACTGTGACACCCAATAAACGAATGTTTTTACATTCACCTATTGGTTCATCACACATACTAAATAAAATATCTTTGGGGAACTCGGTCTTTAATCTGGAAACAATCAACAGCTGTGTTTTGGTGGAGTTGAAATTGACAAGATTTTGGTCACCCCAGTCGGCGACTTTATTCAGGTCTTTGTTCACGTTTATGGCTGCGTCTCTCCGGGCAGGATTAATTCGTTCGTGCATTTTACCTTTTGAAGGAAGGGGCTCGAACGACTTGTGCAGAGTACTATCATCTGCAAAACTATTTATTGGGTTACTGGTGATTTTCAACAATTCGTTGTTATAAATCAAAAATAGGGTTGGGGACAATACTGAGCCTTGGGGTACACCAGCGTTAATTAGTTTAGACTCAGAAGAAAATCCGTCTAAGGTTACCGAAATGTATCGGTTGGATAGAAAATTTTGAATCAGCTTCACAACATTGGGATGAAAACCGTACGCAACGAGCTTGTTGATTAAGTTGGCATGCCAGACTCGATCGAATGCCTTGGAGATGTCTAAAGCGATAACGTATGTTTCACCACCTTTATTCAAAGGTATGGTTTGAAGTTTCTCAGAAAACAACTCCACTTCACATTTTTCGTGTTTCGGATGAATTCGAACCTTCCTCGTCAGTGCCTGGTTCGAATCCTTAGGCAGACACACTATCGATTACGTCGTTGAGGCGATGACAATTTCGAAGCTGAAACTTCTCCATCACTTATTTATTTTACTTAAGTTGAATTTTTCCACTGTCATTAAACTCCATATTATGGGATTTTTTGCATTAAATTTCTAGACAATACTTTGTGTGAATTTATAGCTCATAAATTTGTGCTATAATATATTTGCTTTTATTTAATTTTTGATTTTTCTATCCTATCATGAAATATTGACCTATGTCATGTTTTATATTTGAAAGGATTTATCGTTTAGTTATCCATTATTTACCCAAAAGTATAAAAAAAATTTGCGTTCATCCACACCTTAGAATGCAATTTGTTGTGAGACCTTGGCCTCAGTTTTTTATGTATTGTTGCGACAAATATTGTAATTCCTACTAGACAACATATTTTATTAAAAAAAACAAAGAGTGTGCTTAAGACCGCACGGCAGAAGTGAAGACTTCATTGGCAATCGCAATCAATTGATATCGTATTAATAGTATTTGGATCGTATTAGTAGAATAAATGAGAAACAAGTGAGAACGATTAACCGCTAACTACACACACTAACCTCACAATGTAAACCAAATAATTGTCAAAATAGCACTCATATGCCAATAGCAAGGAGTATAGTGCGCGTGGTTGTCACACCCATAGATCAACAAGTTTAAATTTTACAAATCTTCCTGCGGAAAGCTAAGCAAATTCATTGGTATTAATGCGCATTGTTGCCGTTTGCAAATCACTATCGTCTAAGTGCCACCATTTTAAATTATTTTATTTATCATGATTGCCATTTATGTTTAATCAATAATCATACATAAGCTATGCTTCTTTGTATAGAATTTATGCGATTTCCGTCTCGTAATTGTGAGCTTTAAATCGATATAATCGATTTTATCAAGTATCAAGTTACAAGTATTAAATCTTCACTTAATTTTAGAAACATGTATTACATACAATTCCAAACCGACAACACGATAACAATGATAAAATTCCAATACATATAATTTTGATATACAAATGTAATTGTTTCAGGTTATACTGTTTTTCTTACGTTATTTTTAATTTCATAAAAATTATGTTCAATAAAAATAACATTGATCAAAGCAAACTACCGTTTAAAACGATAGTTAAATAAAAAGCAAATTAAGTGTACACAACAACTTCCCAAATTTTCATAATGATTAATGTATAAATACATAAAGGACAAACAGACATACTTTCAAATTTATATATATTCAATATTTATTTAGCATGATGACTCGAATGCAAATTGCAAAAGACAGTAGCAATATAACTTTTTTAAAGTTATAGATGCGTTATAGATCAATTTTTTAAAGTTCGTATAAAGACATTTTTATTATTTTTATGAATTCAAAAATAAAAAAAAATAATTTTAATGGTATTTAATAAAAAATAAACAATAAAAAAATATGTACCACACCAGGAGTTGAACTCACTACCTACACAGCACATCAGTCGAGCACGATATCCGCAATTTGAACGCAATTTGAACGAACGGTTTCAACGCAATTTGAAACGTTAAGAAATGATAGATTGATTAGTATTTATTATTATTTTGAGACTTTCACCTCAGAGCGTGACGGATCAGCCTAACTTACTACCTACGGAAAAATCTGTGTGTGGTGCGCCAAAAGAAGTTTTCACTTCAATAATTGTCTTCAAGAAGTTCGAAATATGCATTCAAATCGAAAATAAAAACGCATTTTTTCAGATAAACATTTTTTTCGAGAATCGAACAGAAAAATATGGAGGGGCCGAAATCTCACAGATCTGAGATATCAAGACTGGGTTAAGGATTTTGATATAGTTTTCGGCAAAAAACTTTTATGAGGACATGGTTTTTAATTATAACTTTTTATAACTCGTTTATAACTCTTTGTTAAACTACATATATTTTTTTATCTCTGTTTAGAAATTTATTACAAAACTAACACGAAACATCAATACGTTGTCGGAAAATTATAACAGATACTCTACAAAACCTTTTTCAAAAATTATTACAAAATCAAAGATTAAAACTTTTTTCAAAAACTCTAAAAATATTGCATAAATTATAACAAAATCAAAATTTTTAACTTTTTCCAAAATTATAAAAATTATAATAAAATCAAAAATTTGAAAATTCTCCAAATTTTAAAATATTCCAAAAATTCTTACAAAATCAAAAAGTAAAACTTTTTTCAAAATTCTAAAATTATATATAAAAATAAAATTCAAAAATTCTATTTTTTTTCCAAAATTCTAAAAGTATTCCAAAAATTAGAATAAAATCAAAAATTTAAACTTTTTCTAAATTTTAATAATATTCCAAAAATTCTTAAAAATTCAAAAATTTAAACTTTTTCCAAAATTCTAAAAATATTGCAAAAATTATTACAAAATCAAAAATACAAACTTTTTTCAAAATTCCAAAAATATTTCAAAAACTACAACAAATTCAAAAATGTCCATGTCCAATTACATGTTCAATTACATTTACGTCATAAAAACAGCTGAATTTTTTTTCCAAAAAAATTGGCTAAAAAAATAAATGAAATAATTTTTTGACATAGACATTAATTTTTTGACAAACTTATAATGCCATAATTCTCTATAATAATAATAAAATCTCATATCATACAAACTATTGATTTTGTTTTTTCTAAAAAATTTTGGGTAAAAAATAAATAAAAACCTTTCTTTTGACACACTTGACAACATTTTTTGACAAACTTATAATGACATAATTCTCAATAATAATAATAAAATTTCATTTCAAACAAATAATAACTTTAATTTTTTTCCAAAAAATTGGGTAAAAAAATAAATAAAAATCTTTCTTTTGAAACACTTGACAACATTTTTTTGACAAACTTATAATGCCGTAATTCTCAATAATAATAATTATTACGAGAATAAATAATGCTATCAAGAACATTTACCTCCCATTTTGTTTCATCATGTCAGCCATTTATAATGACATTTGTATAAACAATTGCTATCTTACTTTTTGAGTTTTTTGAAGAAAATTTGAAAAATAGGTATTATTTTCATAACGCAATCACATGAGAACTTGATGAATCTTTTGAATTAAAATGAGCTACAAACGCATTCATCAAATAAATGCTAACCTTTTATCTTACAATAAGGTTAGGTTGTTGTGTTACCATAAGGTTAGGTTGATATTGATCATTTTAATGATATCTTCACCCTTCAATACCTTCTGAATCGGTCTAGACAACTTATTTTAGTTTGCAATTTGAGTGTTAGTATGTTATTAAATTTAAATATGATTACACACTGCACGTACACATTCAAATTCTATTTCAAAATTATTACAATTGATGTGTCGTATAATAAATAAATCCAAATTTTGTGTATTTAAGGCTTTAAAACCCCTCATTGAGCTAACATTCACTTTTTGTTGACTTTTTTTTCAAATTTGTTTTAATATTTATTTTGAAATTTTTCGTTTTTTGTTTGTATTTATTGCAGTTAAATTATATTGTACAATTTTTTTTATGTTTGGTACTTTAGTATACCTTATCCATGAACTGGTTAGTTTTTAATCTTTCCGGTTTAGCAAAGGAAAAGGAATAGTATATCCAGAATTAGAAAACGAAACTTGGTTTTCTGACTTAATGTTCCTTACAGACATGAAAAGAAAAAATAATTATATTAATTGTCCCAAACGTTATTTAGTTTTGAAGCTAAACCTCGGTTTTTTGAGATCGATCTTAGATCGAAAATATTTAGTCATTTTCCACGAATAAAAGCAGATATAATTTATACCAAAGAAGAAAAGCTAAACGAATACAAAGAAAAATTGCTAGTATTATACATTTCAAACGTAGATTTGAATATTTGAAATGTTTTAAATCTACATTTGCATTTTTTGTCAACCCATTTATTTGTGCGATAATATTGATGATGGATTTCCAATTTCTGGTGGAAGCACTGGTGTTATTAGTGTTGAAAGAGGATCAGGGTTTACAAATGCAGCACAAATCTACATCTATAATTGAATGTTTTTAACTCGTGTCTGAATCAAAATATCCACACTTAAAACAAGCTTCTGGCCGTCTAATTTCAATTTTTGGTACAACGTATTGCTGTTAATCTTTGTACTCCACAATGCAGTTCGTGCAGTCGGAATATCGTTCACAGTTGACCAATTAGCATCTTACAAAATTGTTGCGAACGCTTTTAACAAATTATATACCAAATTTCAAAGATCTGATCAAAAGTGTTCGTGTTAATTAATTTTTACTGATGAATTTTAATTATATTTTATTTTTATTACTTAGATTTGGAAATAACTGTTTTGAACTGTGTGAAAACATTTATTTTTAGCATCTATTCTTAGGTATGTCATTGTGCACTTAAATACTGTTGTGGCTCTTTAAAAATAAAAAAAAACGGAAAATAGCTCTCATTGACATCATGCGTAATAAATGTTTATCTTTTCAATAATACATATTGAAATATTTTGGCATTAAAATATACACTTTCAAGGAATTCTGTCGGTCGTAACATCGTTTATTTTGATTTTTGTTACATCATTTAGCCCTTTTTAGCGAAGGTTTTACGATGACAATTGCATAAATCTATGTTACCCTGTCTTTAACCATTATTAACTATGGTTTTATGCTTGTCACTATTTTTTAATGCTGTCACTATTTTCAAACCAATTTGTCACCTTTGTCACTATTTCAATTCATGTTAATCGTTGGAAGCCCTGATTACTGAAATGAATATAATTATTCTAATTGATTGCTTCCTGGTCCTGTAAAGGTAAAGCATGCACTACACCTAAAGGTTTAAGTCAATGTAGCAAGTTGTCTTTAACATCCAACTGCTAATATAAATTAATATGAACATAAAAGTATATGCACTTATTAGTCAGTTCAGTTCTTTGATACTGTCTGTCTAGTGTTATTAGATTTCTAGTTTTTCTTTTAATAAATTTGTTCTTTTTCTTTATATTTTGTTTTAGTAATTTCGTTTAATTTAATTAATTCAACCCAATATTATTTTGAATTTTTATATGGAAATGGAAACACAGGAAATGCATATTGAAATTTTTATGGATTCAAAATTCATAAAAATTAGCTAAATACAATAACGTACCCAAATAAAAATTTATTGAATAATTAATAAACACATTCAACACAATGATGAAAGATAATGTTCATTCCAAAAAATATACAGGTAAACTTAATTTAAATTTTGTGTTGTTGGCTTCGATGTAACTTGTAAATGTTAGTAGAGTAACTAGTGATATAATCATTATCAATCGTAAATTAAATTGTTATGTATATAAGCCACGTTATGTATTTTATTTTAGATTGTCTTTGTTAAGTATGTTTTGTTAAGTATGAACGGTATCGAATTAACTTAAATGTTTTCATAAAAACTTTTAGTTAGGTATTGACTGTATTTGATGTTTCTCAAATTTCTAATGACAAAATCAGTATCTCAATTTATGTACAAAAATTTCAGTATTGAAAACAGGTTTCAGGAACACACTCGGAATTCGATTTTGTAATCTTAAAGCTTACAAATTTCAATTGCAATTTTTAAGTGGCTAAGTTTAATTTTTCCCAGAATTTCTGACTACGCCCCTGTACAACCGTCTTTTATATCAATTTGTTCGGCGTTGTAATGTTCCAACGGGTGGGTGGCTTTACTGGACTGTTCAGTTTATTCCAACAAAGAAGATCAATAGTACCTGTAAAAATATTACCCATAATTTCAAGGTTTCCATACATCATCCTATGCAAGACGTCGCCTTTCTAGATGACCTCACCCAATATGTTGAAACGGGTTCAACCACTCAAGTTGTAGGTATTAGGAGGTGTTAGATTTTAAATTTCTACCTGCCTCTGCCGTTGCTATCTATCTTTGTTAGATCTATCTTTGTTAGATAATGTAAAATTTTACAATTTCGTTACGTTAGTTTTGTGTTTTTGAAAGCGATCCGTCACTATCAGTCTAATCCAATGACAACTAAAGGTTGGATGTCTACGCGAGCTACCAGCCAGATTGCTTACTAACAATACGATCGCTAGTGTTTTTTTTTTTTAAGGCGTTCATACTCCATGGAGGAGCGGTGCCAGGCTAATCAGCTTTGAATATTCACCACGGTCATTCGCAACAGCGACATAACTACCATGGCTGCCGATTTTTTTAAGGTCGTTTATTACGTCAGTCTCCCATTGTAGTCGTGGTCTACCTCGCGGTCGCCCACTCCCTGGAGTACTAACGTACATTTTTCTAATCATTCCAGACTGTGTATCGTAGAACATGCCCAAACCAAGCAATCCTATTAGAACGGACACAACCTATTATATCAGGACCCTCAAGAAGGTCTCTGATCTCAAAGTTATACCGGGTTCTATTCTCTACATCATCTGTCTTAAGTGGACCAAAAATGTAGCGTAGGATCTTACGCTCAAATATAGATAAATGCGATTCGTCATTTTGTGTAAGGGTCCACGTTTGTGACCCATACATCACCCCCGGTCTAATCAACGTCTTGTATAACTTGAGTTTGGTGTTAGTGGATACATACGGTGATCCAAGAAGAGGTTTAATTGAGTATAAAGTTCGATTACCTGCAGCAATTCGAGCTTTTATATTTGTAAGTATGCTGTTGTTTGAGTCAAGCATTGATCCCAAATATTTAAAAAAATTCAACTCGCTCAATTCGTTCATCGCCGCACATCAAATCTTTCTTCTCAGCCTCTCTTTAAACATTCATATGTTTGGTTTTATTGTAGTTAACTTGCAGACCAATTTTTTTAGCACCACTCTCAAGCGACTTCAAAGTCTCACTCATAATAGCTTCACTTCGGCCGAGGATGACAACATCATCAGCGTATGCGATCATCTGTACTGAGTTTATTGACAAGATATTGTTATTAGTCGGTAGTTTCTTTTGACGGCACACATATTCCAAAGCTAAATTAAAAAGTCTAGGAGAGATAGCATCACCTTGTCTTAAACCGGAGCCGACTTTAAACAACTTTGATATTTCGTTCTCTACTCGTACACAGCATTGAGAGTTCTGTACTGTCATTTTGCTGTTTGCATTGTGATACCAGTTTACCAGGAATTCCCATTGACACCACAGCAGACCATAGAGTCTCTCGTTCGAGAGAGTCGTAGGCCTGCCTGAAATCAATAAAGAGTTGGTGCACAGGTATGTTGAACTCTCGGCACTTTTCCAAAATCATCCTTATCGAGAAAAGTGCATCGGTGGTACCTCGGCCCCGCTGGAAACCACACTGATATTCTTCAAACAGTTGTTCAGCAAAAGGATTGATTTTGGATAGCAAAATGTAGGAAAAGATCTTATATGCTGTGCAGAGGAGAGCGATTCCTCTGTAGTGTGCACATTGTAAGCGATTACCTTTTTTATGGATTGGTATCAGCATAGCTGTGTTTTGGTCTAAGTTCAAACAATCTTAAGGATAGAGTTTCGCCACCATGTACAATCATTTCGGATGTTATATCGTCGATACCAGGTGCTTTATTGCATTTTAATTTTGACAGCGCCGCTTTGGTTGGTTCGTCTACATGTACCTTTGACGCACGAATAAGCTTTGCTCGTCGCCCGACTTGTTGCTGGTCACTTAAGTTGAGAATATTCTCAAAATAAGCGGCCCAAGTATCTTAAATATTTTTAAGGTCTACTTGTAGCTCCCCATCTTCGTTTTGAATAGCAGTCGATCTAGTTTGAGGGCCCTTCTTTAAGGTTTTAACCTGTTGAAAGAAGTTACGTGATTGATGTTCCTTATTGAAGCTTTCAATCTCCTCACACTGTCTCTTCCACCATTCTCTCTTCGTTCGTCTGCATAGCTTTGTAACGGCTTGTCTTGCCAGTTTATAGTTCTCCTTCGTAGACCTGGTGCTACGTCCTTGTAGACACTTCAGATAGCAATCTCTTTTGTATTGAATAGCGTCAAGGGATGCTTGATCCATCCATGGCTTCTGGGAGTGGTTCTGTGGTCGTCCAAGTGTTCCCTCAGCAGCGCTTAAAACAGCATCTTTGAGCAAATACCATGACTTATCGACGTCTCCATTAATGGTTTCTGATTTATCCAATGTTTCGGCAATATGGATTTGATATCTCTCTTTTGTTCCAGTATTCTTTAATGATGAGATGTTAAAACGTTTCCGTTGATTGAATTTTGAAATGCCTGGATTTGGGAAGTGGAACCTTATCGTTGCACATACATGGAAGTGATCACTTCCAATGTATGCACCTCTAAAGGATCGCACATCCAGAACGCTCGAAAAGAAACGTGCTGTTACTAGAACTTGATTTCGAGTGTTTCCATTCGGTGAGACCCAAGTCTGCTTATGAATCGATCGATGCGGAAAGAACGTACTGGCAATTCTCAAATTATTTGATAATGCAAACTCAGTCATTCTCTCACCATTATCATTCGAATTCAAATGCAAGCTGTCCCACCACATTTCCATAAGAGATATCTCTTCCAACCTGTCCATTAAAGTCACCAAGAACCATAATGAAGTCGCGTGTTGGTGTTTGTTTCATAACCTCTTCCAGTGCTATGTAGAAATTTTCCTTCTCGTCGACGGTCTTAGCTTCAGTAGGTGCATGCACGGCAATAAGAGAAATATTGTTATATGTACCGCGTACACGTAGGTAGCAGATCCTCTCACTGACTGGGATGAATTTCATCATGGCTTCTTGTATGCGTGCACCAACAAGAAAGCCCGTTTCAAATTCTCTTCGAGAAGGATGACCACTACAGTATAGAGAGTGACTATCCAAATCTTGTTTTCCGATTATCGGCTGTTTGATTTCTATCGGCTGTAGAGCAATAATATCCATCCTATACCTCTCAGCCTCTGTTTCTAGACTTATAAGAACATCAGGAGCGCTCAGGCTGCGCACGTTTCACGTTCCGATTCGGTAGTCTGGTCCTTTTTCACGTCCAGGTAAAATTCTGTTTTTGTGTCCGGGTCTGTTATTCTCTTTCTGATAACCAAATTTAACATATTAGTTTTTTTTCCGGGGTTAGGGTGTTAACCTTAGGCCCATTTCAAATTGTCGTGAATGGGTCTGTTCTGCATATTAAGGTCACCAGAAACAACCTTTTTACACGTTTATATAGCGAGGCGCTTGATTCAAGATAGACGCCCGCTCCAGGCCGCCCTTGACATGGAAAACAGACGCTTGAGTCGCATTGATTGTAAGGCGCCAATTCGCCGTAATGTAGCGTCATTGACTAAGCAGTTTTTACTCTCGCTCGTGCCTCGCTCAAATTTTAAACTTTTGCTTGAGAATAAACTACTTCATTATTCACTCATTGATTAAACTACTATTATTTTTTTCTGTGGAATTACGGAAATGCTTATTCATTATATTTATTCATTCATTCATTATACTTTTTGCACTTTAATCATCGAATTGAAATTATTAAATTTCTTAAATGTATAATTATATGTCATAAATGTAAAATAAAAACGTTTAAATGTAAAATAAAAACAAAATCATTTATAATTGTTTATAATTTTTTTTTACAATATGCGTATGATTTAAAGCTTTTAAAAATTATAAAATAAAAAAAAACAAATTTTTTAACTTTTGCTATTTAAAAGATAATAAATATGGTGACAAAATTTAATCCCTCCATAAATTATGTTTATATTATTTAAACAATATAAATATTTATTTGCGCACATGGTAATGTTTCTGATTTCAAATAGTATACAAAAACAAATATTTAAAAAGAAAATCATCAAAATCGGACCTGTTCCTGAGGACTTAGAAGTAAAAACCTATTTTGACTCGACTAATAATCGATTTTGAATTTTTTACCGTTATTTTTCTAAAACAAAGTGTTTAAGGTTATACAATGTGAATGACTATTTTTATGTAATATAAAGTCTTGGATACGCGATATATAAACTCATCCATAAAAACCGGGGCGTTATGAGAGGGCATCATGAATTCATAACGCCCGTTATAAGGACGTTACCAAATCTCTCTAGCTTTCTCCGAGAGGAGTACTGTAGCGTTCCCTGTTAGAAGTATTACAGTTTAGTTGTCTGATAAACTCTTAAAAAAACTTAATCGAATCGATGGTTAAAACTTAAACTGAAAATCGATAAAATCAATTTTAGTTCCACATTTTCATTTTATTTTTTCAAATAATTGCAATTTCATTTATTGTTTTGTTCCTAAAATTAAATAATTGGAAATAAATAATATTTTAAAATTAAAAAAAAATTATTTTAATAATTAATACAAATGTACAATCATACAGAGATACATGGTTTTTATTTATCACTTGTCGCGGCGCTACAACACAACCTCAGAGCGCATATTTTGGAGCAAATCTTTTAAAAGCTATTTATGTATATTGTGACACAGATTGCAACATTACAATTCCTGATCCCTTTGTATTTACAAATAAAACATCGAAATGAACATTATCCAGATTGGAAGAATCACTTTTTCTAAACTACCATATTTGCTTCTCACTTAAAGGTTTATATTGATTTTGTTTCTAGCCTTGTTATTAGGGCACTGTTTTAAAACTCTATCAATACTACTGATGTGAATTTTTCGCTCTCAAATATTATCCAATTTTTATTTTTCTATCATTGATCCATAATATTGACATTGACTTCAAATTTTCGTTTATTATTATGTTGTAATATGTTTACATAACTAAATTTTACCAAATTATTAGAAAAAATAAGTCAAATAAATTTTACTGCAAAACGATTTTGTAACAATTCATTAAAATACTTGTTACGCCAAATTTTAAATAAATCAAAATTTTTAAATTTCAGGGCTAAAAGAAAAGAAATTCGTGGTGAACGATTTGACGACATCAATATCATCGAATTTAAATCAAACAAATGGTCAAAATTTATTATTTCATCAGTCTATCGTAACACTAACAGCTCGAATGTGGCCACCTATTGAAGAAGCAGAACCTCCCTCAAATGTATTCTTGGGTTTACCTTTCATTGTTTGGGGAATATTAATTGGCTGTGCAATAATATTTTTACTACTATTGATATCATTATTCTTCTACTTTTATTTACTGCCGCGACAACATAAATATTTAACACAAACCGCTATTGGAAATAATGCAAATCTAAATAACGCTAAGCGAGATAGTGCAGCAATTACAACATATTCATCGTCATCATTGGTAGGAGATGGTGGTGGAATATTAGGAAATGGTAAGATTTTTAAATAATTGATCGTTTGACTATTTTATAAATATATTGTATTTGATTTAGAATCTCAATTATACAACACATTAAATGAAGGTACCCTTAATCGAAACAATATGTCATCTTCGCATCATAACCACCAACATATTAACCAACAGCAATATCATCATCATCATCATCAACAACAGCAAATAAATCATCAACCACCTACTTCATCATCTTTGATGATGATAAATGGTGAAATATATCATCAAACTGTCAATTGTTCTGGTCATTGTATAAATAATTTAAGTAATAATTTAGGTAGTAGTCAAACTAATAATTATAACAATATTCATTTAAATAATCGTGATAATGATACTGATGAATCGAAAAATTTTCAACCAACTTCGACGCATTGTATACCCGAAACTCATAAATCAATGTGGGCTGTGAATACATTTTATGATTCTAGTCAAGAAATCTCGGATGTTCAATCAAATTATAGGACACGATCTTTACCATCATGGGGAAAAAATGGAAAACCACGTCCATCATCGACAGTGGATGATTTAGACGAATTATATGCTCAGGTAAATTATTTTCAATCCAATTTTTTTGATAAATTATACATTTTTTCTTACATTATTTTATAATTAGGTTAATTTCACAAAAAAACGTCGTAATCGTATGCGAAATGATAATGCAGCAATAATAGCTCGATGTCGTTCTCGTTCACAAAATTTGACTTCCCTACATTTAGAAAGTGAAGGGGTTGTTGTTTATGATGAACGAACAGCACTGTAAATATTTTATTGAAATACAGGAAAAAAACAATAAATATATCATAGTCTTAAGAGTAATTATTTTATTTTGAATTCATTTTATTTTTTATTAAACAAAAAATTATAAAATGACAATCAAAATAAATAAAATAAATCAATATTTGTTATTTAGCTAAAACCCGACATTCCAAATTAGTTCAATGATGTTATTGGTTGTGTTCGTGTTAAACATCTGGGGATAGTAATTTTCTTCTATGTAATTCTAATAGTATTTACTTTAGACCCCGTTAAAAATTATGTTATTACTCCGTGGAGATATTTAGCTTAAATATAATTTTTGTCATAACATGCGTATATGTTTTTTAAACGAATATTAAACAAGAGTTGCTTTGCTTACACAGTAAATTTATTTTAAAAATTCATACAAAGTAGAAATTAATTGATTTTCAAATTTATTTCAATGGTTTTGAATTACAAATAATAAAAATAAAAGAAGAAAATGTATTATCTCCCAAAAGTAGGGACTGTAACAAACATGACCTTAATCTTGCATGAAAAATAAATCCGATAAACGTTAATATAATTAACTATATTTAAGTAAACTGTAACAAGCTTAATTTTCTAGATAGAGCAATGTACATCGATTTGTACGACATTTATATATTAATTATAACAATAATTTATTTATTTAATATGTAATTTTATTTAGACTGAAAAATAAAGTGGGCAATGTGAGCAAATTGTTTTATTTCGTTTAGTGTTTTATCCCCAACCGGTTGGGAAGTAAAACTTCCCGACCTGAGTAGGAATTTCGATTGCACATTTTACGAGAGTCTCACTTTTTCATCTCTCTTAATTATTAGCAAGGGAATAGAAAATAAAAGAAACAAACAAGTAAAACTTTCATAAAATATCCGACTATAATCCCTAATCTGGAATATAAAGTAGAATTTTCTTTAAAATGTTTTCATTTTGGATATTTGTAATTTATTTATAAATATTTTAAAGTATAAATAAAAAAACAAGATATCAATTATTATTGAAATAATTGTTATGTTGGACTTTTCATGGTCGTTTATTGTCAATGACAATACCTGTTTCTGATCAGACGAAAAATTGAACTTCTGCACCGAATTGTTTGTGAAACTATTCAAGGTAGATGTGCCTTCTCCAAAATTGTAGTTCTCAGATGACAACATGTTTGCTATTTTTTCTTGTCGATCCGTAGAATTATCTACATATCCTTCGGCTACAGAGCTAGATTTCCATCCCTCCAATCGCTTTAATTGCAAAAAAACATCACAGCCATTATTTGCAAACAATGTAGCTGCGGTGTGTCTAAAACAATGCGCAGTGAACTCATCTATTTTTTAGGAAACTGTGCAATAGAGTTATGCCCAAATGGTTGTTTGGTGATTTTTCCACTTCTGATTTGATGGAAAAATCTGTCTATACCCTTGTTGATTTCAATGTAATTTTTTAAGATATTAATCCACTAAATATTGGTCACGGCAAATGATCTGGATATGTAGGATTTCGAGGAGGGAATCGTGACGCTTATTTTATTTTCTGAAACATCGATTTCAGTTTTCTTCATTTTATAAAGCTAGTCGCTTCTACAAGCTCCGGAAATTCCGATAATCAATCCAGCCTACATAAAAACAATAAAATAAAGTATATAATTTAAAATATAAACTTCAAAAATATTCACTTTCTGAGGAAGAAACTCAAGGGGAGCTTCATCTAAAAATTTATTAATATCATTTCTTCCAAAGACACTCGAATTTTTTGGTTTATATACTGTGTTTTGTTTCTTCAGGAGAGTAATCAATTTGGAAAATTTTGATATATCCGTTTTTTGTTAATGTTTAGACTTGTTTTGAGCATGGAATATGTTGCCCAGAGTGTTGACGGCTTTTTAGATTTTGCAATTTCGCTAAAGAAAGCTAGCATTACACTTCCTGAAATGTTCCTATTTTTTTTGCAATTACACCATTTCTTGAAAATATGATACGATTTCATGTATCGGTCAACAGTTGAGTCGAAGCTGTATCATGCGCAGCATTCCGTATTTCTGGAGGAGTACAATCCATTTCACTATCAAACATTTTCACAAATTATATTCGGCTGATTTGGAAACAATCAATACAAGAAACAAATGTTGATTGAATTTATTGTATAAACATTTTTTTTCAGCTTATTTTGCCTACTATGATTTTATGAATAATATGCCAATAAACATTAAATATAGTATATTTTCATTATAAAATTCATTTTTATAATATATATAACTGGTAATATATATAACTGGTAATATATATATATATATATATATATATATATATATATATATATATATATATATATATATATATATATATATATATATATATATATATATATATATATATATATATATATATATATATATATATATATATATATATATATATATATATATATATATATATAATATATAGAACTGGTCATAGCACAGCATCGGCGTTGCTACACATTACAGATGATATTCGTCGGAATTTGGATGCGTTTAAATTCACCATGCTCATCTTGCTTGACTTTTCCAAAGCATTCGATTCCATAATACATGAAATATTATGTTGCAAACTGTCATCGCTGTTTAAATTTTCACCTTCTGCTTGTCGACTTATTTATTCATACTTATGTTCGCGATCGCAAGCTGTCGAAGTGTCTGGTTGTCTCTCTGATGTCATGCCACTTGCGTGTGGAGTACCGCAGGGCTCTGTGCTTGGGCCTCTTTTATTTTCTCTATTCATAAATGATATTTCTTCTTGCCTAAGATTTTCTAAATTTCACTTGTATGCTGATGATTTGCAATTATACATATGTGACAAAATAGTAAATAAAAATGAATGTATAGAAAAACTCAATGAAGATTTAGTGAGAATCTATAAGTGGTCTCTTGAGAACAATCTGAAACTTAATGCTGCTAAGTCACAAGGCATTTTAATTTATAAATGTATGTTACAATCGTTTGATTTTCCTCCGGTTGTCCTTAGTAATAATTGCATAGCTATTTTACCTGTTGTACGTAATTTGGGACTCTTGATGGATTCAAAATTGTTATGGAATGAGCAGATTAATAATATTTGTGGTCGAGTTTACGGGATACTCCGTGTTTTGTGGAAACTTACAAAATTTGCTAATATAAAACTTAGACATAAGTTATTCATGTCTTTTATTTTGCCCCACTTACTTTCTTGTGATGTTGTGTTGTATGGAATGCTTGAAAAATGTATGTATAAATTGAAGATGTTGTTCAACGCATGTGTTAGGTATGTTTTTTCTTTACGAAAATATGATCACATTTCAGCATTTGCTGTTAAATTATTAGGTTGTGGCATTAATGAGTTTTTTGAGTTTCGAATTTGTGCTTATATTCATAAGATTTTACTCATGAAAAGACCTCCGTATCTTTTTAAAAAGATCCAAATGGCGTGCTCTTTGCGCACTGGGCATATAATACTACCGGCAAATAAATCAAAAATTTTTAACTCTTCATTTTTCGTCCTTGGGTTGAGTAAGTACAATGAACTTCCATTTAGTTTAAGAATTTGCTCATCTATGGAAAAATTTTTAAATATGTATAAAGCGCACTTTAATTTGTATTTAAATATTTGTATGATGTTGTTATTTTTTGTTTTTGTTTATTATATCTCTTATTTTTAAATATGTGTCTGTGATACTGTCGTTATATGTATTGTAAATAAAAGCTTTCAGCTTACTTACATTGAAATAAATAAATAAAATAAATAAATATATTTACTTAATTGTTGTGAATAAAATAGTATACAAACCTCGGTGGAAATGTCATTTCAATTTATTTTCGGTGAATAAAAGATGAAAATCCCCATGCTTCCATGTTTAGCAGTCCTGTGAGATTACTTGACATATCATACAGCTGAATTTTCTACTGCTACTCCAAAGGCAAACACAGATGCTCTGTGCCGTTAAACATTGCGGAGGGAGGATTCTCATAACATGGCACTATTATATGGAAAGTCGTCTTATATGGCGCTTACCGCTTTTTCTTCTACAAATCTCGAGACACCTTAAATGAAAGCCACAATCTTTATCTTCCTCATTTGGTAGGCAATACTATAGTAGTGCAAAAATTGCCACGTTCCATTACAATAAATGCTTCAACCCATTTCTATACATTGGAGCTCTTTATGGTCGCTGACATACTTTTCATGTAGTGGTGTTCATCATTTCTACATAGCTTATACGATCCTTCCCAGAGCTTCCTGTTCTACCGCTTACCTTTCATCTCCTTTTTTAATGCAACAAGACGATTTTCACTATAATTTTCGATTCATTATTACTCATTCTGATCTCAAAACCGAAATAACATTTAATCTTGTTTTCAGTATTAGAAACCACAGCATTCGCTCACATACAATCATATAAAGTTTTTTCAACAATAAGGCTAGATTTTTGTTTTCGGAGTGCGGCAAAATCACTATATAACAATTTATTTTATGTTTTACATGCAAAATTCCTTAATTGATTTTACAATTTTTCAAATTGTAAAGGAATTTTGCCTGTAAAACATAAAAAATGAATTGTTATAAGGCTAGATATTTTACAAAAAAGAAGCACGACCCACAAGAACTGCGCAAATATCAACTTCGCCAATCATCAACCAAATACAAGCAAATTATGTAGATAGCGTGCACTATACTAGCTAACAACTGGTGTTCCACAGACGTGATAGGATTCGGATTACGAAAGTCGTTTTTCATTATACGAGAGTAATTTCGAAAGTCCGTGATATTGAAATGAAAGAATTGATTTTTACGATAACTGTTATTTTAATTTTCAACGTAGTCATCTTTTAGCTCGATACACCGAGCCCAACGTTTTTCCAACTTTTGCAAACCGGTCAAAAATATGATTTCCGGAACTCTTCAAAATAGGCATTTCGTCTGGAGAAGTCCACTGTTTCGACTGTTCTTACAACTCAGATGTGTATAGTGATGGATCCACGTTTCATCAACGGTCACAAAATGGCGAAGAAACTCAGCGGGATGGCGCTTATACATCTTCAAACACTGTTCCGAAGTGGTTTCACGAACTCGCTCCGGATTTAGCAACCGTGGTACCCATCCCGTCGATAGCTTTCTCATTCCCAATTCTTCGTGTAAAATGGAATGCACGTGTTCGATTGAAACGCTCACCACCTCAGTCAATCTCATCAATCTTTAAGCGGCGGTCGGCCAACACGAATATCATGGATTTTATCGATGAAATGTAGAATTACAACCTCTTTTGGGCGTCCTGAAGGTGTTGCATCATTTGTACCTGTACGGCCACATCGAAAGTCGTTGAGCCACTTTTGCACCATTCCATACGATGGAGCAGAGTCACGGTAATACTTCTGCAACTCTTCTTCAGTTTGTTTGATAGTTTTCCCCCACAAAAAGCAATGTTTAATAAGAATACGGAATTCACTTTTTTCCATTGTGGCGAAAATTTAGAATCTTTTTCTCTTTCGAAGGCTGTAGAAAATTTGTTTATTGACAGATTCAATTCAAATTTTTGTTAGCTCCCTAAATATGATGACAGATGTCTAAACCATATTCACCTTGCCGGTCGGTCCGAATGCTTTCTGCATTAAACATTGCTAAAATAAAAAGCTAAAAAAATCCTAAAATAAAAAAAATTCGTTATATCTTGTTGGTTTATTTATTCTTGTAATTTTTTATTATTATTATTAAATTACAAAATTAAGCCGAAATAATTCTATCACTCCAAGTAAAAACCGTAATGTCGGTAATGAGGAGGAGAAGCCCGGATTCACGCTAACGCACAGGAAATTTAAAAACATTCAGTACATTTGTAAATATTGCTGTGTGCGAACTAACGAAATAATAACAGAACACAATTTTTGGTGAAGGTGAAATTTGTAAAAACAAATTTTGACATTAGGTGAAAATTTTTTTAATTTTTATGTTTGCTGTTAATAAATATATATAATATACATACTTATATAAATATTACTTTGGCAATTAAAAAAACTTCTGTAATAAATCGATGTTCCTTATGAAATTATTTGTATGCCTACTGTCACAATTTGATGATGCTAAAAAGCTACATCAAATTTTGACGTTTCGTTATGGTGAATATAAATTCCAAAAGACAAAATTTTGACAGTTAATATTTGTCATCTGTCATTATTTCGTCAGTTCGCACACAGCATATGTTGAATAAACAAGACAGGTACGTAGCATTTACTCCTTGGGTATATTATATCATAACGTTGAATTTCGAATCAAATATTAGTCCTGAAATTTCAACATAAACAAGCGATGATTCAAGTAAAACGAATACGGTAAAATCAAAACCCTGATTGTTCAAACTTGAAAAATCAATTCTATCATAACCGTTTCCGTTATAAAGAATTCAAATGCAATGGTTGTAAATGTGAACATACAAGTCTGAATACACCAAAACTTTTCGACGTCGAAAAACTGCATCCACAGAACTTAAATTCCTTTGAAAATCAAAAAATTGCAAATGGTGAAGTTTATTGTCAAAAAATATCGTAGTGTAAAATTATAGAACATTTTATCTATATTTATTATTAATAGAAATTTTAATATATTTAATCATATGACTGTGTTTGTTAAGTTGTAACATAAAATTGAAAATGTCCAAAGATATTCAGTAAATTATTAGGAATTAATTTAATAGTTGCCGAAAATTTTGTATTAATCAAGTAATTTTATTGAAAAGAAAAAAAAACATAATGGCACAAGGAACAAATATACTAAGTTCCGATATATCTAGAAGAAATCCACAAGATGAATATGAACTTATACAAAAAATTGGTTCAGGAACTTATGGTGATGTTTATAAGGTAAATTAATATTTGTATGATAATAAAATTTCGAATATACCATCACAAAGATTAAAGATATTCACATTGACAATTTAAAGTATTTTTGTAATCTAATCAAAATAAATAAGATCTAATTGGAGGTAATCGCGTATTATTTACCGATCATTGGGTAATTATTTTTGAAATAAAATCTGTTTTTTGACTTTGATTATTTAGAGGAAAGGAACGAAGTTTTTTTGTTTGTCAAAGAGAAAATTCTGTTCATTGTTTTTTTTGGGTATCAATTTCTCAAATTAATTTGACTAAACTCCTCCCATATCAAAACTCTTGTTTTTAGCTGTCAGATTTTTTTAATACATAAATTAATTTCAATAGCTTTTCCATTGTTATTTAAACCTTCAAATTATAAATTTTGAACGGTTTCATGTCATAATATTTATTTTTGATTGTCTTAAACATATGACTGACAACAATATATAACATCTAAAACAGAATACAAATCAAACGACCATCGTTCAAATTCTGGAAAGCAATACTAAAACCAATCAATGTTATCCAATGAAAAAATTTTGCCAAAAATGACTTCATCTAGATTTGATCTTTTATGAAAAAAGTTATAGTGTATTCTTTTCGGCTGTACCGAACAAGTTCCAACACCGAATTATCGAATTTTGTATTCTTTTGGAATGAATTTCAATACAAAAAAAATAATTCGGTGTTGGAACTGTACTGAAATTTGTTCGGTACAGCCGAAAAGAATACACTATAAATAAAATATTTAGGAGATAGTAAAAACCAAATAATGAGCTCAGTTTTTAAAGGATAACTAATTAATCATATTCAGAATATATTACTTCTTTTAGCCGACGGAAGTTGACCTATGTAAACGTTAAAATGATAAAATTGCATATAATTCTGAGCGAATTAGCATAAACAATTCTGCGCATTCTTTTATCACTTATGTCTTTGATATTCGCTACAATCATATTTTATCTCGGTTTTCTACAGGGCGCTTTTTATAAATAAATGGAACAATTAGGTCCTCTGCATAATATTTGTGAAAAAAATGTACATGACTAATATAATAACTTAATTTATTAACATTATCAATTTTGGTCAAAATATATTTATAATTACATATTTAAAATTTTATTTCACTTATAACTAAAAATTACAAAGCCAGCCTAAATGATCAAACCAAAGATTAGAGATAGCCTTTATACCCCCGCTATACATTCCTTAGTGAACACAAATACACAACATATATAAGAAGTGAGAAAAGAATGCCAAAAGCCAAAATAGGAAAACGTCTATAGGCTTGCAGATTTCATCGTTGTCATAAAAAACCGTTCACATCTCAATTCCATAATCAAACAGTGGCATGACAAGCGCATGAGCAAGTTGTTTTGATATGCACTGGCAGGAAATGATTTAGGCTACTATGCTTTATCAAGGTGATAACAACTCTACCAATTACATAAATAATATGAGGTCTCCAAGACAGATCTTTATCAAAAATTATACAAAGATTCTTCACCTGTGAAACAAAAGGGATTACAGCATCGCTAGTCGTAACAGTCCCGTGATTGCTCAGCGAGGAAGGGCAATTGAATCGCATGGCATGCGTCTTAAGCGGGTTCAAAACCAACCTATTACAAATAGCCCAGTCAGAAATTAGTTTAAGATGAGCATTTTCTTCAAGAAAACAGCGACGGATTTCAAATCGTGGACAAGCATGAAGCAACTGAACGTCATCAGCAAAGAGGTGGAGCACAGAATGACAAAGTAGAGACGTAATATCGTTAATGAAAAGGGAAAAAAAGAGAACCCAAAATGGATCCCTGAGGAACACCCTTGAGAATAGGAGAAGAACTAGATGCGAACAGTACGTTCGAAGTAACCGAAGTAACACGCTGAGACTTATCAGACAAGTTACAGGCACTAGATGAGAAAGAAGACGTAGATTTGAGTTTGGAGACCAGTAGGAGACCAGTCAGAGATATCAACTAACGTGTCTGTAGTACTGTAATGCTTCCTGAAACGGGATTGATGGTCGGACAACAACTTATTGAAAATAAAATGTTCCAGTATCTGGTCATTAATAAGCCTCTCAAGATCTTTCGACAAAGTAGGAAGGACACTAATTGGTCGAAACTCATTTGTAGCCTTCTTAGGGTGTGGAGTAATATTGGAAAACTTCCAACCACAAGGGAAGGAAGATGACCTAATTACGAAAATGGCAAACATGATTGAGGTAAAGTGAGGTGAAAATTTTTTTTTAAAAACTTCAAGGAAATACCATCTGACCCCACACCATTTGACGAAATAATGTGAAACGCCTTATCAACCTCAGAATGAGAAACCGAGCGGAATGAAAAGGCAGTAGGACTTTCCAGAAGGTGCATATCAAACCGTGGAAGAGGGGGGGGATATGAATTAACCCATGAAAAGGACCAATTATATGATTAAGGAGTAATTTACACAAAATGCATCTTATATGGGCATTATTTTGAAAACGTCCGTCGAAAAAAATCGACTATTTTATAAAAAATCTGAAATTTTGATATATTGTGGTATTGACGAAAGAAAAAAAGTAATTTCTGGTTTTATTTTTTGAGTACTCTGAATCGGAGTTATGCGCGGTTGAATTTTTGAGGCTTTTTCACGTAGTTTTGGTAATGGTGTCAATGTTTTGTTAATAGATCCCACAAATATGCGATTTACGTATATTTTTGCAAATAAAGAGAAAAATAGTTGAATAATCGAAAGGTGTAAGTTGGAAATTAATCATTTTTCTCTTTTCCGCTAGGCGGCGCGTTAAACCTTGGTTTACTTCAAAGCTCATATCTCAAAAATCGTCCTTTTCTTTTTTTGTTTTTCACAAATTTTAAAGTAAACACATGCAGCTATGAAACTAAAAAATAAATAGTGAGAGATTCCATATGGATTTTTTTATACGATTTTTTAAAGTTTAGTATATGAAAAATTCACATGTGTTTTTACATTAAATTAATTTTACTTTAATTTTAATTTTAACATCTGTACTAAATATTGAAACATATTCTGTGCATTACTCATTGAAAAACAGGTTTTTATTGAGAATAAGAATTGGAGATTCCAACGACCGAAGATTGTGATTTACTTTCTACATCTTTACAATAACATAAGCATGAGACTGTTATTAATAAATATTTTTTCTATAAAAATCATAATTTAATGAAACAATAATAATACTAAAAAAAAATACATAAAAAAATTAATTTATATACTTTTTTTGCCTCTAAATTGAAATATTTCTGACAATTCAACTCACTAAATAAAGTTTCGATAAGGTCCAATAAAAACGCTCCATTTACTATTTTTTAACAAATCAAAACGAATTGTTTCGATTATTTTTTTCTGGTGGGAAGGAACAGCGAATATTTTCGGCCTACTTAATATATTAATTTAAAACAAAAATTCACGATCTACGGTTTATAGAAAATAGCCAGTACACTTTACTTTATATGGATAATGTTTATTAATTGGATATTGTTATTGGGCCAGTACTGCAAACATGAATTGCCCGATCTATGTCATTCGGTTAAATTCACTAGAGTAATATCCATTTTAGAAATAAATAATTTGAAAAATTTTACCTATATTTTAGTTATCGTTTTTCAGCTGAAAGACTATGATATTATTGATAATGTTGTTATGAGTTTTAAATTGTTTTTCATTAGATATTTCAATTTTATTTTAATTATTTTGTATTTAATTTATTTAAATTTACATATAATAATATGTTATATGTTTTTTAATGGTCCAGTCGTGGTTGCCAGTACTCGACTATTGCTGCAATACTGGTCATTATTATTGGTCCGTTCAGAGTATTGAAATACTTTTATATTTTACGGATGGCTCAGAAACTCAATATAAAAAATATGGAGGCTGAAATCTCACAGCTCTGAGATATCAAGACTTCGGTCTGGGTTAAGGATTTTGATATAGTTTTCGGCAAAAAACTTTATGAGGACCTGGTTTTTAGTTTTGGGCAGCGATGAATATCAAACATAACTTTTTGTTAAAACACAAGTATTACTTCGGTCTGAAAGACGAAAGTATTACATTCATGAGCTCAAAGTGAAATTCTTACCCCCACTTTTTTTTACTTTTTTTTAGCATAACTCGACGATTTAGGACCCACTGATTCTAAAACAGTAAAAAAAAATGTATGTCTGTCTGACGGCCGTCACAACCGACGAAATCTAGAAAACCGCTGGACGGATTTGAAAATTTTTCATCCAGTAGTGCAGTGTGCGATACTGTTCACACCATCATTGATGTGGTTTTGGATTCTGTGTTGGTGTGACGCCAAGTTGCAATATCTAGTCAGCTGAGGCAGCAGAAGTACTTCCATTAGTTTTACGACTCGTGAATGGATGGAGATCGGTTTGTAAGATTCTCCCTAGTCTTTTGAGTTCCCAGGTTTTAAAATGGGGCTGATTCTGGACTTTTTAGAAATATTTGGTATCTGGAGAGTATTTAGACATGTATTGAGTGTAATTGTGAGGTAGTGCAAGTGTGGTTGAGCATGATGACTGAGATCCCGTCAAGTCCTATAGCCTTTGATGGCTTAATTTTCCTTATTATTGCATTCTTAACTTCTTCGTCAAACATGATATCTTCTAAGTTATCAGTATTAAGTTTGCGAAGATGTCTTAAAACTTATTTGGCTTCCTTCTCATGTTTATGTTGCTTTTTTGTTAACTGTATTTTAAATTTGTTTGGCCATTTTCGGTGGTTTTCTTTCGGTTGGGATTTCGGGGTACTTTTATTTGCAATTGTTGCCAGTGAAAGCTGCTTCTTTACTCTAAAAATGTAGCAACGGATTTTCACCTTTCATCGAGAAAGAAAAGTTAAAAAGTTGGAAGTAGGAAGCAAATCATTAATTTTTTTTTCATTAATTTTTTCAAGCGAGTTAATAATGCCTACGTTGACAAGCATTATTAACATCATCGTCAATAAAATTTTAACATAACTCGCTTCATACAAAAGATGCAAAAAAATTAATGATTAGCTTCTTACTTCCATCTTTTCAACTTTTTTTTCTCGACGAAAGGTGCAAATCCGTTGCTACATTTTTTAGAGTAAAAAAGCATATGTCACTGGCCTGGTCCCGCATGTGAGGGCATACCACACGCTGTAGAACACTTATTCAAATGTCCTGATGTCCATTATTGGTCCGTTCAGAGTATTGAAATACTTTTATATTTTACGGATGGCTCAGAAACTCAATATAAAAAATATGGAGGGGCTGAAATCTCACAGCTCTGAGATATCAAGACTTCGGTCTGGGTTAAGGATTTTGATATAGTTTTCGGCAAAAAACTTTTATGAGGACATGGTTTTTAGTTTTGGGCAGCGATGAATATCAAACATAACTTTTTGTTAAAACACAAGTATTACTTCGGTCTGAAAGACGAAAGTATTACATTCATGAGCTCAAAGTGAAATTCTTACCCCCACTTTTTTTTACTTTTTTTAGCATTTCTCGACGTTTTAGGACCCACTGATTCTAAAAAAGTAAAAAAAAAATGTATGTCTGTCTGACGGCCGTCACAACCGACGAAATCTAGAAAACCGCTGGACGGATTTGAAAATTTTTTCATCCAGTAGTGCAGTATGCGATACTGTTCACACCATCATTGATGTGGTTTTGGATTCTGTGTTGGTGTGACGCCAATTTGCAATATCTAGTCAGCTGAGGCAGCAGAAGTACTTCCATTAGTTTTACGACTCGTGAATGGATGGAGATCGGTTTGTAAGATTCTCCCTAGTCTTTTGACTTCCCAGTTCCCAGGTTATAAAATGGGGCTGATTCTGGACTTTTTAGAAATATTTGGTATCTGGAGAGTATTTAGACATGTATTGAGTGTAATTGTGAGGTAGTTTAATGTGGTTGAGCATGATGGCTGAGATCCCGTCAAGTCCTATAGCCTTTGATGGCTTAATTTTCCTTATTATTGCATTCTTAACTTCTTCGTCAAACATGATATCTTCTAAGTTATCAGTATTAAGTTTGCGAAGATGTCTTAAAACTTATTTGGCTTCCTTCTCATGTTTACGTTGCTTTTTTGTTAACTGTATTTTAAATTTGTTTGGCCATTTTCGGCGGTTTTCGGTTGGGATTTCGGGGTACTTTTATTTGCAATTGTTGCCAGTGAAAGATGCTTCTTTACTCTAAAAATGTAGCAACGGATTTTCACCTTTCATCAAGAAAGAAAAGTTAAAAAGTTGGAAGTAGGAAGCAAATCATTAATTTTTTTTTCATTAATTTTTTTCAAGCGAGTTAATAATGCCTACGTTGACAAGCATTATTAACATCATCGTCAATAAAATTTTAACATAACTCGCTTCATACAAAAGATGCAAAAAAATTAATGATTAGCTTCTTACTTCCATCTTTTCAACTTTTTTTTCTCGACGAAAGGTGCAAATCCGTTGCTACATTTTTTAGAGTAAAAAAGCATATGTCACTGTCCTGGTCCCGCATGTGAGGGCATACCACACGCTGTAGAACACTTATTAAAATGTCCTGAAAATTTAAACAAACCTGACGAAGGAAGATTTATGGTACCGCCCAAAGGCAGTAGCAGAGAACCTAGACATTCTACAACAATTAAACCCGTTTCTACAACAATTAAATAACACTTAAAACTGTATTTACTATTAAAATAAAACTTCTTCTGTTTATACAATTTAATGTTTACGATACAGCGTTTTGTTTACAATTATTTTTCATTTAACATAATCACATTCTTCTTAAAGTATTTCCACGATCGGGTGTAAGTTATTTTAATTATAAATTTACATTAACGTAGTCTAATTTAAAACTAACTTTATTTTGCAAGAGGACTTCCTTATATACAATTTTTCGAACTTTCAAACACTTCAGGTAAGTCCATTTATACTTTACAAAGAAAGCTCCAGAAATTCTGATGAATTTTATTTCATGTTCTTTTTATTATTTCAATTCCTGCGTTGTACCTTTTCCTGGTGGCCTTGATGTTAGATTTGAAATATTGTATGGGGGAATACAATTTTGTTTTGTATTTCATCGCGAATATGTAGAATCGTTACAATATTCTCTTTCAAATTGTAATAAGAAACAAAATATTTAGATAATAGTATTTAATACAACTTAACACAGATACAAATATTAGATGTACAGATTGGACAAGCATTTTTGATAGAAAAACAATTTATCATTCCCATTTTTACAAAGAGATAGAAGTGTATCAGTCAACATAGAAAGTTAACAAATGTTTCTAGCATCTTGCTAGCTAGAGATTGATATTTAGCAATATTCGCAAATGTTGGATACCATCTTTTATTTTTTGTAAAAAATATAAAAACGGAAAATTACCAATTACTACCAAAAATCCTACTCAGTGTGTACATCTAATATTTGCATCTGTGATAAGATGTATCAAATACTATTTAAATATATTTTACTTCGGTCTACCCTTCGGACCTAAGTATTATAATCTCTAACCATATGTTAAAATCTTACCTCGACTTGTTTTGGCATTTCTCATCTTTTTATAAAACTTCTAAATATAAGCAAAAAAAATGTCCGTCTGTCAGCGGGTCGGCCATCACAAGCGACGAAAACTAGAAAACCGCTGAAGTGATTTCAAAAATGTTTATTACTAAGTTTTGTGAAAGGTACGAACCGAAAACGCGATGGGTTTCTATTTTTCTAGAAATGAAATTCTATTTTTTCTACCATAGTAAATATAAAATATATTTAGTAATAATTATTAAATAAGAGAACGGCAACATAACCCGTGTTTTCGTTTATTCATTTTATAAAAAGAACAGAAAGAATAGAATATCGATCACTCCCAACAAACTTTAAAAACAAAGTGTGAAACGTCAGTAGTTGTATGCTGGACCACCGCCCCTTTTATCAATGTGTCCCAAAAGTTGATCATTATCTTATCACATTAATTGAAACATTTTTTCATAAGTTTCATCATAATCACTTTACTATTGTAGGCTGTAGTGTGAATAAAGACAGGAAAAAATACTAAAAATTGCAAATGCATTTGTATGAAATCCTGTTAGCAGATTCGGGCGGATGCTTGTTAGTTAACAATATAATGTTTAAATTCTCTTTGAATTCTTAAATTCTATTCTAAATACGATTAATATATACTGTCGAACTCACTGATCAGTATGATACACTGCAGCACCGAAGAAACGTGACTGGATTGACAACCTATTATAAACATAGCAAATGATTCGTTTATCATATTATCCTAATTTGTTCTAAGTTCGACAGAGTGTCGTCAATTGGGCATTCTAGTAGTAAATATGAAATTTGTGAAAATATTCAAATTATCTTCTTACTGATTCCAATGCATATTTTATAAATATTAAATAATTTTTGTTTGAACTACTTGAAGCGATTATAATAATAATTAGTAAAACAACGTCTTTTTTCACTTCAAAAACTTTATTTATTTTTAACACCGAATATTTTCTGTCTCTAAGAGACCTTCTTCTTGGGTTAATTGTTTTCTAAACTAAACTAAACTAAACACAATGATATATTTATATACAAATACAAAGCTATGGATCTTAAAGTAATTAAAGTTAGTGGGTTTTTCCCATTGACAAGGATCGTGAATATGAAATTTAACAATTATATTATAAACAAATGAAGGCGTAACAGAGAAACAAAAAAATTTATAATTTAAGCAGTAGCCAAACACATCGTAGATAACAACCATAAAATCAACAATAGTAATTTAAAACTTTTACACCCAGTCCGCGACAACAGGAAGCTAGAGATAATAGAATCTTACTACATCCAACAAGAAAACGAAGAAGATTTAATCAACAACGACAGAGGTCCAGTTTACAGCCCCCTTTTTAAAATTAAAAACCGTCATAAAACACTTCATTCATAAAATCACTTATAATTAAATTATAAATTTTTTTGTTTCTCTGTTACGCCTTCATTTGTTTATAATATAATTGTTAAATTTCATATTCACGATCCTTGTCAATGGGAAAAACCCACTAACTTTAATTACTTTAAGATCCATAGCTTTGTATTTGTATATAAATAGATCATTGTGTTTAGTTTAGTTTAGTTTAGAAAACAATTAACCCAAGAAGAAGGTCTCTTAGAGACAGAAAGCATATTTTATATTGTTTATTGTAAATAAATACGAAAAACTTATATTCATGTTAAAATATTGTATATCGTTGCATGTCCCTTACACACGATTTTTTAAGTTCATGTCACACAAATATATCAATAAATATAAAGCTTGCGTTATTGATTGTCGCCATAAATATTTAAATATTTCGTTTTCAAAAATAAATGCAATTTGTAATTATGTGAAAACTAAAAGTTATTTCAAGTATTGGCCAATATTAAAGATAAATGCGAAGTTTTTCGAATATGTTTTGTCTGTTTTATCTTAAGTGTCCTGAAAATTTTATCGACAGTATTTTGAATTCTTAGTAATTGTTACGTGACGAACATTTGACCTGCATTCATATTACAAAAGATCTTCCTATTTCGTTTATTATAGATTTATACTAAACTTTTTTGTTTTTTAATTTCCAGGCAAAGCGTATACAAACAAATGAATCAGCTGCAATTAAAGTAATAAAATTAGAACCTGGTGATGATATTCAAATTATACAACAAGAAATTATAATGATGCGTGATTGTCGACATCAAAATATAATTGCATATTATGGTTCATATCTACGTCGTGATAAATTGTGGATATGTATGGAATTTTGTGGTGGTGGTAGTTTACAAGATATTTACCAAGTAACTGGACCATTGACCGAACATCAAATAGCATATATGTCACGTGAAACTTTAAAAGGATTAGAATATTTACATTCACGTGGTAAAATGCATAGAGATATAAAAGGAGCAAATATTTTACTAACAGATGCGGGTGATGTTAAGCTAGCTGATTTTGGTGTTTCAGCTCAAATAACGGCAACAATAAATAAACGTCGTAGTTTTATTGGTACACCATATTGGATGGCTCCAGAGGTAGCGGCTGTTGAAAGAAAGGGGGGTTACAATCAATTATGTGATATATGGGCATGTGGTATAACAGCTATAGAATTAGCTGAATTACAACCACCCATGTTTGATTTGCATCCAATGCGAGCATTGTTTTTAATGTCGAAAAGTGGATTTAAACCGCCTACATTAAAAGATAAAGAAAAATGGAGTCCAACATTTCATTCCTTTGTAAAAATAGCTTTAACGAAAAATCCTAAAAAAAGGCCAACTGCTGAAAAATTATTACAACATCCATTTGTGTTATGTGAAATGTCGGTTAGAGTGGCTAAAGAATTATTGCAAAAATATCAAACACCAAATTATCAATGGCCATTTTCCGACACTGACGATGATGGCGTAAGTTGATTCTTTTCCTGTTTTGCTGTTATTCAATTTTTGGTTTTAATATATTTTTTTAATATTTGGATTAAAAAACAAAAAACTAACTATAGATATAGATCTGAATAATTGAAAACCACGAAACTCTAGCCAAAGATTTGATTTGATTATCTTGAAAACTGTTCAAATTCGTAGAGTTATGACGAGAAACAAATTCAATTTTAATTTAAGATTATATTGAAAAAACACGAAGGTGCTTTAATTCCGTTCTTCATATTGCACTTAAGTTGACATTTAATGCAGATTCAAATTATTTATCTACACTCTACAGTTGACTGTTCAATGCATCTCTCCATTTGTGCCATGGTTAAATTTATTTCACATTTAGTATCAACGGCGCATCTGAAAAAGGTTGCACCTAAAACTAACATCATAGTCTTATAAAAATTTCTGTTGATCAATCAGAACCCAGTAGTTTAAGCGCTCTTGATGCTCTGTAGATTTTCTCAAGTAAAACATGATCTGGATAACCATTCTCTATCCTATAGTGATCATCTGTCTCTAGGAGTATTAGGCACTGATTTTCTTTTGGGTACACGTATTTCAATAGCTGTTATTAAATTCACACCGCCTATTGATATGACTCCCTACGGCAACGCAGAACATGTAGGTAAGGTTGAAAAAATAGATTTAAATTGCGATCATAAACGTGTTGAAGGAGATGAGTCCTTTAAACATTTAAATTAACTAACACCAAACTCCAATTTTATAAGAGGTGGATTATACCGGTAGTCATAAACGTGAAACTTACCCTAAGCGTACTTACAGTTTGGCATTTAAAAAAAATTTATGTCAGTCTCAATTCTCAAGAAGTAATAAATCGCATAGAAGAACCCAACTCTATTGAAAACTAGTGTAATAAATAACCTTAACAATAGCCGATGAAAGGAGCGAACGTAAAGAATTTTCGAAGCGGCCCTAGCGTAAACGCTACACCATTATTTCAGTTGTTTTTTGTGATACTTTACGTAAAAGATGTTTTAAGGAAATCAAAACGGGTAATAACGTTTCGTGACTTTACTTTAAGTTATCTAATTTAAGTTTTCTAAGAGTAAAATATTTCATAATCGTAATAATTCTTCAATTTTTAAGGCAATTGCAAATGTTCCTCAACGAATTCCTAGTAAAATGACTGGACGATCAAATGGACTTGGTCAACAAAATCATACACTAAAAGCAAGTAAGTTTTTCATCTCGTTTCACTGACGGTGATAAAATGATTATCTACTTCATCATTCATTTTACCTAGCTTCATCTGGATTACCATGGAATGATCGTTCATCAAGTCCAGAAACGCTTCCAAGTGATATGTGAGTAGTTTTTATTTAGTTTTATTATTTCAATGAATATTTTAATAAAAATTTTCTATTTCTTTGAAAAATATACACATTTTAAAAAGTCGTTACGACGGTACTGTTTTAGCTAAAAATTTAAAATTTGTTTTTTTGTTAAACAAGATGTAATCAAGTAACAATACCGTCAACAGATTTTTAGGTTTCAGTAATTTGTTTGTTTCTACAAAGGTGTATGTTTTTTTAAAATTTCTTGTATCTCCCTTTTTTTCTTGTATATCTAAAACTTTACATATCCTGTACATTATCACACATACATATACATAGAGTATTTTATAGACATATAAATCAAAATGGTTATCTGGAACTGTTTTATTGGATATTCTAAGGTTAGGTGAATACTAATAGAAGATGTGATTTTTTAATTTATTTTATGTTTGTATTTGAGTTTCCTACAAATAAATCTACTAATGGAATGTTTTTAAATTGAATGTTGTGTTTTGTGTTCTGTAGTTCTAAATAACACTTTGTGGTTTTTGAGTATTTTCAATACTAATTCTTTGTGTAGTGTTTGAATATTGTAAGCATATTTTTATTTAACATTTGTTAAACAATATTTGCTCTATGGTTTCTAATACTAAATGTATTGATGTTTTTATTCTTGAATACAAAGAGGGCCAGTAAGGTATTGGGAGTTGAAGTTTTATGTTACATATTTATTTTCTAGAAAGCAGTCTGTACGTCATCTCCAAAAAATTGATTCCATCCTTAGTAAGTCATTGAAGTAATTGTAGAAATTTTGTTGCTTCCTTTTCCTCTGTTTTTATTGTTTAACAATCTAGGAATTCTTTAAAAAATTGTCAATTTATTTTTTAACTGCTGTGATGTTTAAATGCTTTCTTAAATAAATATAATGTTTTAAAATACAAATTACAAGATCACAGCAATTTTAAAATAACATGATAAATACCTATTAAAAGCAGTTTTAACTGAAAACATAGTTTTTACTAGATGCAATTTTTAAACGATTATTTAATACATACATAGGTTTTCGTTTTTTCCATTAGAACTGTGAGAATAATGCCATTGAATAATTTAGAGTAGTTATTAAGTGAGTAGTTTGTTTAAAACAATACCAAAACCAATAAAAATTCAACCTTGATAAATTGTTGAAAGGCGTTGATAAACTTTCCAGATAGACATAGGTAGACATAGATAGACATGATTCTATTTGCTTGTTTCAAAAAATAGGAAACTCATTTTAAAATTTGAAATGGTTCGGATTAATGGCCTGAACGAATGTGAGTTAAAAGCCGCTCTATATATTATCTCCAGGGTCACTGTGCAATTGTTGTTCAAGCCTAAAAACTCATCAACAAACATAGACAAACGCGTTGTAAAATAAATTTTACTTTCAAAACTGCTGCCACTAAAAAAGAAATTGTCTTATGGAAAATAAACACACCGCATGAAATTTCTGCCCCAACCAGAAATTACGGTATACAATGAAATCGTTCAATCCTTTTTATTATTCGAAAATGAGACCATTCTCGAGATGAAGTATCATCTAAACATTACAAGTCTCCTTAAAAATCGAAATGCTTGTGCTGAATTGGTTTTAACCAGTATCATTAAATATAAGCAGCATTTTTTCTGTATTCTCTCTAAATCTGTTAACGTTGTCCACGAAATTCCTTACCCAGATACATCAATATAACTTAATAAAATTTCAAGAATAGCTCGGCCCACGGTGTAAACAACCAATTTTGGTTGAAAGGTTTGCATATGAATTAGTACCAGGACTAACGAAAATTGTTTGTATTTGTTGTTTTTTGCCAGATTATTAAAACATGAAAATTTCATCCAGTCTATATCAAGGATACGGTTTTACATTCGACCTCAATTTTTCGACTCATAATTTTTTATGATTATTTTTATTCAAATTTGCAAACATTGTTAAAAACATTTCCAATTTAATGGCATCCAGTTTATTGGTGAAGGCAGAGGTCTCGTAGAAATTGTTCAAACCGATTTTTTTGTGATGGTGGTGAGTCCTGTTAGCACGTTCAGTTGTTGATGCCAACGGTTTACGTGTCCAAAGGCTTGTAAACAACAAAACTAACTGACGTTATTCAAATCGCTTATATGTATTTATGTGATCATATCCGTCTTACATACTTTTGCACGTTGATAATAGAGTGATATCATCAGCATTCGAAACTATTTTTACCTGGGATGGGAGGTGAGGTAAACTTGACAAGTAGAAGTCAACATGGTGCGACAGAGTTCCTTGAAATTCATGCCCTGGTTTAGCCATGATATATTATAAGGGCCCAGGCTAATTTCATTTATCTGCGAGTCGGCCGCCTGTCGTTGAGAAAATATTTTTGATTTCCGGATAGCTGCCTTATTTGGATGTTACGCAACATATGTTCTTTCGCGTAAACATGGCTTTGAAAGCCTATCGTATTTTATTTCGGGCAATTAGTTAACGTGCTACGATCTGAGTTGCATTTATCTACTGATCTTTCACCAAGACAGTTTTCCATTTAATGTGTAATATCGGCAGGTTCCTCTCTAAGATCGTTATAGTTGTGCTATCATATCCGGACCCGAGGCGAGTCTGGCTGTGTTTTTAGAGTACTCTCGTTAGTTGTTGCTTTTAGTATGATTTTTAATCAGTCCCGCATCACAACTGCCGGTTTATCACTTCCGGTAAAAAAAATTTGTTGACATTTTTGTTCGCACAATAACATTTATGGTTGGAACACCACAGCCCTCATCAATGAATCAATTTATTAAACCTTTGGGATGCAGATTTAAATAGCATGCGTCTTAAGCCGCAATTAGACTATTGCAGAACTCTGCAATATTTCTGCAATGGTAGTGTGTAAAATATTCATTGCAGAAAAGTTTGACAATGAACTCGTTGCAAAACATTGCAATGACTCATTGCATTGTTTTGCAATGACTCATTGCATTATTTTGCAATGAGTTCATTGCCAAACTTTTCTGCAATGAATATTTTACACACTACGATTGCACGACTATTGCAGAAATATTGCAGAGTTCTGCAATAGTCTAATTGCGGTTTTTCATACTTTTGCACGTTGATAATAGAGTGATATCATCAGCTGATAGAAGAGTCATATCATTGTTGATAATAGAGTCATATCATCACATCATAGTAATTGATTTGGGGTGGAGGGCTTCCAGTTTGTTTAACACTTCAATAACTTCCATTCATGATTATCGATTTTGATTTAACTTAGTACATAAGCATCAGTACTGTTTTCAATAGTTTTGCATCCAACTTCTGGTTTTTTACTTTCGGTAGACAAATTTTGTAACTTTTTTGTTCGTAAATCAAAATATCTGTATGTTGTGTACAGCCTTCGCTAATAAATCAATTTTGATTAAACTGTTATTGAAAGTTTTTTTATAATTAACGCTACGAGAAATTTATGACCACAGTTAGCCATTAATTTAAAAATTTGATGGCCTCTAGTTGAATGGTTCACTAAATTTCTAGAACAATAAGTTTTTAGAACTTTCAAGATTTTGTAAATGTGTAACAAATTCTTTCTTAAAATTATCCTCCAAAAATTGCAATGAAACGAAAGACTTTATCAATACACTTGCATTGAAACTGTTCACGCTCGTCAACCCTAGCTTGTGTTCGGTTTGGGTATGTCAAATTAATCGTTGATTTATCAAAAAATGAAATGCAAAAGGTCAACCGGCTCAGTTTCTTTCGTTAAAATGTTCTGATGTATTTGTGGGTGGTGCAGTTTTGTTAATTTTGCATCTACAACGTATACTAGTGTACCATATCCAAACATCTCACCTCTTTTAAAGCAATATTACATTACTTTATCTAATAGTTGTTGATAAAAAAAAAACAAAAAAGTAAACAAGTATGGCTTTAAAACAAAAGAATGCCAAGTATAATAAGTTGCTAAAATTTGACGAAATGCTCTCCTGATTTGCCATATTTAAATTAATTTGTCAAATAAATAATAATAAAACCATTTATTAATAATAATAAAACCATATAAATCAACCGTCCTGAATTTAATACAAAATATCATGTAATTACTTCATGAAAAATGCATACTAGGCTTAAACAGTGCTACAAATTTCTGTTTCTAAAAATTTATCCAAAATGGCGTCAGTTCCTAATTCTATTAATTTTTGTTTTTATGTTTTTGTACAGTTACTAATATTTTGACATTTTACATAACAAATCGTTATTACAAATTTTTTTTTATAATTTTTAAAACACTTTATAAAATTTTATAATTTTAATTGTAGGAGTCTATTACAATATATTGATGAGGAACTCAAATTAAGGTAACATATTATTTTTGAGTAGCACACTTTTATCTTTTAGATTTAAAAAATTATAGTTTTTATTAGTTAGTGATTTGTTTTTTGTTTCTATATTGTTGTTTACAAGATTTTGATTTGTTTTATTTACTTTAAGCGTAGAAGGTTTTTTTGCATGTTTAGTTGAAAATGTAAATAAAAAAATCACGTTTCTTCTATTTTCATAAATTAAATTCATACAAAAATTCAAATGTTATATTTTATTGAATATACCGAATAACTTTAAAGTTAAATGTTGCAAATCTTAAATTATGTGCGAAACGTTACGAAAAATCTGCTACTTATTCACTTTATCAAAGTAAACGACAATTAAATGATCAATTTACTTCCAATCAGAGCACTCAATAAATGAATATGTTACATAAGTTTTTGTATTCAATTTGGTAATAGAAAACGTCAATCATATGTATCATTATTTGCTTTAAAATAAAAATCATACATCTAAATCTCATTTTTTTTCTTTTCAATAATGCGATAATTTAATTGCTTTTGCTGTTGGTGTTAATAGCGTTATGTGTTATGCTTCTCCATCTCAAATAAATGTTGTTTTTTAACACTGTCTTTACTAGTATTAACTAAGACGGGATAGTTAGAATTATAATTCACTAGACTTAAATGTTGTATAGATTTTAAATTATTGGAGTTTTTTTATTTATTTCTCTTTTTGATGTTTCGGACTGAAATTCTTCCTTCCTCAACGTTAGAAATGTCTATTTTCTATTCATTTTTCAATTCTAGTGTATTTTTGCTCTACGAACACACTAAAAATCAGGCTTAGAAATACACTGAAATTGAAATAGAATAAAAACAGAAATGTTAAAGAATGGTAAAGAAACACAACTTCAGATGTAAATAATGATGAAATTTCAACTTCAAAATACCATCGTCTCGGTGGTGAAGTGGATAGTGTCTGGATTTGAACGGATTTGAATGGCATGCCACCATGAAGAAGAAGGTTTGACTTTCCGAAACACGAAAAAAAGTATTGCAATTTTTCTTTGAGAAAAATCCAAGCATACTTTCGAATTTAAAAATTGAAATGACTTTTACTTAGTTACTTGAGTTTTTGAGCTCATAAAATTCCCTACACTGAAAAAACATGTGTTTCCAATTGAAATCGAGATGAGATTGTCAATACTTTAATTTGTTCTTTCACTGTAATAATTTAAAATCTATTCAAAATTTAAGTTTAGTGAATTATAGTTCTAAATCTGTATATGTACATTAATATACATAGTCTTTCGTATATACAGAAATAAATATATATTCAAATAAAATCTCAAAGCATCAATTAATTTGATCAGAAAAAACAGATTTTCACATTGTTGTGCTGGTGGCACACATCAACATTTTTTTACAGATCTACCTCTAGTCTGGTCAAGTTTTAATCACTGCATCTATCTCAAACTCACTAAAATACAATTGCCGAATTTCATTTCTGGGCTTTATTTAAAGTAACACGTTATTAAGATTTTCACATTGTTGTGCTGGTGCCACACATCAGCATTTTTTTTACAGATCTACCTCTAGTCTGGTCAAGCTTTAATCACTGCATCTATCTCAAACTCACTAAAATGCAATTGCCAAATTTCATTTCTGGGCTTTATTTAAGGTAACTCAGTTACAAAAAAATCACAATCTTCAAAAACTCGATTTATATTTATATTTAATATAATTTTAGAATCACTTCTGACACCACTTATTAAATCTGTCCTTCGTTTATACTTGGCGTTTAAATCTACAACTCTCTAGCAATAATCGTAAACTATAATAAAAAAACTGACTATAAGCGTAAACAAATTAAAATTTTACGGCTCCGTTTACTAATATTACCGCCCCCTAATATAAATGTTTGCCGAATGATTTCTCATATATAATTTATGAATGGTGGTCAAAATATCGATTTATCGACATTTCTGGTTACTCTTATTGAATATCAACGACTAATATATAGTGTGACCATGGCAACCTTGAAATAAAAATTTTCTTTGTAACTCAATCAAATAAGAAAATAATATGCCACCATCGATTGCTTCTGTTTTCAAGGCAGACATTTATAAAATCAAAAAATTGGTAACATTTGTGATTAGATCGTTTCGTTTTACTGATTTTTGATGACAAAAAATAAATGTCCACTTAGTCGCAATGATGATAGTCTTGCTTTGATTAGCGAGACTAAATTCGTTCTATGTTGGTAGCTATTGCAATGACTCAAATAAATTTAAAGTTTTATTCAAAAAACTGTTTAAAAGTATAAACAAAATTGACAAAAATGAAATTTAGTTCTGCTGTTTGTTCTGTATAAAATTAAGTTTCAGAACAAGATTTTAAACTTAAATAAACGAACTGACAGAAACTTTTCATAAACTTTTTGCATGATCAAAGGGAAACGACTATTTGAACAATCTCTTTATTTCATAAGAAACATTCTATCGATTTTACCTGGTGCACTAATAAACACTCCGTCTCTTTGGCTGTTATTGCACTCCAGACTATCAACTTATATTACGTTACACAATCTTAAAGTTTGTCAAAAGTTGTTCATAATAAAAATTTTGCATAGTTTCAGACAGTAGACTAAATAATATTCACATCGCTTTTTGTAGGATAAATTAAAAATCGAAAGAAAATTCTCAAGTTTAAGTATACACATAAGCAACCAAATTGTTTACATCTTTCAATAAATGCTTCATAAATGTCACCCTTGCGTCGTCTGATTTCTTTTTTGAACTGACAATGCTGCTTGGTACAATTTTTTGATTGATTTATTCATTTTGTCATTTTTTTAAATAATAATCAAGATATGCACTAGATGTACAATAATTAGAATTTCTCAACCCACAAAAAAAATTATATGCAGTAAGCAACGCAACAGTGTGGTAAAATTTCTTGACACTTGTTTGGGAAAGATAAGGATATCATCACAACAACGTACAAAGTTATTGGTCGCCCCATTATCAATAATGCTTCAACACTTTGGTTCTCACAACTGTAGGTTTCTTTCTCCGGCAAAACTAAGAAATATGTTTATCTGACAGACGAGGCTATCAGTTCCTGTACTTTTTAAATTATGCGAAAACAAAACGATATCAGGACTTACTTCAACACATAGTGGGCAAATACAATACTTAAAGTAGTGGAGTCAATATTGACATCAAATTCACTCCACTTAATTTGATTTGCGTCAGAAAATAATATAGTGAACTCATTAATATTGATAACTACTTTTATTATAAATTAAAAACATAATTTTAATTGATTTGGTTTTTAGCTAAAATTACTGCTTTTTAGCTGGAATTTAAAATTTTCTTAAAACGAATTTCATTAAGAATAATAGTAATTTTTCTTTTCTTGTCTTTATTTTTTATCAGAGCAACTCTTCCTCTATCCGATTCAAATGATTTATTATCATCTAAATGTCATTGTTCCCATCTATCAAACTCAAATAATAAAATAAATCACAATGGTTCTGGTTTAACGCACGTTGAAATTAGTAGTGGAGCACATTCTATAATATCGTCACCTGTTGGTTGTCAACCCGATTCTAATACTGAATCATATTCTAGATCAAATAACCATAAGGGAGTTAATTGTGGAGATCATATAAGCAGTTGTGATGAATCCAATCAAGTACGTTTTTCTTATGGAAATTAATTCAGACTCCTAACTTTTTGAACGTTTCTTATTTTAATTATAGAATGGAATGGAAGATTCACCACGTAGACATAGCTCAATGGACCAATTAATGGGGTTGCTTACAGAAATGGGGAAAACAACACCTTCAAATCGACAAAGAAGTTTAAGTGATAGTGGAACTCAGGATGAATCAGGTATTTCTTTAACTTTAATTTAATTTGTAAGTAACTTATAACTTATTCTGTTATTGTTTAGAAAAAGAATCACAACCTGACCTTCTAAACAATACACCTCCTGTGCCTCCCAAACGCTCACATCGAAGACGCCATACCCCTCCCAGACCAATTTCAAATGGTCTTCCACCTACACCACAAGTTCATATGGGTGCATGTTTCTCAAAAATTTTCAATGGTTGTCCATTGCGTATAACATGCACTGCGTCATGGATACATCCAGAAACGAGAGATCAACATCTTCTTGTAGGTGCTGAAGAAGGAATTTTTAATTTAAACATGAACGAATTGCATGATGCTGCAATTGATCAATTATTTCCAAGACGAACAACTTGGATGTACGTTATAAAAGATGTTTTAATGAGTCTATCTGGTAAATCATCTCAACTATATCGACACGATTTATTAGCATTACATTCAAAGCAAACGCATCGATTTTCATTACATATGAATAAAATACCTGAAAGACTAGTCCCTAGAAAATTTGCGTTAACAACCAAAGTTCCTGATACAAAAGGATGTATACAATGTTGTGTTACGAGAAATCCATATAATGGTTATAAATATTTGTGTGGGTCTATGTCATCTGGAATTTTTTTAATGCAATGGTATGATCCATTAAATAAATTTATGTTATTAAAACAATTTGATTGGCCAACATTAGCCATCAATATGGGTGGTTTAAACTTAAATCCGGCTATAAATGGTGGTTTTACGTCAGTTTTTGAAATGATAATTGCACCAGAACTTGAATACCCAGTTGTGTGTATAGGAATCAAAAAAGGAATGCATGGTGGAATAAAATTAGATTTAATAAATATGAACAGTGGTGAGCATATTTATCTTTTATAAGATTTAAGATTTAAATGGATTTTAATTTCATTTAAAGGCGCGTATTGGTTTCATTCTGATGAGTTAGAAATGGATGGTACTGCTACAATGATACCTAAGAGAGAATCAATAAAAGCCGTTAAAGTACATCAGGTAATATAATCGTTTTTGTAAATTTCCTTTTAATAGTATTCTAAAATTCTTCGTATTTTAGATCGAAAAAGATGCAATTTTAGTTTGTTATAGTAACAGCATTCACATAGTCACAATGCAAGGCAATCCAAAACAAAGTAAAAAATTAATATCACAATTACATTTTGATTTTAATATAGAAAGTATTGGTAAGTATTTTATTTGTACATAAAATATCGGAATTATGTCCTTAAATTTATAAAAAAAAGTTCTTGCATGCTCCATTCAATTTGCTTGAATTTATTTATTTTGCCTAAATTCTCCAATATTCATTTTTATAGAAATTAAATTAACTTTAAAAATATTGAATTATAATTCTCTATGATTCCTGTTACATTCCGGGTTCCTGCTACAGAAGACATTTTCAATGAAATCTTGAATTTAAATATGTACATTATTTGTAAATGTTTTCAGTATGTCTACCGGACAGTGTCTTAGCATTCCATAAACATGGTATGCAAGGGAGGTCTTTGAGAAATGGAGAAATAACACAAGAAATAACAGATATGAGTCGAACTTATAAATTACTTGGTAGTGATAAGTAAGTATAAATATTTTATTTTGACAATCTAGCTAGGGTAAGTTTAAGTAACTGTTCATTTGATCATGGTTTTTTATTTGAAGACTGCGCCAGGAATACCAAGATAGTTAATGTATTTTTGAATTCACTTCATATACGATTTTTAAAATTGTAAGTTGACGTTTTAACTTCGAATTTTCGTAACACATAAAAGCGAATAAAATACACCGTATAAATGGATAAAACTGATCTCTTTAATTACATACTAATTTTCATAAAATTATGTTATTAACCATAGCTCAAAGTGGGTTGCAAACACTGTAGTAAGGTGTGTATGAAATAAGATTAGTTCTAATTCTAAACACTTATTTCATTGCAATTTTTGTATCTAAAAAATCAAGACTGACCAACTGATTCAAATTTATCCAATTTTTTTAAACGGAAAAATAACTAAATTTGCACCGTTTAAGTAATCTGATGTTGTACTATTATTTTTTCAGGGTCATCCTCAAGGATTGATCTGTGGTTGAACGTTTTTGATGAAAACCACACTGATTATAGTTTTCATTTCTAATGGGCAGAAATCTTTTGCCTGATTTCGAGCATTTGCGAAACTTGTTGTCTTTATGTTGTTGATGCGGTTCTTCATATATTTTTTCGTTGATAGAATTGCTCAGGCTTTTCTGGCGCAAAATAATATATTTGGGATCTTTGAATATTCCTTGTTATATTTTTTCTGTAGTTTTTGAATATTTTTAACACTTTGCCGGCAATGGTGATCAAACAATTTCTTTCATGCATTCGGTTGACTTTTCTGATTGTAGTTTGTGGTGCGAATAACGGTTGAACAATCGCAATATATCTGAATCTTGTCCTACTAAGCAAGTTGTTTTCATGAAATCGAGTTAAGACCTTGTCAACCCGCGTTTTTGTTCCAAATACGACATGGATTTACCTTAAATAGTTTAAGGGTTTGAATATTTAATGTAGTTGAAATCAGATTATGATCAGCTTCTCAAGATGGACGGGTCTATGCCCCAGAAGTACTCGAAATCCAGTTCTGACCAAGGACGATCACAATTTCAACGAAAGTTCAAATCCGTCGCTCCATATGTTTAGATAAGGAAGCAGCTCTCACTGGCCTCACTGCTTCAAACACTCCTTGTCATATACTTGAAATACAACCAACCTGACGAACAAAGATTTATGATACCGCCCAAGGGCAGTAACAGAGTTCCTGAACCTGGACATAGGGCCGGAGGATTAGTACCACACCCGTCGCTACAACAACAACATATTATGAGCAAATATGCCTAACGGCTCCGTAATTTTGAATTGAAGCGTACCTGGATAATTTATTAAAAATAAATTAATTAGGTTACGTAATTAGGTTAATTAGCAATTAGACCCGTCAATAATTTCAGTGTAGTTATAATTCAAGAACAATTTTGATCACTTTCATAGTTCATCCATTGTTTATCTGTGCTTAGGCCACTCTTTGTTATGCACTTTAAAGTTAAAAAACAACTGATTTGGCATTTATATAGCCATTTACTCTGTCTATCTTATCGGACACGTTTTGAATAAAGCACAGGTTTTTCGGAAAAATAGACGAGCGATACAATACAAAAAGTTTGGCGAGGACAACACATTTTCAAGGTCACCGTTTTAAAATGCTTTGAACACACTTCAAACACTTTATTTAAATTTACGTTATGGTATGATGTTACGCATATATGCAAAGACACCATGGATTTGGATAACCTTTCTCCCAACCCAAATTTTTGTGAATTTTGTTTTAATCTATAGTTTTTCAGAACAATCTTTTAACACCATGGTAAAGCGATCCGCTTTATACTACACAGACGCCCGCTCCTAACATGAAGAACAGACGCTTGAGCTGTATTGGATTTAAGATGCCAATGACTCGCCATTTTGTAGCATCATTGAGTATAAGAAGTATTTATTATGCCCTCTCAACAACACCTACATAATTCTGACTACGTTACCCAGGTAGCACGGCCTGGGTGTAGATTTTTAGATTTCTCATCTTAGACCATCTGATCCGGTTGAATTCAATGAATCCAATTACATCACATTCTTCAAGGAGTTGTCTGATTTCATGCTGCATTCGTCTTCTAAATTGATTTTCCGCAATTGTACATGGATCATAAATTATTCATATGACCTTCCTCTCGAATAATGATGCATTCTACAATAAGGTGGTAATCAGTGTCCAGTTTTCAGCAAAGAACGTAGAATCGAAAAATTTACTTCTTTTGTATTTATATTCTGTAATTACTAATTACTATTATAATTAAAATAGTAAGAAAAATAAGGAGGCACGGCAGATGTGAAACATAAAACTTTATAGTAGAATTTATACTTAATGAAAACCTACAAAGGAATATTGAGTAAACAAATAAAAAACAAATAGAGTTTCGTTAATAAAATAAAGTATATTTTTTTCTTATTCATAATATTCATAATATAAAATAAGCCTAAAATATAAATACAAAAAAATAAAAAAACTTAATCGAATTTATTAATTAATGAAATTATATTTGTTGAATATAAAAACTTTTTTTTTAACGAATTGTAATCACCTATTACTTTCACTCACTGTTTAACGACAAATTTTTTAGAAAAACCCTTTAATTATTATTTTTTCCAAAAGAAATTAAAACAAAAACAAACAGGCAAAACTTCAATTTTATCGTTAATTTTATTTGTATTTCCTGACTAGTTTCGGACTCTATGAGTCCATTAACAAAGGATTTACAACAGTTGTAAATCCTTTGTTAATGGACTCATAGAGTCCGAAACTAGTCAGGAAATACAAATAAAATTAACGATAAAATTGAAGTTTTGCCTGTTTGTTTTTGTTTTAATTTCTTTTGGAAAAAATAATAATTAAAGGGTTTTTCTAAAAAATTTGTCGTTAAACAGTGAGTGAAAGTAATAGGTGATTACAATTCGTTAAAAAAAAAGTTTTTATATTCAACAAATATAATTTCATTAATTAATAATGGATCACTCACGTCACTCCGAAATTGATATTGAATATATTAAACGAATTTAATAAAAAAAAAATTTTTTTAAATAAATTAAAAAATAAAACTAAAAATTTAAAAAAAAATAAAACAAAAACAAAATTAATTATTATTATTTTTTATTTTCCATGAGGCATTACGGTATGAAACTGCCCTTCCATTTTTCGTTAAACCATACAATTCGGTTTTAAAGCGCACATATAGATACTGTACATCAAAAATATATTAATTTTATTAACGAAACTCTATGTGTTTATCATCGGAACATTTTGCTCAATATTTTTTAAAGGTATTTATTAATTATAAATTCTACTATCAACTTTTATGATTCACAACTGCCGGACGTTCGGTGACGGCCAATTTTTTTTTAATTTGTGAGTAATAGAATTTGATGATTTCTCAAAATTCAAACTTGTGAAATCAAATAGGGAATTTTGCAATTTTACTACACCTCCAAACCTAAGCGCACAAGAATTTGACACATTGTAGGTTTGTTGAAAAATTCTTAACAGTATCATAAGATATTTTTTTTTTTTTTTTTTTTATTCTATGTTAGGCATGTTTAGTGTTAACCAATATAGATCAACGTCTCTGAATATCCGAAGATACCATGCTAACTAAGGAACTAGGGCTTGAAAGTATTATTCAATTTTCTTTGGGGAATTTATTAATGTTGATCTTAAACTTTTGAGGATTAAAATTATCAGGAAAGACCCACGCCGGTAAGGCATTCCAGAGATGAGAAACTCTGTTAAAAAAATCGCGTTGAAAAGCGACAGTTCTACACCTAGTCACTCGAACCGTAAAAGGATGGGCTGATATTGAAGCGCTAGTGAAACGCGCGAAGTTTGCTGGTTCAGGCAAAATCGATTTGATCTCCGCAGACGTCCGTTCGTCCATAATATACTTGTAAAATACTGTCAAATCAGCGACGTCTCTTCTATGTTGCAAGGAATCAAGCTCGTTAGTAAGAGTCGCGTTGCCGATCAATTTAACAGCTCTCCGCTGTACAGAATCAAGACATTTCAAACTCTTATGTAAGCTCCACCCCATATATGAGAACAATACTCCATGCAGGGACGAGTAAATGATTTATATATTAAAAGAAGTTGCTCGCTATTAAAAACCTTACGACAACGACCCAAAAATCCTAATTTTTGAACAGCGTTCTTTGCTAGGCTAAAAATATGAGAATTCCATTTCATACTATTTTCAATCTCAACTCCTAGAAGTCTAATAGATTCTTTCTCTTCAAGATTATTTGAATCAAACTTTAATAAAAATGGATTAGGTGTTGATAACCTAGAAAAATGGCAAACTTGAGTTTTACTTGTGTTGAATTCAACACTGTTAGCAACTCCCCAATCTAAGATGGTTTTTAAATCAATATTTAATGAGTCTATCAAGTTTGATCTAGCGATATTAAGATTTGATGGTGCATACAAATTTGGCATTTCATGTGACGCATGAAGTGTGCTATCATCAGCAAAACTATGGATGGGATTAACTGTTGAACCTAGCAAGTCATTAATATAGAGAAGAAAAAGAGTAGGTGATAAAGCGGAACCTTGAGGAACACCAGCGTTAGTTGAAAAGATATTCGATGAAACACCATCAACATTGACCTGAAATTTGCGCTCGGAAATAAAGCTTTGTAGCCAAGAAATAAGTTGCTCATCTAAGCCGTAGCATCTCAATTTGCAAATAAGATTGTTGTGCCATACTTTGTCAAACGCTTTGGCAATATCAAGTGCAACGCCAAAGGTCTCACCATGGTTTTCAAACGACTTGTTCCAGATATGCGTGACAAAAGAGAGTAAATCTCCCGTCGCTCTTCCTTTACGGAATCCGTATTGTCTTTCATTAAGTAATTTTGACGACTCTAAGAAGCTCATAATATTAAAATTAACATATTTCTCAAATACTTTAGAAACAACCGACAAAATTGATATAGGTCTGTAGCTTCTTGGATCCGTTTTAGCGCCCTTCTTTGGAACTGGTTGTACACTAGCCATTTTCCATATATCAGGAAAAATTCCTTTCTTATATGACAAATAGAAAATTTTAGTTAGGATTGGTGCTAACTCTTTAGCAAAAGTTTTAAGGATAATTGGAGGAATGCTATCAGGTCCAGATGCCTTATTAGTATTGATTTGTAAGAGCATTTTCCGAATGACATTTTTACGAAAAATAATCCGCCCCATTTTGTTAGAAACTCTAGGAATTGGTATAGGTAGAAAATTAGGTTCTACTAATGTAGAATTTAATGAAAAACAGTTACCTAATAAATTAGCCTTTTCTTTGGGGTCAATAATAGGTATATCTCTATCAATAAGAGGAGGTATGGAAGACTTACAAAAATTTCCTTGAACAGCCTTGGCGGTTTTATAAAAATTTCGTGAACCAGTAGGGTGCTCAGCAAATTTATTAGCTTTTTTCCTAATAAATAGATGTTTCTCTGCATCTATTAATTTTCTACATAAATTTCTTTCTATTCGGTATAATCTAAGGTTTTCATCAGACTTGTTTTGAATAAACTTTTGAAAAGCATTTCTTTTAATTTTTATTGCTTTTTTGCATTTACTTGAAAACCATCGATCAACCTTCGGAACAATCAAACTATTTGGAACAAACCTACTCATACTCATTAGTAATATTTTTGAAAAATTAGAAGCAACAATGTTTGGATCTTGGCTGGAAAGACAATTGCGTTTCCAGGGAAACCATTTAAAGAAATCTCTAAGTCCCTGTCAATTTGCAGCTTTATAGTCCCAAACAAGACGAGGATTAGCTTTAAACTGTTTAGGTACTTGTATATTTAAATGTGTGGAGATCAAATTATGATCTGATCCACCCAAAGGCTCTGATACTTTAAATTGAACCAACTTAGGGTCATTTATCAAAAACAAATCGAGCAAGTTACTTTTTTGGCCAAGAATGTCAGGAACTCTGGTAGGCTGATCTATTATCTGAGTGAAATTATGATAAAGAGCAAAAAGTTCAGCTTCTTTACCTAATTCATCAGTTTTAGAGCTGTGTGTAAGCCATTCTTGATTATGAACATTGAAATCACCAAGAACTATAATTTTAGCGTTACGATATACAGTCAACCTATCTATCTTTTCAGATAGGTCATGAAATAAATTTATGTTCTCCGGTGAGTTGGGCGAGCGATACAATCCAAAGACAAATAGAGTTTGATTATAGAGAGGTAGTAGAGCAGGTAATCTTAAGGGAAACCATATTGTGAAATTTTGAATTTAATTCAAAATTATTTATTCTCACATATGGTACAGAATTTCTAATAAACGCACAAACACCATGCTTAAAGTAGAAAGAAGATTCAAGCTCATAGTTAGGACAAACATATTTAGTTTTGTCCGACGAGCTCTCGCGCTGATAATCGTTTCCGTTAAAAAAAGAATATCAGGCTTAAGATTCTCAAGATAAAGGTGAACTGCATTAAGATTGACGTTCAACCCTCTTATATTAGCAAAAGTGATAGACAATTTCGACATTTTAAATTATAGTTAAATTTAAAAATAAATCTGAAAACAATCCTCAAAATAAATTCCAACAAAAACCAAACAAAAGATCAAAAATGATATCTAAATTGACAATTCTACCAGCTGGACAACTTGAAACTATGTCTAAGTTTAACTGTCGAAATTGCCAATTCAAACAATGGATAATTAATTAATGGTTTAACGACATAAGAGATTGAAGCAAACAGATTAAACCAAACCAAAAACAACGAAAAAGGATTAAAAGGAGACCGTGAAAATTCTTATCTCTTAAAAGTAGTACAGTAAGTATAACTGTGAAATTGCAATTGAATTTTTAGGAGAAGTACATCAAAATGTACTTATAAACAAACATTTGTAATCGAACCATAATTTCTTATTAAATTTAAAGTAAATTAAACAGCGTAACTAAATAACAAAGCGAAACTACTCATTAACAACATATACTGTATATGAAAAAAAATCAAATAAATCAACCAATTGTTCCTTTTAACTCGCATTCATTCGTGAACCATAAATTATAATGCTTAAATCACAAAAGAACACTGAAGTATCAAAGTTGTTTCATTCGTTCCTCAAACGCATTTTTAAATTCGCTCACGAATTTTGTCAAGTTGTATTTCACGAACGAATAAAAAACCAAGAATTAAATTTTTGATTCGTGAATCGAATTTTTATGTACTCTAGTTTTTCTCTAGTTTTTTTGTAAAGTGCGAGTTTACACGATCGTGAATGATGTTTTGGTCGCAGGAGTTTTGAGTGTGTGTAGAAACTATGTAGATTATAGAGACCCTTTGATATCTACCTGCTTCTCTTTCGACGATGTTATAGCGGACCCGATATATATAAAGTTTTTCACGCGTTCTACTTCTTAGTCGTCAGTATCTAGATTGCCGGGCGACAGGGTTCTGCATGTTATTAAAAACTTAGCTTTTCCGGTGTTGATGTACATATAATCCAAGTCGTTTAGCATTCCTTACAAGCTGAGAGAGTGGGAGAGTATCCTTGGTATCGCTTGGTCAACGTCCGAGACGAGCACTATCATCTGCATAGCCAAATTTGTTGAAGATGCAGTTTTGTGTCTCGCTTCGGCATTTTCATAACGCGTACTCAACCACAAATTGAATAGTACGAACGCGATTGTCTTATCGAACACCAGATTTTCTTAAAATGGTCAGAAACTGGTCCTTCGATTGATATTCTATGATTTGAGACCGATGTTGTAAGATTACCCAGATACACAAGTTTTTCTGGAATACCAAGGCATATGAGTACAAACCAAAAGTTCTCGCATGAAATAAATTTAGAGCTGGTGAATGCTGATGTCCTACTGCCAACATTTTTCGAGAATTTAACATAGGCCAAACTGGACGGTCCTTCAAAATAAGATTTACCGAACATATAAGTGTAGTAAATAAGGATACTCCCAAATCACACTTTGCTCAACACCTCAAAAATGAAAAACATAATTACACTAACATCAACCACAATCTGAAAATCATCCACAAAATTCAAAAGGGGAGTGACATGGATAAAATTGGAGAATTACACATATACAAACTCAAAAATGATAAACATTTACTAAATGAGAAGATAAATACAAAAACAAATAAATTATACGACCACATAATAAATAATACATAATAATAAAATAAAAATAGTGTCTATATAAGAAATTAATTTTAGTAAAATTGTTATAGTTAAGAAAAGAACTGAAGAAGGAGTATATCCGAAATATATATATTCTGTAAAATATAAAAATAAAAATTGTCACTATAAGGACTACTTAATTATCCCTAAAAAATAAAATCTTTTACTTATAGTAAAAATTAATTTTTATGTAATTATAATTTTTGGTCACACTCCTTATTTGCTTTTTATGAAAATTACGTTAATCTATTTAAATTATTAAACTATGATCGAAATCATTCTGATATCAAGTGTGCTGTCAAGTCTGTAAACCCCGCAGTAATTTTCTTGTATACAGATGTCATGCAATAAGCTATACCAAATTTAACCTAGACAACTTATTGTTTTCTAAAACCTATTTTTATAAGATGTAAACAAAACACTAACCGTTTAGCTGTAAATAAAAAACAATGCATTTGAACAAACCGTATATATTTACATTAATTATTTTTGCTAATAAAAATTATATAATTTTATGTTAACAGGGTTGTAGCTTTAGAGAGTCAACTTCTTCGAACAGGATCGTTAGGAAGCGAAGAAGGACATGATTTATATATCCTTGCAGGTCATGAAGCGAGTTACTAAAAATAAACATTCGTAAATTAATTTTTAACAATAAAAGCAATTTATTATTTCGTTTCTGTTTTATTTTGATTATAAAATATATCAAGAAAAAGATTAGTCGAATATATCCACTCACCATATTTTTTTAATATTTCTAATAAATTATTAATTAGTTAATTATTAATTATCATATCTTCTACAAACGAATTAGATAATGTTTATTTTAACAGTAATTATTTTGCAAAAGTATTAATCTTGTATATATTTATAATAACAATAGGTTTCTTTTTTTATTAATTTAATTAATTATGATCTAATCAACCTAATTTAAACTAAATATAACATAATATTTTTTAAATTGAAAAGTATTATTCTTGTATATATTTTTACTTTGAAAATTTATATTAAAAATTTTTATTTTTTATTATATATTAAAAACTTATTTTCGATACATATGAAACAAACAAACAAACAGACAAAAAAATAATAATATTATTATTATTATAAATTATGGAAATTAAAATAAAAAATTCGAGATATAAATGTTTAGAAATTTTTTTTTTTTTTTAATTTAAATAAATTTAAAAATAATATGTATATTTAGGACAAATCGTATCTTAAAAGTTAGGATTTTTATTGCTACATTTTTGTAGTATTTTTTCTATTAATAATTTTAATTTATAATCTCTTTGAGATTGTATTTTATAATACAGGTACGCAAACAGCATTGTCGAAAGCAGAGTATATATGTTCGTATCACATAAAAATTACAAAATCAGGGGTAGGAAAACATCGTAGAGATGATGAATCTTGTCAATGAAACAGCAAATTACTTTCCAAAAATTCAGTAATTTTCAAGACAGCAAATCAAGTAAAATACAATAGCTAATTTTATTTTTCGTATTTCAAATGTTTCTCGATATGTGGTTAAATTTTTGTCCGTTTAAAATTTTTACATACAAATGTACATTTTTAATTAGAAAGAAATTTGCGGTTTAATAGTTCTCAAATTTTAATATCAGCAGTAATTTTACTACAAGTGCATTGCTAATTTTTTGTCTGAAATAAAAAATAACAAACACTCCATTCCAACAAAGTCTTAAACATATTTTTCGTTTTAGATAATAGTACAGTTAGTCAAAATAATTCTTTTGCAATCATGTTGTTTTTTCTCTGCTAGTTCTTTCGTCAGACTTTTTTAACGAGTATTGTCACCAATTAAAGCTAGTTGCTAGAGATTTAGTTTCAATCCTGTTTTTTTATCTGAAGTTTTATCTACAAGTGAAGCAATTTGTGGAATTAGCAAATCCATGCTCAAAACGTAGCGCCATTTAACCGCGAGCATCTGAACCATTTTTTTTTGTTAAATCTATCATTGCTGCTAGTTTTAATTTAAACTTATGAATTAACCTTTAGCAATATTATGTTTTAAAACAAAGCAACTGATACTTAAGATTACTACAAACCAAATCAAGCGGCAGTGGAATCTTGAAATACACAACAAAACACCACCAACTTTGATTAAATTAAACTTTTAAACTCATCACTGAATTTTCGATTCAGTAAACAAAATAATTTAAGTTGATAACACAAAATAAATATATCTGAGTATTTACTATTTACGCTGATTCCTATATATTTTTTCTAAAAATTTAAAAACTAAACATATTAATCTTTTGTCAGATACAAATCAAAAACATTTTCGAAGTTCACCTACTTATATGAATAAAAGAGTTTTTAACAAAACATTATAAAAAAATTAGAATCGTTATCGTTTATGAAACAAGAAAAACAAATATAAAATTTTAAAACATTTAATATTATAAAAAGAAAAACGATTGTTAATTAAAAAAGTTTAAAAAAAAATGTTTATATAGAAATTTACCAACCAAGTGTTTTATTTTGGTAGTTCCAAAAGATTAATTCCTAAAATATTTACCAAATTCCTAACAATTCCTATTGACAGATATGAAGTTCGTGTTATATGAGTTTATCTCAATAATCTTTATACAGTTGTTCATTTGTCCTCTTAAAATAAAGTGTTAAATTTTACTCTAACAAATTGATTTTTGTCGCTGTTTGGTAATTCAATTAATCTTGATTCTCAAATTACTGATTTTCCTTCCAGAAAATGGTTTTACCAATTCGAAATAAATAGCACCAACAAAATAACTTCTTCTTCTAACTTCACCAGCAATAATTAACAAAATTCTCTTATTTTTATGTATGTGAATTGGTAAGTCCTATAGATGAAATTTTGTCTCTTGAATTAAACATTGATAATTGTATTACACCTAATTCGGTTTTTACACGGTAGATACGTTCCAGAAAAAACCGTGTATAAAATGACATGAAGTTCCATATTCTTCAATCCTGTCAAAAATGGGTAAAAAAATTAAGAATAGTTAAGGTGATGAAAATAACATAGCTATTCGCTATCATAATCGATCACTTGCGTAAGACTGGTTCAAAATCGCTATCATCACTTGAAATATTTTGTACCTCAATATCACCGTTAAATTGTGAATTCTCTCTATGGGTACTAGCCGTTGTGCTCTATTTTGGATGGCCAATTCATGGTAACGAGCCATACAATACTAAGTTCATGTTAAAACTGTGCAGTCCTTTCAGCAATAGGATCGTTTGTGACAAAATGACTGCCTAATTTATCAACAAGTTGAAAACCTTCCAGAATTCAGCATCACTTTTTTCTGTAGAATCTCTAAGACAACCTTTTCTCTCAATCTCTAAGACAACCTCTATTATTGCGTCTTGAATTAGAAATTTCTTACTAGAACTAGAACTTCGTCCATATCATCAAATGCTAAGCCATCAAAGCCCTCTCCACGAACTGCGTGTGCCAAAGTGATTATAGTGGAATACTAGTCATATTTTCAGATACATAATTTTTGATTTTGATACATTCTGACCAAATTAATTTTAATTAATTAATTAATTAATGTTTTAATAAATTAATTAAACATGCGGTTGGTGGTCGTAATTCTGATTATGCCAACGCAGCATGTGTGACGTAATCTTTAACAGCTTTCACAAAATTTAAATCGAATAAAATCGTGTACAAACAGATTCATTTTTTTTCCAGACCGTGTTAAATCAAAACCGTCTAAAAAACGTGTAAGAACAGAATCGGGTGTATATTTATTATTTATTTTATACGAATATCTAAAACATGTAATGCTGTTTTTACGCGAACTATTTTTAAGCGTATTTGATTTTACGCGTTTCTAAAAAATTATTTAGTTCCTTTTTTACGCGCGTATAACTTGATTTAACGCGATTCTAAAATTTTAAAAGAATAATTTTTCGTCCTGATGTAAAAATAATTCCTAATAATTTTTCGGTAAGCAAATGGTAATCATAATATACGTAGCCATGTTTCAGAATGTTGGCATGCTTAATAGAGTATTTTTATTTTCCCTACCTATCATGAAATATTGGCATATTGGCGTCCATTAACACTTTAAAATGCATGCATGTTGTTATGGGAGTTAGTTATTAAAAGGTTTTTATGTGTTGTGGTGACACATGTCAACTACACAACACATTTTTTTACTACAATAATTACAGAGAAGTCAAGTCATTTTGACTCTTGAAAGCCTTGCTACCGTTTCCACCAAGTACCAATGCATACCAGATTGGGAAATCCGTAGAAACAGCTGCGCATCATTTGACGACTAAAATTGAAAGAGCTTGATGCCAAAGAATTCGCTTTGGGTATTTTTAGATACAGAAGGTGCTTTTGATAATACCAACTTCGAATCAATCAGGACTGTGGCATCACTACATGGAATTAGTAGCACGATCTCAAATTGGATTGTGTCTATGTTGGGCTGCCGCATTTCCTAAATGAATGCACGCATGCAATAACGCGTCTGCGTCTGCAAGGGAAAAAATGCAGCTATATTGACCGTAGAGTCTGCGTGCCAGGATAAGTTCTGTCTCGTGCAAGCTGTCTAACCCTTTCTAATCTAATCTACTAAATTCAATAAAATTCTGTTATATAGTATGTAAATGTACCAGTTTATATTTTAAATCAACCTCATTCCGTTGTCCGCACAAATGTTTTACTGTAGGTGTTCCAATCACTGCAAAATGGTTTGAACGTTTTTTTTGGTTTGAATAATTGCTGTCTTTGGGATGAGGGTGATATTACTAATTTTTTTTCAGTTAAATTTCAAGATATTAGTATGTGTGATGAGTATATTTCTATTTAGTCAACATCGTAAGTTACGAGTATAGAGTCACTCACTATTGACTGTTTCCAATAATGCGAAACTAATATCTGATCCACGGGTAATTAAATGACATATATTATACGGTTCCGTTTATAGACACCACTAGGGTCTAGGGGCGTATTAATTTGGGTAGATTTTGTAAGCGATTAAAGCTTAGGTAACTATTGACATTCTGACAATAGAACTGACCAGCAAAGTTATTGACAAGTGTCACGCATTTGAGCGCACACCATATGATGCAGACTACCTATTCAATTGTCCATAAAGCGCAATTTTCGTGACGAAAGAAAATTTGTGGCACCGCCCAAGGGCAGTAGCAGAGTTTCTGAATCTGAACATGGAACCAGGCGAGTAGCACCGCATCCGTCGCTACAACAACAACAATATTGAAACTCAATTTATTTTTGCAATTCGTTCCATAGTTCAATTCTTGGTGTCTAACACACTTAGTCACAGTGGCGATGATGAAACATATTTTAATTTTCATCTTTAGATGATATGCTAAATTGAAACTTCATCATCTTATATTTATACTTACTAGGGTTGGAGGAGTTTTGCTAAGGAAAAATGAAAAATGATTTTGAATTACAAAATTCAAGTTAATTTCAATAGTTATACGGAACTTTAATCACTCACAAAATCTTCCCATATAAATTCATATAGTGTAATGATAATTTTATAGTTAAATTTTAATTGGGAACCAATCTATCATTTTTCCATAGGAGCCTTGTCTTTGTTTACGCGAATTTTTATACGCGAGTTTTTTTAGGACCGTATCTATCGCGTAAAAACAGAATTGGGTGTATTGCAGTTTTCTTTTTCTAGTTTATAAACAGCCGTAGTATTGTCCTTTTTTGTTCATTCCTAGTATTGAATAAAAAAGGAAAATCCCGCAAGGAAGGGTAATGTTCCGTAAAATTAAAAAAAAAATGTTAAATTGAAAATGTTTATTTTTTGAGTTTCTAAGTTTTCATTGGTTTACCACTTAGGTAAATGCTGCTTTTCAATAATTACAATTCTGACGCGAACCAACTGCTTTTATTATTGGTCCAGAAAACTTAACAGAAAACTTATATCCCTTTAGTGTATATGGTTCTTTTCAATAATTACATCTTTTGTAAAACAACGACATTTAATAAGACACGACTTTTTTTTCAATCCCATTGTTCGTATTAGCTCAGAAACTTTCTCAAAACATCTCTTTAATTGTTCCTATCAGTTGAAAGTAGCTGAAGTAGCTAGTCGATTCACTCATACTCTGTATCCGATTTCATATTTAATTAATTACATTTCATGTTTTCACCAAACGTTTCTAGTCAAAAATGTTTTCACACATTTAATGAACCAATCAAAAAACGCGATGTTCATTTAGTATTCGAACGAATTTCATTTAATGCATATAATGTCAAATTTGAAAAATTTTGACACTTCTATGAATAAATAAACGAAATGTTGGAGTATAAAAGTTATAATCAAATTAAAATCTTACTCCTTGTTAATGCATTATTTTTCCATTACTTCCGTCGTAATTAAATTTATTTTAAAAATTTTCAAAAACAAATTCAATTTTAAGATTATAACTAACTGGAAAACTTTACGGAATCTGCAGTTTGAGACTGGTGATTAAATTGGTTGCAAAAACTTATTCATTAATTTTATTTTCAATCGTTAAATGTAATTTGTAATAGGAGCTGTTGGTTTTATATCTCACTAATTTCAAAATTTTCATCCATTTTGTTTATATTTTTCAATTGAGAATTAATTATTATATATAAAATTAATTCCTTAATTCATTATAATACAATTAATTCGTAATACCCAATTTGCTAAATTAATTAAAAATTATAAAACAAAATTTTACGGTTTTCGATTTAAAATATTTTTAAATAAAAAACTTCATTAAAACTTAAATATGCTATGAAATCGGTTTTTCAAGTTCTCGAACGCTGTCATCTGTCATTCATTAAATGATTCATTAAATGGTTAATATCTCATTTAGTAATCGAACGCACTCCAAATTTTGATAATTCGGTGTTGGAACTTGCTCAGTACAGTCGAAAAGAATTCAATATTAACAAAGTAATTACCTCAAAAATAGAAAGAATTGTTATTTTTAGATATTCGAGGTGGGAACAAACATTGAATCAATAGAACAAATTATAATATGTAAATTATGAATTATCATCTTTCAAATAGTCATTTATGGTATTTATGTATTATCATGGTGTCCACCAGGTATGGAATTCTGGAAAGTCAGGCGATTTTATTTTGAACAGGGAAAGTTATGGAAAGTCATGAAATTTTGATCATTTCTCTGGAAAATTTTTATTTTAACCAAAACTTTTATTAAAAATTATATTTCATATATTCTTAATAATTTATATGGTCCGGTTGGAGAAAAATTATGTGTTTTCGTTTATATGCACAAAAAATTCCCTCTGTATCCTGTCGCTATAACAATGTGTGATCTGAACAGTTTGCCTATTTGCAGTAACCGACTGATAAGTAAAACAGATAAAAGAATATGCTTTGGACTAATGTCTGATGCACTCGCTTTCTCCGTCTACTATTGAAGACGATAAGACGTCTACTATAAGACGATTTCTCGTCCTACCTGAGCAACTGCCTCTTCCTCTTTAACTCATTTATTGTTCACATAACTTTAGAACGTTTTGTTCTAATAATTTTATTACCGGCTCCTTAAGGCCAATTAAATTCCTTAAACAAATCCTAATGTCTCAAAACCTTAACCTCAGTTAGTATGATATCTTCGGCTGTTCAGAGACGTTAATTTTTAATTTATAATAAATCACACCAAACATGACTAACTTTGTATAAAGAGTAAAAATGGAAACCGAAATGTATCGGTTAGTCAGAAAATTTGAAATAAACTTTTCGATTGTACAGTGAAAACCAAATGCAACGAGCTTGTTCATCAAGTTATCATCCCAGATTCGATCAAATGCTGTTGAGATGTCTAATTTGATAATCTAATTTTCACCATCTTTTGCAAGTATGCAGTTCGAACAATTGGATATTAAACTCAGTCGTACGACTGTTGATTTTTTGTTTCGAAAACCGAGTTGACTGACTATCAGATATCAAATTTTTCTCTTCCAAAAAATTTGATATATGTGAATGAAAATTTTGCTCATATATTTTAAATAGGAGTGGGAACTGTAAGACTGGTGATCTATAATTTGATATATCACATTCCTTTTTTGTGAATCGACTGGATATTGGCCAACTTCCAGCACGAAAAAAATACCAAATTTATAAAATGTGTAGAAAATTTTAGTTAAAGTGCGTGCAAGTTCTTTTGAAAATGTGTTTAGATCATTAGGTTAGAAGAATAACTAAAGTCTAAAGTGAAAAGGCTTTGTTGTTGTTTAACCCGCCCTTCAAAGTTTTTTGGCAATTTTGGGTTTGAAATTAAGCTGTCATATTAACTTCTGAATTTGGGGCTTTCGATCTTTCGATGTTCCAGAACAGTTGGGTTTGAATCAATGCGTTTTACGAACAAAATGAATTTCAATGATATAGAGATGCTATAGAGATGCTAATTAGTACCACAATTTAAAGAATCAAAGGCACTCGAAAAACTTTTGTCAGTAATTGACATAATTGAAAGTTTTGCCACTTTCGATCTGTGAATTACGGCTTATTCGTTTTCAATTTTCTGGTATTAAACCATTGTTAGCTTTTTGATACTTACTATAGGACCGATTAATGAGATTTTTGTTGTGTAATTAAATATGTTAAATAATCTACGTTAGCTTCTAAGAGGCAATTTGGCCACCTTCGAAAACATTTTTTATTGCGGTTTTATTATTAAAAAGGGAACGAATTTAATAATCCCGAATTGAATGGTTTCAGTCAAGCTTTGAGCAGAATCGTTTAATATAACAATGACGATCGAACTGGAAAGCCATAGTTGTTCTACTACGAGGTATTTTATGTAGTTAAATGGGGGTCAAAATTTTTTAGTTTTGTTTTTAAAAAAGTCATGGAATTTTCATATTTTTGTTCTGGAAAGTCAGGGAATTTTGTTTTGAAAAAATAGTGGACACCATGATTATGCTAACGCCTCGAACAACAAATACTCTCAAGCAGAAAAGATTCTTTATGCCCGAATTACATACAAAGTTTTTTGTGCGAGTAAGATTCTGTATTATTTACATAGAAAAATACATAAATTTAATTTTACATAAATAATTGTTTAGAAAAACATTTTTTGAAAAAAATTAATCCAAACAGTTTTTTGTTATTTTCTTTCTAAATTTCCAAGCATCCAATTTATTTAATTGTATTTGTATACATAAATATTAATTAAAATTATAAAAAACCAAAAATAAACTTGACTTAAATAATTTTCTCAAAATAAATATTTCACAAAACACATGTCTGTAAGAGTAAAAATTTCTCAAGTGGATCGGAAATAAAATGAACTGCGAATTTTTTAGCGAAAATTGGTAAGTCGGTTAATTTAATATATCTAAAATTAATACCACGTTTTATCTTTCAAAAAAAATTTTATTCATAAATCATAAGTTATACGCCTTCAAAGTTTTTGATGGCTTCGTGTTTATATTTCGATATCTCCTGATGGAACAAATGAAATTTAGTTTTAGTACAGTGAAAATTCTAAGATTAGTTTATATTTTATAGACAAAATTATATAATTAAAAAAATTAAATTTTTGGTCATAAAAATCGCCATTAGCAATAAACAAATAGGAAAATCAATGACTTCTCAATGCTGCAGATGATTTTAAATTATTGTGTATTCAACAACATATAACCAAGATGATAATTATGAAAACAAAAATAAAATATTCTTTAATGGTTATGTTATGATAATAGTTTTAGGTATGCAAGCGCCCCATTTTTACAAAGAAAATATGATATTTACACAGTAGAAAAAGTAACTGCAATATTTAAAGCAAGTCTTGCAATAGGAGCTATGCGTTGCAGGTTATTATTGAATTGAGAAGTAAATGTTGCATTAAACCTAATTTCAATGCATTTTTATAAAATTTAAAACAACTCTTGCATCATAATTTATTTCTATAGAACAGCTAGAAGTTTTAATGCACCTTACTACAATTTAATACATTAATGAAATTTTAAAATTCACTATAGTATTATCCATTTTAAAAATATATAGTTAAAATCGTTTCATGTATGTTTTAGTTATCGCTTCTCAGCTGAAAGTCTATAATAATAGTGATTAAGGTGGTATGTATGTTTTAATTTTTTCCGTTGTAATTTTTTTATTTTAATTTGATTAATTTAGGGAGGTGCGTAATAATCAAAGTATCTCGAAATTATGATGCAATTTGCATTAAAATGTCATACTAAAAGTATGTTAAAATGTCATGTTGCGTGTAACATTATTTAATGCAAATAACAGACATTTTTAAACAACAAGCACTCTGTTGAATACACCAAGTACTCTGTTAAATATTGATGCAAAGAGCATTAGTTTAACTTTATACAGCAAGCTTTGTATTGTTTTGTAATGGAAACTTCCGTAGGACCTATATGTGTAGCAATTTGCATTACATATTCAATTTTTTTCTAACTGTGTACATTCCCCAAATATTTATTTTCTCTTCTTAGTAAAATTTTACAATTATTCTTTTTTCATCAGACGAAAAAACTTTACAGGATAAGTTGTTTTCTTCATTTGGGGATTCTTTTTGCCACGACTGCAAGTTTTTAATGAATGTCATGTTTTTCTTGTGGACAAAAGTCAAATTCTTTAGACTTTGAAAATATTTTAGCGCACTCAAACTTAGATTTTGGTGTCTGCTTATCGATTGTTGTATTTTGTAAACTGGAACGATTAGCATGTCTCTTAACAACTCCACCAATTCTATCACACGCCCTTTTCGCCTGAGCTGTTGTGAAAACAAATCGTTCCGCTATTATCCCATTATCGTTTTCATGATATAACAATTTATGAAAATATACTTATTTTTGTAATGGGAACCAGCACTATCAGAAAAATATTTTATTTTAATTATTCTTAACTTAATATTTAATTTTTTAAATTCTAAAGTAACAGAATTTTGGACGCGATATGCATAATTTTTAGCGAAATCCAAACAGACGGTCGTATTAACTATCTTGCAGAGAGTCTTTTGCTTCGTTTAATAAAAATTCGAGCCTGGATTTTTCCGATAAAATCATGTTTTAGAACATTGACGAAATCTTTTCCTAATTCTTGCAGAAACAGTTCAACCGTTTCTTCTTTAAGCTGACGTGCACATCTTATATCTTATCTTTTTACAATAGTGAATAGTGCTACTGGTGCGTATGGGTTTTCATAACGCGTATAAAGATGAAACTCCTCAACCGATGATGAAAGAAATTGATAGTACAAAAAAATTTAAAAACCAAAGCAATTTTTGTTTTTTGCTGAAGTTTGTTTGTTGCCATGGTTAACATATTTTCAAAATTTTTCAAATTAAGTGAAATAACAAAGCCTACCTAATTATTATTTTAATGGTTTTCATAAAATTAGAAAATGGTAATATTCGATGATTCGGCCAGGAGATAATAAAAGGAAAAAAATATTTGCCAGTAAAAAGTTAATAAATGTCATTAAATATATAAAACTAATAAAACCGTTTTTTTAGTTTATTTCAGAACGCACTGACGACGGCAGTTAGTGCGTTCTTGACGCTTGAAAAGTGACGAGTTCTTTTCTTCATTTATGTCTAAAGGCTTGAAACCACATACAACAGAACCAGAAACAGAAACAGAATTCCATACAAATTTTACAGAAACCGAATTTTTATCTGTCAAATTTGTATAAAATTCGGTTTCTGTTTCTGTTTCTGTTGTATGTGAATGCCCGGCTTAGAAATATGATTGGAATTTAAAAAAAACACTGAACGAATAATTTTACGTACGGCTGCAACTAAAAAAGCGGCCTCAAATATTTTCATCTTAAGAAAAAAAATTGTAAAAATTTATTAAAAAAAAAACTAATATTTGGAGCATGTAAATATCATATTTTCTTTGTAAAAATGGGGCGCTTGCATACCTAAAAACTATTATCATAACATAACCATTAAAGAATATTTTTTTTTGTTTTCGTAATTATCAGCTTGATTATTTGTTGTTGAATACACAATAATTTAAAATCATCTGCAGCGATGAGAAGTCCTTGATTTTCCTATTGGTTTATTGCTAATGGCGATTTTTATGACCAAAAATTTAATTTTTTTAATTATCTAATTTTTTTCATAAAATACAAACCAATCTTAAAATTTTTACTGCACTAAAACTAAATTTCATTTGTTCCATCAGGAGATATCGAAATATAAACACGAAGCCATCAAAAACTTTGAAGAATAAATTTTTTTTTTTGAAATTTAAAACTTGGTATTAATTTTAGATATTTTTATAAAATTAACTGACTTACCAATTTTCGCTAAAAAATTCGCAGTTCATGTTTTTTCCGATCCACTTGAGAAATTTTCACTATAAATATATGTATATTTTCTTTGAAAATAGGGTTAACATATCACTTTTTCGTTTGAGTGTAGTATGTTGTCTTAAATATTTATGCTTAGGGCGCTAAATAGTATTATCACGCATTGTTGTTTCAATAGAAAAAATAGCCTGCTTTACGCACGAATTTAGAATCGTAAAATTGAATTTTACCCTCGTACAAAAATATTATTTAAAATGAAGTTTCACATAAAAAACTCATGAATAATTAAAAACCAAACTATCAGTGGCGAAGCGTCGGTATAGACACACTAGACAGTGTCTACCCAAACATAATATAATATATAAATATGAAACCTTATTAACATAATATAAATATGAAACTCGATCTTTGATCTGGCAACAATCAATAGCTGTGTTTTGGAGGAATTAAAATTGACCAAATTTTTGTCACCCAAATCGGCTACTTTTTTTTAAGTCATCGTTTAGATTTATGGCAGCGTCTCTCCGGGCGGGATTTATTCGTTCATGCATTTTACCCTTTGAAGATAGGGGGACGAATGACTTGTGCAGTGTACTATCATCTGCAAAACTATTTATTGGGTTACTGGTGATTTGCAACAGATCTTTGATATAAATTAAAAATAAAGTGGGAGATAAAACTGTGCCTTGGGGTACACCAGCGGTTATTAATTTAGATTCAGAAAAAAAGCCACCTATAGATACCGATATGTTGTCTGTCGGTTAGACAGATAATTTTGAATCAACTTCACGAATGCGGGATCAAAACCGTACGCAACGAGCTTGTTGATCAAGTTGGCATACCAGATTCGATCAAATGCTTTTGAGATGTCTAATGCGATCACGTACGTTTCACCACATCTCTCAAGTATGCTATTCCAAAGATGTGCCACATAGTTCAATAGATCGGTTGTTGATCTTTTGTTTCTAAAGCCGTATTGGCTGTAGGATACCAAATGGTTGTCTTTCAAAAATTTGGATATGTGTGAATTAATATAGTGCTCGTCTATTTGAGACAGGACTGGGAGTAAGGCTATTGGTCTATAATTTGAAATATCACATTTCGTTCCTTTTTTTGGGACAGGCTGGACATTGGCCAACTTCCAGCTGGATGGAAAAATACCAGATTTATAGGATTTATAGAATATTTTGGTGAAAGTTGGTGCAAGTTCTTTTTGAAAATGTTTTTAGAATAACAGGAGGAATGTTGTCCAGACCAGAGGCTTTGTTGTTGTTTAACCTTCTTAAAAGTTTTTCGACAATTTTGGGTTTGAAATATAATTGTTTCATATTAACTCCTGAAGACTGAATTTGTGGTATTTCTTTAGGAGTTTCTAAAACTGTCGAATTTGAAGCAAAGCGCTCCGCGAACAATGTAGCTTTCCTTGCAACGATTGAGTCACCATCAATAATAGGAGGGATAGAGCTTCTCAAGATGGATGGGTCTACGCCCCAGAAGTCTCGGAACACAGTTCCGACCAAGGACTATCGCAACAATTTCGACGAAAGGTTTGACTCCGTCGCTCCGTTTTTTTGGATAAAGAAGCAGACTTCATTGGTCTCACTGCTTCAAACTCTCCTCGTCATGGCTGGTATTGAAAGAAATCCTGGACCATCTAAAGCATGGCACTGTACAATATGTAAAAACATTTTAAGGGCAAACGCTACATCCTTACAGTGTAACAGTTGTAAGGAATGGTGTCATCTCAAGAACTGCTCAAACCTTGCACCACAGCAATGGACCAAAAACTATATAGCACAATGTTGCTAGACATCAGGTCAACAGTAAAGCAGGATCTCGCAACAGAACACAATGCGAATGAACACACATCCGGAAACCCCAAGCGATGTGAATGTAATGCAATTAAATTGCAATGGTCTCATAAATAAAATTGATGACATAATAAACTATATGTGCAATAATGATATTCTAGTCGCGGTTCTACAAGAAACTAAACTAAATGCTATATCTAAAATTAGTGATAACATCTGTGATTATAGAATTATAAGGCTGGATAGAGGGAAGGACAAAGGTGGTGGCCTTGCCTTTATCATTCACAAAACTGTTATCTTCCGTACAACCACATTACCAGCAGTACCGGGAACTGATAATCACCTAGAACAACTGGGTATCATAATAAAATCTGGGAACACGAAGATAACACTAGTCAATATTTATATACCACCTGTAAACAGCTGTGATAGAGGTTATGAACCGTCCATAGGACACCTATTTTATACTAAAGACTGTCTAATTCTCGGATAAGTGAACGCGCACCATGATCTATGGCACTCACACCTGAACACTGATACACGAGGTGAAAGCATTGCTGATCAAATTGACGGCTCCAACTTTGGAGTCCTCATCGAACCAAAACCAACAAGGGTAACAAATAACTCGCATTCTTCTCCAGATGTTTCCCTGGCCAGCATGTCACTAATGCCAACTGCTGAATGGAGTACTGAAATCGCATTAGGATTAGACCACGTGCCGATCATAATCACCTTAAGCCGTTCAATTAAACAAATAAAGTCCGAGAAGAAGACATATATTAATTTTAACAAAGCTGACTGGCAAAATTTTACTGAAATAGAATTCAGTAAGCAATTTTTACCACTTGACCCCATCTCTGGGGAGAAAAAATTAAGAGAAATTTTTAACAAAGCCAGATCTCGCTTCATTCCAGCAGGCAGAATACAAAAGATGAAACCAAACTTTCCACAGGAAGCTTGTGCTCTTACAACATTAAGAGATGACATCCGCAAATCAGATCCAGCCGACACTAGAATTAAAAAACTAAACAATCAAATAAATAAGCTAGTTACGGAACACAAACGTAATAAATAGAGAGAGCTAGTGAGTAAGTCAAACTTTGGCCCAAGCAAAAGTCTCTGGAAGGTCATAAAAGTCCTAACGCATCCTTGACAACCGGATACCAACTGCATGATCTCCTTCTATGATATCCCAACTGAAAACCAAAGGAAATACGCTACCAATTTTAACACACAGTTTACAGAAAAGCCAAGTAAACATGAAAAGAAAACAAAGTCAGTATTGAGACATCTGCGCAAAGTAAATACTGAACATCTAGAGGATATAACATTCACCGAAGAGGAAGTTGAGAATGCTATAAAGAAAACTAAGCCATCCAAAGCTATTGGACCGGACGGCATCTCAGCCATCATGCTAAAACTCATTCTCACTACGACACTCAACACATCGCTAAATACTCTTCAGATATCAAACATCTGGAAAACAACTAGAATAAGCCCCATCTTGAAACCTGGAAAACCTGAAGAGAAGGGAGAATTTTACAGACCGATCTCCATCCTTTCATCGGTTGCAAAGCTGATTGAAGCGCTTCGGTTACCTCGAATATCTAGATCTTGTAATTTGGCACCCCACCAACATGGCTTTAGGACAGCACATAGTGCAACCACCGCTCTTCACAAGATACAAGATCAAATCAGTGATGGATTAAACCAAAAACAACCTTGTGCCAGAACAATATTAGTTGCGCTCGACCTATCAAAAGCGTTCGACACAGTGTCGCACGCTGAACTATTAAATGATATATTTAACACCAATCTGCCAGGTTTAATAAAGCGCTGGTTATGCAACTACCTAAGAGGCCGACAAACATACGTTGAGTTCCGTAACTGCAAATCTAAGATGAGTGTGCTCAAACAAGGAATTTTACAAGGTGGAATTCTCTCACCTTCACTATTCAATCTCCACCTAAGCAGCTTACCTACACCACCAGAAGGAATAACCATCACGTCATATGCAGACGACTGCACGGTGCTTGCAACAGGGAACAACCTGGAACAACTCACTAATGCTCTGACACCTACCATAACATCCTAAGCGAATGGTTTAAAATCAGAAAACTAATGCTTTCCTCCGAAAAGTCCACATCTACACTTTTCACCACATGGACGAAGGAGGTGAACACAACACTCAACTCATTGACAACGTGCTTATTCCCACGGTCAAAAATCCGAGACTGTTGGGGGTCACATTCGATCCACTACTTAAATTCAATGCTCATGTTCAACAGGTGAATGCAAGATTGAAAAATAGGAACAATGCTCTGAAAGCACTGGCTGGCAGTTCATGGGGGAAAGATAAAGAAACAATTATAACAACATACAAAGCAATAGGAATAATTTGAATTATGCTGCACCCATATGGACACCTCAAGTCGCTAACACCCACTGGAATAAGTTACAAGTAACACATAACGCAGCGTTGCGAACAGCGTTACAAACAGGAAACAGCATGTCATTTGATGACTCACCGAGATCACCTGCACCAAGAATGTAACATATTGCCGTTCTGTCAACACAATGAAATGCTCACCAAACAATATCTATGGGCCTGTCACAAAGAACAACATCCCTGCAACGACACCCTATCCACAGCCACACCACCTAGAGACAAGGCGTACTGCGAAATGCTTCTTAAGTGATGTCAGAAACAGCAAAATAACAGATAACATTGACGAGCTTACATATAAAACGGGCTTAAAAACGCTACACACGAAGGTTGTTGAGAACACATTAAAGAACTACGCTCCAAATCGAGTTCGCCAGAGTAAGCCGCCACAGATCGCTGCGGAAGAGGTCAAACTACCGCGCAGCACCAGATCCACTCTAGCGCAGTTAAGATCCGGTTGGTCACGCATCTTAAATAACTATATGAACCGAATTGACCACAACATTGTTGACAAGTGTCCCATATGTGAGGGCACGTCACATGATACAGACCACCTATTTAATTGTCCAGGAAAACCAACCAACTTGACGAAGGAAGATTTGTGGTACCGCCCAAGAGCAGTAGTAGAGTTCCTGAATCTAGACATGGAGCCGGAGAAGTAGCACCACACCGTCGCTACAACAACAAAAACATAGGAGGGATAGAAGACATACTCGAAAGTTTTGCCACTTTCGCTCTGTCAATCTCTGCCTTTTCGTTTTCAATTATCTGGTTGGATATTTTATTGGCCTTTAAATATTGGGATCGATTAACAGAGTTCTTTTTATGAATCCAAATATCAAATAATCTACGTTTGTTTCTAAGAACCAATTTGGCTGCTTTCGAAAACAAATATTTTTGTTGGAGTTTCATTAATGAAAAGGGAACGACTTTGTTAATACCGAATTGAGTGGTTTCAGTAAAGTTTTGAGCAGAAACATTACATCGTCAGTATAAAAAAATGACGATCAAAAGGAAAACCTTGAAAAAAACTTCGGAGACCATTGGTGTCCATTTTTGAAAAGTGAAATATTTTACGGGGTTTGGGAACTCTAGCTTGTAGCAAATCAGTTTTGATAACTGATGTGATTAGATAATGGTCAGAATTTACAATACTACCTTTATCGACATCGACACTCGTAATATCTGGCAAAGATGTGAGATAGAGGCTAGGAGAAAACTTTTATCATCGTCATTACGAGGAATGAAAGTTGGGCTTTTTACAATCTGCGTCAGGCCCTGCGATGCAGCAAATATTTCTGCCTGCCTAGTGCCTTCCATTGTTTTCGTCGTCGGTCATTTTGGAAAATTCTAACCACGATTTGTTGTGGACGTTGAAGTCACCGGTAACGATAACCTCATAATTTTGGTTTTGCTTCAATCACTTTTTGAAAAGATAAAATATTGGAAATTAATTTAAGTATTAACTTTATTTATTTTTAATAGTTTTGTACGAAATTATATTTAATATCTGCAGTCTTGATGACTAGCTGAACTTAACAAAAGCTATTAGATTGACAGAAGAAAAATTAATTTCAAGAGAGACTTTAACAACACATACATATCTATATTCAATAGCTCTCCCGAAACTTACCATAATGACATCGTATGGATAATGGAACTACTACTTATGAAAAATTTGAAAATAACAAAACTTAACCCCTTATAATCGTTTAGTGTATATAGTTTATCTGTATGCTTTTTCAAAATTACAAAACAAGTCATAATCCTTATCGCTAAGACTGTAAGTAACAACTACAGTTTCTTGTATGCGTACGCGTACTACAGTTTCTTTTTCGCGAACGCGTACACATACGTTTATTCTCTATATATAAAAGCAATTCGATATTTTCTTTAATAACAAACAGTATACTGTTTGTTATTGTTACAGTATACTCAGTATACTATATACTGTTTCGTACAGTATACTCAGTATATAGTATAACAGTGGCAATTACCTTACCGGCAATTACTTCTTATATGGCGTATAACAGGCGAGCAATTGCCTTACCAGCAATTACTTCTTATATAGCGAATTTACGAGCTATTTTATTTTCTTATCTAAATGTAGTACTAAGGTTGATCCTCAATTATGAAAATGCGTTAATAATTTGTGCAAGAGAAAACAAACAAAATTCTCGAAGTTTACAGGCTGATTCTGACATACCCTCACAGATGTAAAAATAGTCATAGCAAAGACTTTTCTCTTAGCTAAGACTGAAACCTCTTAAATGCGATTCTGTATGTAGTCACAACTGTGAGATGTCAAAAAAAAACCTCTTACTTAAGACCATCAAACATGGTCATCTTAAGCATCACAACTTAACGTTCCATATTTTTTTATTGGAATTCTTGTGTGAAAAATTATATTAATAAAGGATAAAATAATAATTATGAATTATTTATGTAATTCTTATAAAATTTATGATAATTATATATATTTTATTTTAGTTTGTATCAAAATTATAAAACAAAATATATCTTGATAGTGATTTTAAATAAAATGGCGATTGAAGATTTCATCTTTTGAATATCAAAGTTTCACATTGTTTTATTTGTGCTAATTTTATATAAACTTTAAGCAAAAACATAACCATTCTTTTTCACAAATTTATTGTAAAATGAATAATAATAACCAATATATGGTATAATTTTATATTAATTGTATATAAATTATTATAAAATAAAATACATTGTTAGATTGATATTCATAAATAAATAAATAAATATCTTCAAAAATTTTCCACAACATAAACTTGATTTTTACCAAAAACTACTATATAATATTGGTATAATTCTTAATAATAATTTATATGGTATTTTAATATGTATTTAAAAAGAAAATATGACATTTTATTATAATTTTGTTTATACAAAAATAGACATTTGAAAGATCTCCAAAATATTTGTAGAATTATTATGAGGTTTTTTATGATAACGTTCACAGAATCGGGATTAAGATATTCCTCTTAAAAAAATTGTCATAACAAAAATAATCATAGCTAAGACCTCTTAACTCAGAATCAGCCTGTTAACTTCTGTAAAGAAATTTTGTAACGAAAAAATGCAACGCATTTCGTAACATATATTTAGGCGCAAAAGCTACAATTTATATTAGGTATATCCAGTTTTTAAAGTTTTGTAAAGTTTGTAACACTGCTAATTTTCTGTTCGTTTTTCTTTGCTTAATTAATAGTGTATTCTTTTCGGCTGTACCGAATAAATTCCAACACCGAATTATCGAATTTTGTATTCTTTTGGAATGAATTTCAATACAAAAAAAATAATTCGGTGTTGGAACTGTACTGAAATTTGTTTGGTACAGCCGAAAAGAATACACTATAAGTAAGGCCGGGCATTCACATACAACAGAATTTCATACAAATTTGACAGCAACTGAAACAGAAACCGAATTTAGAAACAGAAACTGAAAATTCGTCTGTTTTGTCAGAAACAGAAACAATTAAAATTTAATTGTTTCTGTTCCAGAAACTGTCACATGACCAGAAACTGTCACATAATATTAATTATTATTTTGAATTTTGATAATAGAGTTTTGAATTTTGAATAGTTTTCAGTTTCTGTTTCTGTTGTACGTGAATGCCCGGCTTAACAGGCACACTATCATTTAAAATGATCTCAACGAATTTCGTTTGTACAAGAAAAGTTTTCTACAGCTTTTCCATAAGAAGACTACACTGCGTTCCTATCTCGATTCTTTCTATAACATTTAACGGCTTTTTATTGCTTAATACTCTGATTAATATTTTTGTTAATAAACATCGAGTGTTGTGTAACTAGGATTTACAATATATGTCACAACAACACATAGTATGCCATCTTTGTACAAGTTCCTAGTTCGATTGGTCTGAAACAACTGAAAAATTGTATGCAACTGTTGATGTTTTTTCAGTTATTTCAGTCAAATCGAACGCACCTATTGTATAACTTTTAAAATTAAGATTATATTTTAACGTGGAAAAATATTTTTTAATTATATGCAATATTATAGCGGGAGATACAAATCTATGTTTTTATTAAAATATACAAAATATAAAAATATAATGTGAAATATATAAATGTGAAAGTCCATTTCGCGGACTGGAAATTTCTTACATTTTCTTAGCGGCTGTCTCTAAAGCATTCTTTCGATCTGTTAACTTGTTGTTTATGTATTCTTAGGGTTCTCTTATGCTTTTGGGTAAACATTTTGGCGTTGTTGATGTAATGGCAGTTAGTTATCTGCTTCTTTAGGAGTTGTCCCTAATATCTTACACCTACCTAGGTTTGTAAAATTTCTTAGGAATTTAAATTCGTTATTAGTGTCGTGTGGCCCTCTGTCATAATTATGGAAAACATCAATCGACTAATTTTCGACCAAAGTTAGGATACTAATGTTCGTGTTCGTGTTGATTGTTCGTGTTGATAGTTGTTAATTATTGTGACCATTAAGGTTAACTGCAGTTATCAAACGCTTTGTTTTCTTTGTAATTTAATAAAGGTTCGACTACCGCTTTTGTGTGTAGCTCTTGTTTCTTATATGGCGTATTATTCCTGGAAATGGTATTTAGGGTTGCCAGACTGTAGGACCTATTCAAACAATTTTTGAATCTGGTTGTGTTTGGATCAGTTCTTTGCATAACAATATATGTCTTAGGTTCTTATGACAGGTGATTTAGTATTGAACAATAGTCAAAACGTTGTGTGATTTGTGTGACAATAATCAAAACGTTGTGTGACACTGTGAGAAGGTTGGTATATAATGGTTTTGGTGTTCCAAACGTTGGAAACAGCAATGTAGATTTAACTGCTATTTCCAAACTCTTTCTGAAGTTTAAATCATGTGTTTTTATAGGAGCCAAATAATGTTTAATAAGGCGTCCAATGGGTTTGTATGTTACAGTTAGTTGTGGCTTCCGCGCCACAACCACAACTAACTGCACAACTAACTAACTGCCTTATTAAACATTATTTGGTTCCTATCAAAACACATGATTCAAACTTTAGGAAGACTTCAAAAATCAAAATCAAGTGTCTCAAATATTCACATAGAATCTTCTTGAAAAATATCTCTGTTGGTTTCTCAGCTGAGGCTCTTAGTTCTCTTTTAGTGAGACAGCTTTTGAGCGTTGACACATTTATTTATCTGGCCATATGTCACTTTAACGTTTGCCTATAAATCATGTAGTTTTACTGATAAAGGGTTGTTACTTTGAATGTAGAAAGCAAGCGTTTTACAAAGAACTTTATTTTTGTTATGCATCTTTATTCAATTTTAAAAGCAATTGTACCATATCAGTTTTCTTCCAAAAACTATATATTAAATCATTTTTCCAGAGTCCAGACCGAAATAATGACACCTCGCCGCCTCAGGTTTCAGCTCCTGAATGTTGTTTTAAATCAATAATGACGCGGAATAGATGACGCGGCATAGATGCATAATAATTCGGCATGCTGATTGAACAAAAAAACTTTTACTGTTCATAGCAGTTGATTTGAAAATTGAATCTATATAAATAATTTGCATTTCTTTTTAGCTCCAGATTTAAGTTCATCAGACTACACTTAAGACTACTTCAAAAATTGAAAGTTGTTATTCTCATACATATATTCGGGGTCATAATAACAAACATTGAATTAATGAAGCACATTATAGTATGTAAAAAGTTATTATTTTATCATCTTTCAAAACTTAAAATATTCAAAAGTAATTTAAAATTAAACAAGATATTAAGTTCCAAAGATTTGTTTAAAGCTTTAACTTTGACTCAATAATTTTGGTTGTAACATTGGAATTATTTAAATTAGACTTTTTAATAATACAATTTATTGTTAAATAATAAGCCGTAAACATCAAACTTGTAGTCGCTTTTCGTTTATAAATCAACTCTAAAACTAATTACCATCTTCTTCGTTATGACATTTAGTGCTCGTTCTCATCGTCATTTTCATTATTTCCTTGCTCTTCGAGTTCATTTTCTTCCCCGACATCATCAGGTGGATTCTCGATTTCAGTATCATAGGGTGGAGATCGCATTACAGTAGTTTCTATAAAAGGACGAGCCTCAACGACACTCTGTGGATTCCATGGATCGTCCTCCATTTTGTGTGATTAATAAAAAAGACCTGTAAATTATATTACTGCTTGATAAAATAATAAAACATTTGAAATTTGAGCATTAATTATATTTACTAGTAGTTTTGTGCGAAAGAATTTAATATGTACTGTCTTGATGACTAGCTGAGCTGAACTTCACAAATTTAATAAGATTGACAGAAGAAAAATTAATTTAAAGAGAGACTTTAATAACGCATACTTACATCTATTCAATAGCTCTCCTCAGTTCCGTTTTACCCAGTAAACAGTACAAACTAGTGCATAGGGCGGTAAATAATTTTGAATATTACATTTTTTTCAGGGTTCAAAACGCTCCTTATATCGTTCCTTTACTCCGTTATTTCAAAGAGAGTAGAAAATATAACATACCCAAATACAAAGGAGTACAAATAAAACAAGTATCATTTTTATTTAATGCTAACTCGAAATAAAAATTTTCTTTTTAATACTCACACTCCTAATTTTTATTATAAATTTAATGCTTTCCTTCTTTTTAAAATATAAAAATAATTTGTTTATCTGAATATGTTGCTCTATTATGCAAGTGTTGTTATAAAACCATATCAAAATTAAAATGAAAAAGTCCTAATTCGATAAACGCCATTTCGAATCTCCTTCTGGGTTCGATCACTGATTAGTAAGCACACACACTAGGTTTTATTAAATATTCAACACAGCTATTGTTCCACAACAACAGGAAAACAATACAGAAGACAATATTCCTTACTAGAATATTCTTTCAACGCTTTAGAAAGTCCAACGGTTGATTGTAGAAATTTCCAGTATCAACACAGCGTCCAAAATAATACACAAAATATTTCCACTTAATAACACATAAAGCTTTATTTACAAAAACTATTTTAAAAATAATTTCTTCTATACACACGATTTTATATACACCGCAGTATATAACAATTAATTCATTTCACATTCCAGTTAAACTATCGCAATTTTAATTATAACACCATCGCAGGTCTAAAATAAAACTATTCATAATCTTGCAAGAGGAATTCCTTATATACAATTCTGCATAATTTCTGGATTATTCGAGTACACTTTTTTAAACCTTGAGAAAATCTAAGAATATTCGATAACATGATTTTGCCTAACATGTTGATTTAATTCATAAAATAATTCAATTTTATTTCATGTTGTTGCTGTTTACCTTTAACCCAAAACCTCCTTAATCATAGCCCCACTGATTCACGCCATTTGCAATAAACAATGAACATTGCCATATGCAAAAAGAGGGATTAGTGTTTTTGATTAAATTTTTTTGAATTTTTTTATATGGAGTTTTATTTTTCCAGATGACGTTATGGTGATTTTTTGAATTTTTTTTTACTGTGCTAAAAAATGAAGAAGGCTTCTATATAGGGGGTTTTGTTTAACCCCTTTTCTTGAAAAAATGTGACGTTGAATACAATTTGTATTTCATTGTGTTTATGTAGAATCGTAACAATATGAATGTTTTAAGGGAGGCTGTTAAGAAAGATTTGATGTGCGGCGATGAACGAATAGAGGAATTTGAATCTTTTAAATAATCAATGCTTGACTCCACCAACAGCATACTTTCTGATATAAGAGCTCTAATCACTGGAGGTAATCTACCTTTCTATTCAATTAAATCCCTCCTTGGATCAACTAACACCAAACTCAAGTTATATAAGACATTAATTAGACCGGTTGTGATTTATAGGCCACAAACGTGGACCCTTACATAAAATGACGAATCGCATCTTTAATTTGTATTTGAGGGTAAAATTCTACGCTACATTTCTGTTCCACTTAAGAAAGACAATGGAGAGCAGAGGATATAAGTTTGAGATCCGATGCCTTCTTGTGGGTTCTTATATAACAGGTTGTATCCGTTCTAATAGGATTGCTTGGTTTGGGTATGTTCTACCAGCCGATTCACAGTCTGGAATGATAACCAAAATGTACGTTATTACCCCTGGGAGTGGATGATCCCGAGCAGAAATTTGTCAAGCCTCAAATACGGTCCTGATCAGGTTTGCCCTAGTTTGGATCAGGTATTGGTAGGGCAGGCTCATTGGGCCCTGATCATGAGTGAAACGCTTTCTCCCTATCAGGTTCTAAATGGGATTACCGGATAAGACCCTGATTGGGATAATCGGATCAGGCCCTGATTAGGATATCCGGACCTGCACCTGACATATATTTATATATTATATGCATAAATTAATTAAAATAAAATATTGCAATGGAAAAATTAAAACATATACCAACTTAATCACTATTATTATAGTCTTTCAGATTAGAAGCGATAACTAAAATACATAAAACGATTTTAGCTATATTTTTATAAAATGAATAATGCTCTAGTGAATTTTAACCAATTAAAATTTCAACTAGGGGTCAAATATGAAAAACCAAATCAGGGTCGGATATATTCAAATAAGGCTAAAAGGGTATTGTAAATTAGGCCGGTAACAGTTTCACATCAGATTACCCTAATAAGGCTTGCCCTTTGTGGATTGACCAGGACCTGATCATGCCCTGATTGTATTCATGTTTTTCATAACTAATTTCTGCTCGGGATTGCGAGGTAAACAAACGTAATAAACGACCTAAATTTCAATATGACATTTTTATTTTCTATTTAATCTTTTTAGTAATATGTACCTGCCATAGTTGCAAATAAGTTTTACTTCAACCGCGGGTAAAGATTATACGCACTTCATATTTTTATAATATTTTAAAGTCGAGGTTTCAACAAAGAAAATGAGCGCTAAAAATTTGAAAATTTCATAACCAGTTTTTTGGATCGAAAAACAAATATATGCTCGACACTCTAAAGAATTAAAAGTTCAAATAAATTTCAAAATAAAAGTGACTGCAACACTAGCAATATTGCGTTAACTTCAGAAATTGTAAACAAGCCAAAACTAAACTTCTTCGATAATTTTTTTAATACAAAAAACTGTCAGTAGTAATTTTCCAAGGGCGGTGATAATTCGAAATAATTTTTTGCCAAAAATTTCGAAAGCAAGTATATTGATAATAGCACGAGGCCGTAGGCGCCGAAAGGCTATTATCAATACCATTTGCTTGAAGAATTCTCCAAAAAATTATGAGAATTTATCAACGAACGAGAGGAATTCATTTAGAAAATTGTTTGCCATTTTTAATTTCATTACATATTTTTTATGAATTATACGTTGGCCTACTGCGATATCAGTTAATTATTTCAAAACTTATTTGATAATTTTTAATATCGCAGTAGGCCAGACGAATAACTATTTGTTAATAGTATAATTCAAATGTTATTGTTGAAATTGAATGATGTCATTACATTTTAGAGAATTTCATTGGGTTAAATTAAAATAAATCTACATAAGGCAAAAAATTTTCTTTGAAATTAATTATTTCTTCGACTTTGTGCGATATAAACAGTTATTAAAAAGTACGTATCAAATATTTATACGTAGCAAAGTAGTAAATAAAAACAATGGAAAGCAACTTTTATATTATTTGTCAAATGAAACGTTATTACATTAAAAACTATTAGTTAACAAGAAATTGACGATTTTATTTTAATTTATCAGTGAAATTTATTGTACGTAGCAAATAGATATTATTTTTTCTACACCCGTACTCTAAAAATACACTTATTTGACCAAAATCCGTTTTATAATGATATTCATTTCGATACAGATTTTATTACGATACAAATTTTTAATCAATAGAAAGAAACCCATAATTTTTCAATCAAACATGTTATGCATCTGACGTTTGTTGAAATTTTCGTATGGAAAAAAAACTTGAACTTTGAAATTTGAAAATTCAAATTTTCGTTCTTCGTTATTTACCGGGTGTAGAAAATATAGCGTATGCCACTTTCATGTAATGGTTATTAATACACTCGCATATACCATACAAAACTCGCCTACGTCTGGTTTCGTATCCTGGTTAATGCTCGTGTATTAATAACCGTCATTACATGATCGTAGCATAATATACTATTTACGATGTAAACACCAACATTTGGTATGATATTTAAAACAAAAATAAACAAACTTATTTTGCAAAATGATAATTTATGTTTCATGCAACTGTTTGGCTGAATTTAAGCATAAAAGAATTTTAGCAACACTAGAAATAGTGCGCAATGTGAATAAAAACTAAAATAACCTTAAAGTTTAAACTATTAAGCATTAGCACATTCCTTATTTCGAGTGAATAAGAATGTATTATATTTTAATTTTTTAGCATTTGCTAAAAAATTGTAGAATATACTGAAAATTATACATGTCAAGTTAAGGAGCTTAGGCCGTTGCTTTTCAGCTTGTTCATTAATGATATAAATTAATGTTTTAGGCATTCGGTTTTTATATTCTATGCTGATGTTCTGAAGATAATGAAAGTTATTAAGAGTGATTTAGACAAACAGCTTTTACAAACCGAGCCTACACGATTTGTTGACTACTGTTTTCAGAATTCACTCGGTCTTAATACCAGTAAATGTCATTCCATCTCATCTCTGCGATATCGCAGTAGGTCAACGTTTAATTCATAAAATATATATAATGAAATGAAAAATGGCAAAAAACTTTCTAAACGAATCCCTTTCGTTTATAATTTTTTGGAAAATTCCTCAAGCAAGTGGTATTGATAGTAGCCCTCGGCCTACAGCCTCGTGCTATTATCAATACACTTGCTTTCGAACTTTTTGGCAAAAAATTATTTCGAATTATCACCGACCTTGGGAAATTATTACTGAACATTTTTTGCCTTAGTTTTATTTGAATTTAAACCAATGAGATTCTCTAAAATGTAATGACATCATTCAATTTCACCAATAACAAATATTTATACGTTTGGCCTACTGGGATATTAAAAATTATCAGTCTAATTTTGAAATAATTATGTCAAAGGAGGCCAACGTATAATTCATAAAAAATATGTAAAGAAATGAAAAATGACAAAAAATTTTCTAAACGAATTCCCCTCGTTCGTTGATAAATTCTCATAATTTTTTGGAAAATTCCCCAAGCAAGTGGTAATGATAAAAGCCCTCGGTCTACGGCCTCGTGCTTTTATCAATATACTTGATTTCGAAATTTTTGGCAAACAATTATTTCGAATTATCACCACCCTTGGGAAATTACAACTGATAATTTACTAGTTATAAAAATAGTATAATCAATTTTTATCAATATTAACTACCACTTTTTTTTGGGTGTATGATCACACATGTATATATGGTTCAACGTCGTAAAATATTGCCAGAAAAGCTTCTTTTATTCTAGAGACACCAGAAAAACGAACTGGAAGTTTTACACAATGTATCTTTAGGATAACTGGCACAGAATTATAGTTTCTACAGAAAAGATTTTAAAACTGGTGTTTTAAACCTTCATACTTGTGAAATATTTAAATCATTCTGTGCTTGTGAAGCTGGGTACAGATCAATACAAATTTACGTTGTGCGGGTTGTGCGTGTTGTATTTTGTGTGCGTTCAGTGTAGATGTTCTGCCACACACAAATATTTTCGCTACCCATAAAAAAACACCAAAAGAATACAAAGTCGGTTTTTTCGCGAACATCAAAGATACACAAAATTTGTATGTGGACGTAAAATTTTATGTGTTGAAAAATTGATATTTGATGTTTGTCATTTATAAGTTTATAAAATAAATCGAATTCAAAATCAATAGAAACGTTGAGCTGCAATTTGTTAATAAACATTAATTAAACTAGATTTGCATATAAAAGGAATTGAAAGTAAGCTTTATAAGCATAGATGTTATTTGTGTAGTGATATTGATTTTACGCAAAAATACCACACACAGACGGAACAAGAAGTACAGTGCGCACAAGACAATTATTTATTGACTGTGTGTTGCCAATTTTCACCGTAATTATTTGCGCCGTACAGTAAATTCAACGCACACGTAAATTTTTATTAATCTGTACCCAGCTTTAGATAATATTCTATTTTTTAATGTTTGATATTAGTTTTAAGTTGTTATACAGACAAATGCAGAAGAAAACATCGTCACTTTTTGACTGGTTTAAAAAATAATTGAAGAATGAACGATCGCCGCAAAAACACGGCTTTAACGATTTTGAGAATATTTACTAGCTAAAGGCTTGAAACCACATACAACAGAAACAGAAACAGAAACAGAATTCCATACAAATTTTACAGAAACCGAATTTTTATCTGTCAAATTTGTATGAAATTCGGTTTCTGTTTCTGTTTCTGTTGTATGTGAATGCCCGGCTTAAGTGGGTTGTCACAATGGTGTGTTTGGTTGTGCAATATGATAAAAAATATCACAATATTTTAATTCAATTTTTTCTGATAACTTCACTTAACGTTGAATATTACATCAAACGAGAGCGAACAGACAAAAGATATAAGTTATAACAATGGATTTATCCGTCAAACTTTAGGATCACTTTTATTTGAATTAATTTTATCACAAAAGATAAATTTACCCTGAAAGACACAAAACTAATTTTATCAAGAATAGTTATCACAAAAATGTAAGGATATAGACAAAACAAAAGCGTAAACAACCAAAATAACATATTTTTATTGAAACCTTAATTCATTTTGAGATTTAGGCGCGCTATATACACTAAACTATGCGAACTATGTTTTTAAAAAAATAATGTATATAACGTAATTATAGAAAAAACATTACGGAAACAAAACATTTAAAAAAGTAAATAAAAACGGAAACATTACATTTTTTTTAAAAAACATCATTTTTTTAAAAACATAGTTCGCATAGTTTAACTCAGGTGTATAGTGCGCCTTAAAGCCCGAAAAAGTTGATTTTTTTATGATAAATGAGTGTATGCAACTGACAGAAAAATCATGATTTGTGACAACGAAATTCGATTTTACTGAAATTTTACGGATTTTTTAAAACAATTACGACTACCTAGCGACACTACATCCGCTATTGCTGTAAAAATAAATAATCTAAAAATTGTTATAAATTATCATATATAATATAACGAGTCGTCAAATAATAGTCGATTATTTTTCATAATCATTATTACGAATGTCATTTGAGGTCCCGAGTGCGCGTAGCGCACGAGGGAAATTTTTGACCTCAAATGGCATGAGTGGTAATGTTGAAAAATAATCGACTAATAATTTGATGACGAGTTGTATTTAGCAGACAATTTAACGAACAGAAATAGTAACATTATTTCATACAACATATTCCTTTGTTGTCAAACAAAATTAAATATTATTTCATCCTAGTAGGCTCATAAATGTTATAAATTTGTAATTTATTTTTAACAAATAAACATAAACATTCAATCATTTATGAATGAAAACGGACATTTTTACTATTTGCAAATTGCATTTTCACATAATTTTGTATGTGCATTTTGGTTTTAAATTAATATATTAAGTAGGCGGAAAATATTCGAAAATATTCGCTGTTCCTTCCTACCAGAAAAAAATAATCGAAACAAATCGTTTTGATTTGCTAAAAAATAGTAAATGAAGCGTTTTGATTGGGCCTTATTGAAACTTTTTTTAGAGAGTTGAATTGTCTATGTATATAAAATTGAAAGAATGTATGTTTGTCGTTTATGCATTAATAAACCATTTATCCGATCATCATGAAACTTTGGGAAGTTGTTGTGTATACTTGCGCATAGATAACAGGCAAATTTTTTTTTGAATGGAACCCCAGGGAGGGCCATTATAATTATCTTAAGGGTTCTGCCTAAATGTTGATAATAATTTAATTTGATTTTTCTTTAAATATCGTTTTATACGGTTAGATTCCTTTGATCAATTTTTTTGTTGAACATAATTTAATGAAATTGAAAAATGAAAGTATAATCTGAAACAGTTAGGTACATTTGTATATCAAAATTCAAAACTATATGTATTTGAATTAAACACATAATGATGTTACAAATTTTATCATCTATACAATGTGTTATTGTTATTTATAATTGGTAATAAACTAAATATGTTATTGGCTTGCAATTGTATATGTAATGCATGTTTCTTTAACTAAGAAAGATAGTTGATAACATCGATTAAAAGCTCAAAATTACGAAATGGAATTCGCACAAATACTATACAAAGAAGCATAGCTTATGTATAATCAAACATGAATAGCAAGAATGATAAACAAACTAATTAAAAATGTGGCCCTTAGCCGTGGCAACACGTTTGCAATAGTGAGTTTTCTGCATAGGATCTTGATGAAACTTTGGCAAATGATACAGGTTCACTTGAAAATGGAAGATCTGGATTCATTTTAAATTTGGACAAAATGGCGGGGGGTCCCCCGAACACCTCTAAGTTTAAATCTTGAATAACTTCTGATCCCGGACTATGATCTTATTAAAACTTAGTGTATAAGGTTTTTGTACTGTTTCCAATATTTCTGCATACCAACTTCCGGTTTGTCAATTCCAGTTAAAAAGTTTTTTTTTCAGGTGTTTATCCCTACTGTAGCCTACAATTACCGATCGATTTTCATGAAACGTTGATAAAAGCTTTTAAATAACATGAAAAAGATTTTGTTAGCTTTTGGAGCACATTGGATAAAGGGTTTGGGGGTCCACCATACAACAGGTGGTTTTTCAACAAAGTTTTTATGTTTGTTGGGAGCATAAAACATTCATTCGTGAATGAATTTTGATGACACTTTGGAAAAAGATGCAAACATGTATGACAAGGAACTGATTAGTTTTTTAGCGATAGTGAACAAAATGATGTGGGGTCCTTGGAGCACCTGTTTTTTTGAAAGCTCTACAACATCTGTACCTGATAAGCGAATTGGATGAAACATGGTACATGAGTATGTAGTACGGTTCACAATAGTTCTGCATCCCAACTTCCGGTTTTTCACTTACGGTAACAAATTTTTTTTGTACTTTTTTGAAATTTTTTCAGTGTCTTTATAGACCGGGAGGCAGCGTTGCAAATGAAAAAGTCATTTGATGCCGGTTAATTTTTATTTATTTTAATTAATTAACTCCAGCTGATGATAAATTTGGTGGTCAGCTGCGAAAGTAGTGGAGGGTGTGGTTGTGGGGGACTTTTTAACTGGTAAAAAAAACGAATTCCAAAAGTAATTTGATGCCACTTCAAAATTTGTATGATGCATGTTTACACCATAACAATTGAAAAAAAAGTCGTCAGCTGATTGGCGGATGGGGGATTATACGTCAGCTCCTCGTATACATCAGGATAAAAATGCAATATAGTCAAGACCTTTCTGCATAGGATCTTGATGAAACTTTCGCAAATGATCCAGGTTCACTTGAAAATGGAAAATCTGAATTAATTTTAAATTTGGACAAAATGGCGGGGGGTCTCCCGAACACCTCTAAGTTTAAATCTTCAATAACTTCTAATCCCGACTTATGATCTTATGGAACCTTGGTATATAAATTTTTAGTACTGTTTCCAATGTTTCTGCATACTAACTTCCGGTTTGACACTTCCGGTTAAAAAGTTTTTTTCCAGGTGTTTATCCCTACTGTAGCCTACAATTACCGATCGATTTTCATGAAACGTTGGTAAACGCTTTCAAGTAACATGAAAAACATTTTGTTAGCTTTTGGAGTACATTGGATAAAGGGTTGGGGTGTCCATCATACAACAGATGGTTTTTTCCACAAAGTTTTTTATGTTTGTTATGAGCATAAAACATTCGTTCGGGAATGAATTTTGACGACACTTTGCAAAAAGATGCAAATATGTATGGCAAGACACTGATTAGTTTTTGAGCGATAGTGAACCAAGTTGTGAGGGGTCACCCAAGCACCTGTTTTTTTTAAAGCTTAATAACATCTGTACCTGATAATCGAATTGGATGAAACTTGGTACATAAGCACTTGGTACGGTTCACAAAAGTTCTGCATCCCAACTTCGGTTTTTCATTTCCGGTAAAAATGGTTGGTACTCCCAACAAACATTGCAAAAATGGTGACACAATAAGCAGGTGTTCGGGAGGCCCTCCACCACTTATCTCAATATTGTCCAAAAACTAATCAGTTTTTTGTCATTTAAGTCTCTATATTTTTTCAAAGTGTCACTAAAATTGATTAATGAATGAAGTCTGTATGCTCCCAACAAACTTTAAAAACCAAGTGCGAAAAGTCAGCAGTTGTATGGTAGACCCCCACCACTTTGATCAATGTGTCCCCAAAGATGATAACTATTTTTCACTAATTGAAACTTTTTCCATAAGTTTCATCATAATCACTTCATTATTGTAGGCACTGAAAAAACTTCAAAAAATTACGAACCAAAATTTTTTACCGGAAATGAAAAGCCGGAAGTTGGGATCCTGAACTGTTGTAAACCGTACCAAATGTTTATGTAACAAGTTTCATCCAATTCGATTATCAGGTACATATGTTATTAAGCTTTAAAAAGAACAGGTATTTGAGGGACCCCCCACCACTTTGTTCACTATCGCTAAAAAACTAATAATTTTTTTGCCATACATATTTGCATCTTTTTGCAAAGTGTCGTCAAAATTCATTCCCGAATGAATGTTTTATGTTCCCAACAAAAATAAAAAACTTTGTGGAAAAAACCATCTGTTGTATGGTGGTCCCCCCAACCCTTTATCCAATGTACTCCAAAAGCTAACAAAATGTTTTTCATGTTACTTGAAAGCGTTTATCAACGTTTCATGAAAATCGATCGGTAATTGTAGGCTACAGTAGAGATAAATACCTGGAAAAAAAACTTTTTAACCGGAAGTGTCAAACCGGAAGTTGGTATGCAGAAATATTGGAAACAGTATTAAAAATTTATATACCAAGTTTCCATAAGATCATAAGTCGGGATTAGAAGTTATTGAAGATTTAAACTTAGAGGTGTTCGGGAGACCCCCCGCCATTTTGTCCAAATTTAAAATTAATTCAGATTTTCCATTTTCAAGTGAACCTGGATCATTTGCCAAAGTTTCATCAAGATCCTATGCAGAAAGGTCTTGACTATATTGCATATTTATACTGATGCATACGAGGAGCTGACGTATAATCCCCCATCCGCCAATCAGCTGACGACTTTTTTTTCAATTGTTATGGTGTAAACATGCATCATACAAATTTTGAAGCGGCATCAAATTACTTTTGGAATTCGTTTTTTTTACCAGTTTAAAACTCCCCCACAACCACACCCCCCGCAAGTCTGACGGCTGACTCTTATTTTCTACATCACAAATAATTAATCTATCAATAAAAATTAAATTCAATCGGCGTCAAATCACTAACCAAAATGCAACGCTGCCTCCCGGTCTATTATGCACACTACAGCCTACAATAATGAAGTGATTATGATGAAACTTATGAAAAGAGGTTCCAATTAGTGTGAGAAGATAATTATCATCTTTTCGGATACATTGACCAAAGTGGTGGGGGGTCTACCATACAACTGACTTTTCACACTTTGTTTTTTATGTTTGTTGGGAGCATACAGACTTCATTCATTAATTTATTTTAATGACACTTTGAAAAAAGATGAAAACTTAAGTAACAAAGAATTGATTAGTTTCTGGATAATATTGGAATAAGTGGTGAGGGTCCTCCCAAACACCTGTTTACTGTGTCACACTTTTTCAATGTTTGTTGGGAGCACAAAGCATTCGTTCGTGAACGAATTTTGATGACACTTTGGAAAAAGATGCAAACATGTATGGCAAGGAACTGATTAGTTTTTGAGCGATAGTGAACAAAGTGGGGGGGGGTGCCCCATACACCTGTTTTTTTTATAGCTCAATAACATCTGTACCTAATAATCGAATTGGATGAAACTTGGTACATGAGCATGTAGTACGGTACATAAGCATTTAGTATGGTTTACAACAGTTCTGCATCCCAACTTCCGGTTTTTTACTTCCGGTAAAAAAAAATTTTTAATTGTTGGCAGTTTTCTCAGTATCTTTATGCACAGCCTACAATAATGAAGTGATTATGATAAAACTTATGTAAAAGGCTCCAATTAGTGTAAGAAAATAGTTATCATCTTTTGAAACACATTCATCAAAGTGGCGGGGGGTCTACCATACAACTGCTGACTTTTCACACTTTGTTTTTAAAGTTTGTTGGGAGCATACAGATTTCATTCATTAATCAATTTTAATGGCACTTTGAAAAAAGAAGAAGACTTTAATGACAAAGAATTGATTAGTTTTTTGACCATATTGGGATAAGTGGTGGGGTCCTCCCTAACACCTGTTTATTGTTTCAATGTTTGTTGGATGCATACAACATTCGTTCGTTAAGTAATTTTGATTACACTTTCAAAAAGATGCAAATATGTATGGCAAGGAACTGATTAGTTTTTTTAGCGATAGTGAACAAAGTGGTAGGGGGTCCGCCAAGCACCTGTTATTTAGGAAGCTCAATAACTTCTGTACCTGATAATCGAATTGGATGAAATTTGGTACATACACATTTAGTACGGTTTACAACAGTTCTGCATCCCAACTTCCGGTTTTTCACTTCCGATAAAATTTTTTTTTACTTTTTCTCGTACAACAGAATTTATGTTTGTTGGGATACTACTGCTTGCCTTAATATTTTTATTATTAGAACTACGAAGTCTATAATATTGGTTAGCTTTTGATTAAAGTATTTGATGGATATTAACTCATTATATATCCAGAACACTATGTTTCCAGAGCTGTGGTGAAGTCAACCTATTCATTAGCGTCGCAATATTTTTTAAAATAAAATTTGTTGGGTAGTAGGAATTACAATGTGTGTCACAACAACACATAAGAACATGCTTTCTAAGGTGTTGATGGACGTAATTTTTTTATTTTTTAAAAGAATGAACTTTTTGCTTGCTCGAATAAATGAGCTTCCATATAATTATTATACATGCTGGATTGAGGTAAACAATGCGTTATACTAGGCCATTCAATAAGTCCGTAGGATTACACATAGATGGCGTTACTAGAATTTTTTCCATATGATTTTTATTTAGTACTAACCTTCAAACGATACGTGTATAAATTTGACAGCAATCTGACTATTTATTCGTGAGTTATAGCATTTTGTGTGAAGCAACTTTTGTTTTTGAAAAAAAATGGAAAAAACTGAATTTCGAATTTTAATAAAGCATTGCTTTTGGATGAAAAAAAATACAGTGGAGACCAAACAATGGCTTGATAAACATTATCCAAACTCTGCTCCATCGAGACAAACGGTTGAGAAGTGGATGGCTGAATTTAAATGTGGTCGTACCAGCACAAAAGATGCAGAGCGCAGTGGACGACAAAATAGGACAAAATATAGGCTGTTATTCCAGAAAACATAAAAAAAATCCACAAATTGGTTATGAACGATCGCAAATTGAAGGTGCACGAAATAGCTGACATTGTAAAGGTAGCAGATGGTAGTGTTTTTACCATTTTACATGAACATTTGGGTATGCGAAAGCTCTGTGCAAATTTGTTGCCGCGTGAGCTCACAGTCGACCAAAAACAACAACGAATCGATGCTTCGGAGGAGTCTTTGGCACTGTTAAACCGCAATAAAAGGGAATTCTATCGTAGATATGTGACAATGGATGAGACATGGCTTCACAATTACACACCAGAATCCAAAAGACAGTCAGCTGAGTGGACAGCAGTCGACGAACCGAATCCAAAGCGAGCAAAGAGGCAACAGTCGGCCGGTAAGGTGATGGCGTCTGTATTTTGGGATACGAACGGAATAATATTCATCGACTATCTCCAAAAAGGAACCACCATCAACAGCGAGTATTACTGTGAACTTTTGGATCGATTGAAGGCTGAAATCGCAAAGAAACGGCCACATTTGCAAAAGAAAAAAGTGTTGTTTCACCAAGATAATGCACCGTGTCACAGATCGATGAAAACGATGGCAAAATTGAATGAATTGGGCTTTGAATTGCTTACCCACCCACCATATTCTCCAGATTTAGCCCCCAGCGACTTTTTCCTGTTTTCAGATCTCAAGAGAATGCTTGCTGGAAAGAAATTTAAGTCCAATGATGAAGTAATCGCTGAAACTGAGGCCTATTTTGACGAGAAAGAGAAATCGTACTATAAAAGTGGTATAGAAAAGTTGGAAAATCGCTATACTCGTTGTATCGCCCTCGAAGGCAACTATGTTGAATAAAAAAATCGAGTTTTGTCAAAATGTTGTTTTTTTCTTACTTATCCTACGGACTTATTGAACGACCTGTTATGATATTGGTATATGCTTCTAGTACTAGGATAATTGGGAACCTAATTTTAGCTTTGTTCCTGCAAATTTGAAAAAAAAACAGTTAATTGTTTTTATTTCCTCCATCCTATCATGAAATATTGCCCTATATCGTACATTATTATGTGAAAGGATTTATTATTAAGTTTTCCATTCTTTAAGAAGAATATGAAAAAAAAGAAATTTGCGTCCATCAACGTCTTAAAAAGCATTATGTTGTAGAGCTTCTGTCTTAAAAGGTTTATATGTGTTGTTGTGACACATATTGTAATTTCAAATATGTCACATATTTTGAAATTGCACAAACTTTTTTGAACTTCCGTGAAAAAGATGATGAACAATGTCATTGAAGCTACAATTTTGAGTGGAAAATTCGAAGAGGAAGATGTAGTGTTGCCACGACAGACAGGCCACATATTTCAATGATCCCAACAGATTCAAACGTTTAGTTTCCAGTGCAACTCTCGCTTTTGCAATTACTATCAACAAAGCACACGGACAGTTACTGCAAGTATGTAGACTAGATATGGAGAATCCGTTCTTCTCACATGGACATGGACAACTTTTTGTGGCTGTTGCGTTAGGAGAACCTTCTGATTTATTCGTGTACGCACCAGACGGAAAAACAAAAAATAAAGTGTGCCCACAAGTACTCGAATAAATAAATAGAATTAAAACGACATTTTGAAATTCGTTCCATATTAAAATAAATAAGTTGCAATAAAAGTGACCCAATGTTAATTTAATGTTATCTTTACGAGTTTTCTCGAGTTTTCTTTCTTATGAGATAGCGGCAATATGCGACCAATGTTAAATAAACAAAACTTTTACGCTATTTGGTGTAAAAAATAAAATTTTGAGAGATTTTGTGAGTGATTAAGATCAAAGTAATTATTGTAATTCACTTGAATTTTGCAATTTGACAGCATTTTTCATTTTCATTTCTTAGAAAACTTCTTTAGAAAAGTTTTTGTATGCTTCGTGTCGTGTACAAATACAATGCATGAGCACTGTGAACATTTGTGCATCCATTTTTGTTCTGTATAATGTTCTATATAGAGATGAGTGTTGACACACCTCTACTTATTCAACTAGTCATTTAAATTTTTTTATAGCTTACTCGAAAACTTATTTGATCGCCAATTTTTCATATATCCGAACTGATGAGCTAAAGTACTGATTATTTTTCAGACATATTTTTAAGAACAAAAATTAAAAACTACGCTATCATTTCTCATTACTACTTTTTGAAATCATTGCTACTACGTCAACAAAATGTCTGTGCACAAACTTTATTTATAAGCGTAGCAAAGCACGCCGGGTCCTGCTAGTTTATTATATAAATTATTAATTAAATAATATTCTTTAACTACTTATATGATGTAATGTTTTACAAATCGACTAAAAGCAACAGATAAAAAATTGGGCTTGTTAAATAAGCACAATTCTCATAATTTTGAGATAGGGGGGTTTGTAAAGTCTAAGAACCTAACGAAAAGCCGCACGCAGAACACTTTGATTGGTCGACGTAGTGGAAGTTGATGTCAATCTATGTAAATAAATCGTTCTCAAGATTTTAATTAATCAAAAACTGCAATCTAAACAATCTTCAAACAAAGAACTTATTAAAATGACTAATAACATATGATCAGCTCATTAAGAATTGCATTTGGTTTATTCATAAACTTGTTTTTTTTATTTTTAGATAATGTTATACATTGACGATAATGTTATACATGTTATACGTTTGTTATGAAACAAACACAACTCAATTAATATATAAACGTTTATTTATTTGTCACTTTTCAAAATTATATTTAAAATAAACTTTAACATAAAAAATTCAAAAATAATTAGAAAATTAACTAAATGTTGCCATTAAATTCCAAATATTTTTATAAAACTCTAACTATGACTCAATAATTTTGGTTGCGATTGTAACGCTGTAATTACAAATTTAAATTAGACTAGAATAATTTATTTAACAAAATATGTAATAATTATATGCCAAAAATACCTATGTAACTGTTAGTCTTGTTCTCTTATTCTTTATAACGTTTAGTCATTGTTGTCGATTTTCAATACGATTGTCGTTAATTTTCCTCAGGAGTTTGAACTACTTGCTCTCTGGGTTCATGTTCTTGGAAGATACCAGATGGATTCGTATTGCCAAGATTAATAGAAACATTATACACAATCTGATCATTATTAACTCGACCAATAGTTGGATTGGTTGGAGTCAATGAACCGGTTGATGCCTGCGTTTGAAGTGGTGGAGCTACTGGTGGAGCTACCATTACAGTAGTTAGTCTAAAACCATTCGCCAACACGTTAATTTCTTCCATTTTCAAGTGTGGTTTGAAATACCTTGAATTATATTACTTCTTGTAAAATAATAAAAAAATAGAAATTCTAATTTTAATTTAATTCACTATTAGTTATTTTTGACGACACTATCTAATATGTACTGTGTTGACTAGCTTCAAAAAAATAATCATTTTGACAGATGAGAATGGTTATAAGTGCAAAAGAGATTTTTATAATACATACATACATATTTTATTCAATTACTGTTCGGAAGCTTGCCATAATAATGACTTATGAAACAATGAAACATACTTTCAAAAACACGGGAACTTTAAAAGAAAAATTTAATCAAGTTTGAATTTTTAACGTTGTGCGATATTGTCTATATACAAAGAAAAGTGTAAAAACTGTTTTGGTTAAGAAAAAGCTAATTTTGTACATCGATTTAAATATGATAGAAACTAGCAATTAATTCTTATATTTCGAATTCGCTATCTATTTTATTAAGTATTTTTAATACCTATATAATATTATGAGTGCTTATGTTGACCCAATTATGAAAACGAATTAATAAATAATGCAAGAGAAAACAACCAAAATTCTCGAAATTAAACTTCTGTAAAAAAAAAATTGTAACGAAAAAATGCAACGTATTTTGTAACAAATATTTAGGCGCAAAAGCTATAGATTGTGTATTACTATTAGGTATATCCATTGTCCAAACATTTTATAAAGTTTGGCGTACACCTTAGAGTATATATAAATATAGAGAGAACATAACTTTAAAATTGTATGAAGAGAGACATAAGAAATCGTGTTTGCTAATATGTCATATTCAATTTCTCATTTCGCCATTTGCATTTCTGTTTATTTACAACAACCAACTATTGTATTAAATTATAAATTAAAAACAATTAAATAATTTAAAACGAAACAAAAAGTACAATCTATTATTTTTAGTTGTGCTAATTTTTATAAAATGAATGAAAATAATTACGAGAGTATTTTACATTTATTGTGTTATTTCCAGTGATTTTATAATAGTGACAATTCAACTCACTAAATAAAGTTTCAAAGGTCCAATCAAAACGCTTCATTTACTATTTTTCAGCAAATCAAAACGATTTGATTCGATTATTTTTTTCTGATAGGAAGGAACTGCGAATATTTTCGAATATTTTCCGCCTACTTAATATATTAATTTAAAACAAAAATTCACATACAAAATTATGTGAAAATGCAATTTGCAAATAGTAAAAATGTCCGTTTTCATTCATAAATGATTGCATGTTTATGTTTATTTGTCAAAAATAAATTACAAATTTATAACATTTATGCGCCTACTAAGATGAAATAATATTTTACTATGCATGATTATGTTGTATGAAATAATGTTACTATTTCTGTTCGTTAAATTGTCTGCTAAATACAACTCGTCACCAAATTATTATTCGATTATTTTTCAACATTACCACTCATGCCATTTGAGGTTAAAAATTTTCCTCGTGCGCTACGCGCACTCGGGACCTCAAATGACATTCGTAATAATGATTATGAAAAATAATCGACTATTATTTGACGACTCGTGATATTATATATGAATATTTTATTATTTTATAATGCCCATGTGCAAATATTTAAGTTATGTATACATCCTGAAAGTATATTATGAAAACTAGCTGGCGACCAACTTTTCATTATTGTGTAGTTTATTTTTAATAGATAAAAGATTAAAATTTATATGTTTGGTTAAAATCAAATCCTAATCTGTCATTTTTCTTATTTCTTTTTATATAGTAGCAGTGAGGGAGAAACTATTATTTGTTTGTGGTAGGTTTTTTTCTTATAGATTTAAAAGAAACTCCCAATAATTGTACAATTTTGAATCAAATGAAAAATTTACGCACGTCTTTGGGAAGACAAACCGGTTTCTCTCTCAGAGAAATAAAGGAAAACAAACAAACAAAAAAACGATTTGACAGAAGATCAGTCACGATTAATATTAGTTATGGTGGTCGGTTGGCGTACACCCTAAAGTAACATACACACTATCATTTTAAATTATGTTATTTAAAATTATGAATTCTTCATTTATCATTTACTATTTAATACTATCGTTTAAAAATCGTATTTATTTTTGGAAAACTTGTACATTGTTTACTATTACTCTGTGTTGCTATAGTAATAGACTGTGTGCATTGTGCAATCGATCTTATATTTTATTATATATTATTACGATTCTACATAAACGCAATGAAATACAAAACAATTGAATTCAACCTCAATTTTTCGATATACAATATTTTAAAAATCAAATAAATTCGTTTCTAAGAACAAATATAAAAAAATTATAAAATAAAATACAATAAAATAAAAAATATTTCGAAAATAATAACGTAGATTTCTGGAGCTTTCGTTTTGGATTTTCCTAGAATATAGGAAGAATAGATTTTCATACAATATACGAGAAATTAAGCAGAATTATATATAAGGAATTCCGTTTTGTAGAAGGTAATGAGTTCTAAATTAGACTGCCTGCGATGATATTAAGTTATAATTTAAATTACTGCGACAGTGTTGATAGTTTAGACTTTAGGTGGGATGTGAGCATGTTGAATTTAATTTAATTGTAAACGAAACGCTGTAGCGTGCATAATTAGTTTTTGTAAATAAAGTTTTAAGTGTTATTTAATAGAAGTACTTTGTTGTACAGAAGTACAATAAACCGTTGGAGTGATTGATTGCAGAAGGTGATTTGGAAAATATGTTTATCGAATTGAGAGTGAGGCCAAGTCGAAGGAAGGTTGAAAAACATGACAACATAGTTTTATAAATTTCATCTTATATTTATATTTATTATTCTTTTCCTGCTCAAACATTAATTTGGTTTTCTTTTTTTTACAGATGGTTTACTTTCTTTTTCCGTCCAAATAGTCTGTTTGTTTTTGCTTGAAGAACATTTTATTATTCTTCCTTCACCTTTAAAGCTGTATTTAATATTTATATTATCAGGCACAGACGCACACAAAAATGCATCAAACTGATTGAAACATGGGTTTCTTATGTAGATATGTATACTATCATTCATCATAAAAACTGAATGATAATATACATATATACATAAGAAACCCATATATCACTACTTTTAGCCTGATGGAACCGGATTATATAAACAACCTTAACAATGCATTAATCGTTTAAATTCTGTTTTTCAAATAATGTTTATATTCATGATTTCATTAAGAGTCATCTATACGACAGCAATAGATCCAACCATTATGTTTAGCATTATAAATCACTACAACTGAACTGAATGTATTCAATTGACCTAAATTTCAATATGACATTTTTATTTTCTATTTAATCTTTTTAGTAATATGTACCTGCCATAGTTGCAAATAAGTTTTACTTCAACCGCGGGTAAAGATTATACGCACTTCATATTTTTATAATATTTTAAAGTCGAGATTTCAACAAAGAAAATGAGCGCTAAAAATTTGAAAATTTCATAACCAGTTTTTTGGATCGAAAAACAAATATATGCTCGACACTCTAAAGAATTAAAAGTTCAAATAATTTTCAAAATAAAAGTGACTGCAACACTAGCAATATTGCGTTAACTTCAGAAATTGTAAACAAGCCAAAACTAAACTTCTTCGATAATTTTTTTAATACAAAAAACTGTCAGTAGTAATCTTCCAAGGGCGGTGATAATTCGAAATAATTTTTTGCCAAAAATTTCGAAAGCAAGTATATTGATAATAGCACGAGGCCGTAGGCGCCGAAAGGCTATTATCAATACCATTTGCTTGAAGAATTCTCCAAAAAATTATGAGAATTTATCAACGAACGAGGGGAATTCATTTAAAAAATTGTTTGCCATTTTTAATTTTTTTACATATTTTTTATGAATTATACGTTGGCCTACTGCGATATCAGTTAATTATTTCAAAAATTATTTGATAATTTTTAATATCGCAGTAGGCCAGACGTATAACTATTTGTTATTAGTATAATTCAAATGTTATTGGTGAAACTGAATGATGTCATTACATTTTAGAGAATTTCATTGGGTTAAATTAAAATAAAACTACATAAGGCAAAAAATTTTCTTTGAAATTGATTATTTCTTCGACTTTGTGCGATATAAACAGTTATTAAAAAGTACGTATCAAATATTTATACGTAACAAAGTAGTAAATAAAAACAATGAAAAGCAACTTTTATATTATTTGTCAAATGAAACTATATTACATTAAAAACTATTAGTTAACAAGAAATTGGCGATTTTATTTTAATTTATCAGTGAAATTTATTGTACGTAGCAAATAGATATTATTTTTACGATGTAAACACCAACATTTGGTATGACATCTAAAACCAAAATAAACAAACTTATTTTACAAAATGATAATTTATGTTTCATGCAACTGTTTTGCTGAATCTAAGCATAAAAGAATTTTAGCAACACTAAAAATAGTGCGCAATGTGAATAAAAACTAGAATAACCTTAAAGTTTAAACTATTAAGCATTAGCACATTCCTTATTTCGAGTGAATAAGAATGTATTATATTTTAATTTTTTAAGCATTTGCTAGAAAATTGTAGAATATACTGAAAATTATACATGTCAAGCTAAGGATCTTAGGCCGTTGCTTTTCAGCTTGTTCATTAATGATATAAATTAATGTTTTAGGCATTCGGTTTTTATATTCTACGCTGATGATCTGAAGATAATGAAAGTTATTAAGAGTGATTTAGACAAACAGTTTTTACAAACCGACCCTACACGGTTTGTTGACTACTGTTTTCAGAATTCACTCGGTCTTAATATCAGTAAATGTCATTCCATCTCATCTCTGCGATATTGCAGTAGGCCAACGTATAATTCATAAAAAATATATAACGAAACGAAAAATGGCAAAAAATTTTCTAAACGAATCCCTCTCGTTCATAATTTTTTGTAAAATTCCTCAAGCAAGCGGTATTGATAGTAGCCCCCGGTCTACAGCCTCGTGCTATTATCAATATACTTGCTTTCGAACTTTTTGGCAAAAAATTATTTCGAATTATCACCGCCCTTGGGAAATTATTACTAAAAATTTTTGCTTTAGTTTTATTTTAATTTAAACCAATGAGATTCTCTAAAATGTAATGACATCATTCAATTTCAGCAATAACATTTGAATTATACTAATAACAAATATTTATACGTCTGGCCTACTGGGATATTAAAAATTATCAGTCTAATTTTGAAATAATTATGTCAAAGGAGGCCAACGTATAATTCATAAACAATATATAATGAAATGAAAAATGACAAAAAATTTTCTAAACGAATTCCCCTCGTTCGTAGATAAATTCTCATAATTTTTTGGAAAATTCCTCAAGCAAGTAGTAATGATAAAAGCCCTCGGCCTACGGCCTCGTGTTTTTATCAATATACTTGCTTTCGAAATTTTTGGCAAAAAATTATTTCGAATTATCACCGCCCTTGGGAAATTACAAAAATAGTATAATCAATTTTTACCAATATTACCTACCACTTTTTTTGGGTGTATGATCACACATGTATATATGCTTCAACGTCGTAAAATATTCCAGAAAAGCTTCTTTTATTCTAGAGACACCAGAAAAACGAACTGGAAGTTTTACACAATGTATTGTAACGATCGCAATAATCGCAAAACAATAATAAAACCAAATTCCTCTTTGTTTTCAATTCAATAAAAATGTATTTCATTAGTTTCCGTTCATTTTTACATTAATAATAATTTTAAAATTTTCTAAAACTTAACTGCTAGTTAAATTTTGAATATACTATAAAAAGCAAACGAACGTACTCAATTTTATTTCCAATTCTGACGAACAGATGTCGTTGCTAATCTTTGTTGAATTTTTAGTATTACACGATTTGTTTTTTTTACGAGAAGATGTAAAACAAGAAATCACATTGGTTCGATTTTTCCAACATTCATTCTGATTTGGATTAAAGGAAAAAACAATACAGTTTTTTTGATATAGTTTTTTTAATTGTTAACATTATGCGGTGTATCATATTTGTGCGATATTGATATCAATAGAGTTTTAATTAAAAAAAAAATGAAAGAGTTAATTTCAAGATATACATAAAATACCTCGTAAGATATCAATTAATGTAATATCAAAATGTATTTAAAGTTACTGTATCTATTTTAAACGTATCAAATTAAGTTTCATACGCAGTGGATTTTAGCTACAAATTTCATCCAATTTTTCATACTCCATGTTATAAATTTATATAAACCAGAAATTTTTAAATAATTCGTCTTGATTTATAAGATCATTAGTAAAGAAAATAATTAATTATTATTAATTAAATAGTATAATAAATGTTGGTTCGTAAAGCAACTTATAATTTTTATTTGAATTACAAACAAATTGGAATATTCACGCCGCAATGGGGCACAAAAAATACGAATAATAGTTTTATGTGCCGGAAACCTCGCTCGAAAGGATCTATTTCATGCTGCTGAGTTTTTGAAAATTAAACTTTGAAAATTAAAAACAACGCTGGAAGTGAATCACCAATCAACAGTTGTAATTTAAGGTATTTTTAGATTATAGACATATTAATTTTTGTTTAATTATTCTTTTTTCCCCTTTGGGATGTTAGGATAAATTTAGAAAAAACGTATGAGATTCCCAAATTTAAGATTCGTTAAGGGGAAATTGCATCCCGGGCAGATTTTATTAATTTATATAGTAGTAACAAAGGTCCAACTATTACACGTGACGCCGAACAAAAAGGGACCCTTAAGTTTTTTTTTCTATAGCTTGATAATTTTACGGTAAATTGTGCGAGTAATTAATGATGAGTCATATTTTTGGCGCAAAATTTCTGGCGCAATTTATTATTTTGATGAAACCAGTTTTTGTGGTTTGTATTATATATAAAATAAATAATGATAATTTTTGAAGTAACCAGCTTTGGTTTGTAGTAAAATAATTTTGAGAAAAACCAGAGTGGGTTTTTTTTGATTATTGGATTAAAATATTTTTACAATTTTGTAAGTTTTTGTGGTTGATTTTAGATCAATTATTTTTTTTTGTGGAATATTTTTGGGAAAACCAGCTTGGTTTTGATTTATTTATTGAATTTGAATAATGTACAATATTTGTACAATTTTTGTTGTAAATTATTTTTTTTTGTAAATATTAAAATATTTAAAGTTTTTTTGGATAAACCAGAAACCAGTGTGGTTTTCTTTGTATATATATATTTTGGCTATTGGGTTTTTTTTAACTCCTTTTTGAAATAGAAGATCGGAATTTTTTTTAATTTTTTTTTGTTTTTGTTCAATAATGTACAACTCAAGCAGGAGGTTTCAGGGGGGGATAAGTAGGAGTCGGCCAGGGGGGTTTGAGCCTTGGATGAATGAGGTGGAAGAGAGAGAGCATGTAGAGAGAAAGGAGAGAATGGATGAGGCAATGAATGTGGTGGAATGGATGATGAAGGTGATTATGAATGAGGTGAAGAATGGGATTTTTTTGGATTTAATGGATGACATTTGTGTAGAACAGTATGATGAGATATTGGATGGGATGGTGGCTGAGATAGTGAATGAGGAGTTGAATGGAGTGAATGAGGAGTTGGATGTAGTGTATGAGGAGGGGAATGAGGAAGTGAATGTGGGCTGGCGTGAGAGGAGACGGGTAAAAAGAAATAGGAGCTCTCACTTGAAGAGGAAGGAGAGGAGGAAGAAGGAGAAGGAGAGTCGCTTGGTCGTGGAGCTGGGAGCTTCCTCGACCAAGAGTACTCAAATAGAGGAGCTGGTTGAGGTGGTTCCCATCTCACCGACCATGCGACAGGTAGAGGAGTGGTCTGGTCCACAGGAGGCCCCTGTTCCTCATTGTATAATTAATTAAAATTAATTATTTTTGCTTGTTTGAAAAAAAAACCGTTTTGGGACAGCAATTTTTTTTTGGAGATTGTTTTTTTTGTGCTGTCATTCGAATTTGTTTTTGTACATATTGTACATATTTGTAAATATTTTTTGTAAATAAATTTTTGTATATAGTTCCAATGTAATTTTCATTGTACATATTTTTTTTTGGAATAATATTGTACATATTTTTATTGTACATATTTTCATTGTACATATTTTCATTGTACATATATTTTTTGGAATAATATTGTACATATTTTTATTGTACATATTTTCATTGTACATATTTTCATTGTACATATTTTTTTTTATTAATAGTTTTTGGAATTTTTTTTCGTGTACTAGGTTTAATAAATCTTTTTCCCAGCGGTAGGCCTAACAAGCCATCCATGGGGCTTCTCCCCTTAACGATGATGACGTTCTTAGATCGCCTATGACCACCGGGGCTATGCGATCGAAGAACATTGGTTTCTTCTCTTCATTCGGCGAGGGAGTTCTCGGGGACGAGGAGTGGTGTTGCTGTGTTTGTACTTAGGTGCAAACCAGTAATACCATTCTTTGCTCAGAGGCTTCTTCGGTGTAATGAAGAGAAGAACCAATTATACTTTGCTTTCAGGATCAGAGGCTTCACCTCATACAAATTCAAAAACTTTTCCATTTTTCCACTTAGTTTTACAATAAAACAATTTTTCATAGAGTTTAGGATTTGAAGTCTGGTGCTCGGGAGCGTTCTTCAACTTTCGCATTAGGTTTAGTGTAATTTATTTTTAGGTTAAACAAGCACAACTGGGTCAGTAGAAATGGACCTAGTGTCTAATCGTGACAGTTGTGATTGTTTTATTAGGTTGGGGAGAATCTGTTCTGTAGAATCTGGTCGTTAGGGGCTTTTCTAGTCAGTTCTCACATGCATGGTTGGAGTGGGCTCGCGAGCGCGATATTTTAAATTTAAACAATATGGATATTGTAGCCATACTTACTTTTTAAATTGTCTCCAGACGAATCTTGATTTTGGGAATCTCTTAGTATATTAAATAAAAATAAAATAAATCAAACAAATTTTTCAAAAATTAAATAAATAAAATTTTTATTAAATAAATTAAATTTTCGCTAATTAAAATAATTTTAGGTAAATAAATATTTTTTTCGTAATTTAAATAGTTTTAGGTAACTAAATAAATAATTTTTTTAATTACACAATACATCAAGATATAAATAAATATTTTTTATTTTTTTAAAAAAAAAATAAATCAATATTTCAAAGTTAGGACGGTGCATCCAATAAATAAACATTCTTCTAAATATTTTTATTTTTCAATTTTTTTTAAAAAATAAATAAATATTCTTAGGGGTGCTATCGTCAATAACTAATTTTAGGTATATATATATATTTCAGTATATCTGAAATTAAATAAATAAATTATATTTTTACACATACAATATTTTAGGAACTTTTGTAAAAGATTCAGCAAAGATTGGGTACGACGGTGGTCTTTCCTTTTTGTTCCTTTACAAAGGGTGTTTTTACAAAAAGGTTTTTGTGTTTTTTTGAATTGGGGCGTTCGTTGTTTTTTTTCATTTCTTTGCGTTTTACAACTTCCATCGGACGAATTTTTCCGGGCGAATTAACTCCACCTTTTTTCTAGTTGGAATTGGTTTTATTATTGTTGTTGACGTTTTTTTTTGTGAATTCTGGATTTTATAAATTTTACCATCGCAATGTCAAGTCACATTGGCGTGGACCATCCGTTCTATGGTTTGGAATCCAGTGAACTGCAGATCGAATGTCTGGTTCGGGGTGTGGATTTTAGAGGGGTCAATTGGGCAGAGGAACTGCGAAACCACGTAAATCATGGTGCAGTTCCAGTAATGGTATCTCATGCGAGAGACTTGGTAGCTGAGTCTCAAACGGTGGTGCAGGCAGCACAAGTTGTTTTAGATCAGGTACGTCGACTTCAACCACCGGTTAATCAGACCTTCTTAGATGGTTTGGCGAATCGAGTGTTGCATTATACAGGTAGGATGAATAGGTTGGGTCCTCGCAATGACTTGCAAGAAGCCCGCACCTACGCTATCTCGCAATTGTCACGCGCTTGGGATATAATAGGATCACTGTCAACACGTCCAATTATACAGAATAAACCAGGAGTATCATCTGCTCCATCTGCTTCACCTGCTTTTCAACCAGGTGAGAGATCCACACCGATCCCAGTGCAGCCAATTACTGAGACAATAAATAGTCTGAATCGTCCAAACCATCAACAACAGAGACGGTCAGATCAATTACCACCGGCTTGTTTTCAGCAATCGGGTTTGAGAGCAGAGGACCTTGCAATACCACTATTGGGTCCATCTTTCCAAGCTGAACACATACACAACAATCCAGCATTGGTACAACAACAATCATTAAATTATCCACAAGCTCCACTAACAGCACCACCACCATACAACCAACTTCCTCAGGTATGGCGTGACGCGGCTCCAGCGTTAGCACCAGTGGAGTACCGAGGGGTTCGTGGGAACAATTTGAGTCGTTATGACTCAAATTGGGTTCCAACCTTCACAGGAGATGGTCACTCTCCTGATGTTCATGAGTTCGTTCACAGAGTTGAGGCGGCTGCCAGGAGGGACCGTGTGAATTGGGACGACCTTAGGTCTATCGTTCCACGGTATCTCAAGGGGGCTGCCGACAGATACTATTTGAACTTAACTCATGAATATGAGGTGGTGACCTATCCAGTGCTAAGGGAGGGACTCCTACAAACCTTCGGTACGCTCACTGATGATAAGGCGATCTTGCGCGTTCTTCTGAACCGCAAACAAAAGTCAAAGGAGAGCGTATACGAATATCTAGTGGAGATTGGTTCGTTAAACCGTCGCTTAGCACGTCCATTTGCTGACCGTGAAATGCTAGAGATTGCTCGGGAGGGACTGAGTGTGGAGCTCAAAAATGCTACACTTGCAGCAACAATACATTCTATTGATGAACTTCGGACTTTATGTCAGAAGTTTGAACGTTTGTGGTCCACACCAGTTCCAACCAGAACATCAAATTTAAGAATTAGCGAGGTACAACAGATGGATGATTATGAGGTGGATGCTGAACCAGAACAACATGGATATATTGATGCGGTGGATTCACAACAGAGACGGATATTGCAGCGACCTGGCATAACATCAGATAACAGTCAACCTGGTCCATCAATGTCTAGACAACCAATAGTGTGCTTCAGATGTGGAGTAAACGGTCATCGAGCTCCTGATTGCTCTAAAAATCGGATTAAATTGTATTGCTGGAAATGTAACAAGCCGGACGTTATATATGCAAATTGTTCATATTGTCACCCGTCGTTAAACTACCGTCCGAGAGTACATGCTTCGGGGATGGTACCCTCGGTTCAACATCCAATGAGCCCGAAGAAAACGACGAGAGATGTAGCAACGCAGGACGATCGATCACCACTCAGGAAACCAGAATAAAATCACCTAGTACATTTAATTTCCCATCATTACATCGAACATATTTTAGACGTCTTGAACGTAACATTAGATATTGGAGGATGAGGAAATTATTTCGTAAAGCTTGTATTTCATCTATCCTTTCAGAAACAAAGGATCCTCGGCCGCGATTGACAATCAAGATTTTGGACAAACATATTTCAGGTCTATTGGATAGTGGAGCGTCAATCACAATACTTGGAAGAAATTCCTTGGAATTATTGGAATCAGCAGGTACAACTTACCGTAAGTACACTTCGTGTATTCGTACGGCAGATGGTACTGCAACAAAAATTTTGGGTTACATCGAAATTCCAATAACTGTGAATGGCTCCACTAAACCAATGCGGTTCCATATAGTCCCTGGATTACGAGAAGAGCTCTACCTGGGCATAGATTTCTGGGAGAAATTCGGTATTGTTCCTTCTTTTGTTAGTGAACTGACTCGCACAGAGCTACAAACTTTTAATACACATAACCTCACCACTGATCAGCAACATGAACTGGATATGATCAAGGATTCTTTCCCGTCATTTGAAGTGTCTGGGCTCGGAAAGACTTCTTTGGTTGAACATGTCATCGATGTTGGTGATAGTGCACCTGTTAAACAGAGACACTATCCCACATCGCCGGCTGTTCAACTAAAGGTCTATGCCGAACTTGACCGAATGCTTCAAATGGGCGTGATCGAAGAGTCTAACAGTTCTTGGTGCTCGCCAGTGGTTTTGGTACAAAAAGAATCTGGTAAAAACAGATTATGTATTGATAGCCGTCGTGTCAATTCACTGACGAAAAAGGACGCTTACCCACTTCCCTTGATTGATGGCTTACTAGGTCGTCTAAATAGCACAAAGTTACCGCATGGAGGGATCAGTTTTTATTAATTTGTTAATTTTTTTCTATTTTTTTTATCCACGGGTGTGACAACCCCGCGTACTCCAGTCCCTGCTATTGGCATATGAGTTAACGTGAGATATCACATACCACTGGCAATAGCAGTGAGATATCACTAGCCAAGGTGATATCTTAGGGGTGCTGGCGGATGAACTGTATTCAGTCAACGGTAGCACTCTCAATCTTAGCTAATGAATATTCCTTGATGCTGGAACGCTGTAGCTTGCTCGATGAAACGAGCCTTCATATAACTACATATCTGAGCTTTAGTCATTGAAAAATATACTGCGTCCCATAATCAGGGATTATGCCATTGGCTGGACTATTGGCAAACCAATTTAAGTTTTGTTCCTGCAAATTTGTAAAACAAATTTGCTTTTTATCTCTTATTTTATTTTTATTTTCCCTATCCTATCACGAAATATTGGCCTATGTCATATTTTATATGTGATAGGAATTATGGTTTAGTTATCCATTACTTAACAAAAAAATATTAAAAAAAAACAAAAAAAAAACAGATTTGCGTCCATTAACATCCTTAGAACGCATGTTGTTGTGGGACCTTGGTCTTAAAAGGTTTTTATGTGTTGTTGTGACACATATTGTAATGCCTACTACACATCACATTTTATTAAAAAAAAAAAAAAAAAAAAAAAGTACATTTCAAGTATTGATCTCAAAGATGCTTTCTGGCAGATTCCTCTGGCAGAAGCATCTAGAGACAAGACAGCCTTCACAGTGCCTGGTCGTCCATTGTATCAATTCCGGGTTATGCCCTTTGGATTGTGCAATGCTCCCCAGACAATGTGTCGGCTAATGCACAAAGTGATACCACATCAATATCACGAAAATGTCTTTGTTTATTTAGATGATCTATTGGTAGTCTCTTCCACGTTCCAGGAACATATGGAATTGCTGTCCAAAGTCTCTTCATTGTTAAGAGCGGCTGGGTTAACAATAAACCTCAAGAAAAGTAAATTTGTTCTGAGAGAGGTGAAATACTTGGGATTTTTGGTTGTTGAAGATGGTCTTCGAACAGACCCTGACAAGGTAAGAGCTGTAGCAGAGTATCCAGCTCCATCTACAGTAAAACAAATACGTAGACTATTGGGAATGGCTGGTTGGTACCAACGTTTCATACCAAATTATGCAAGCGTGGTATCACCGATTACGGATTTATTAAAGAAAAGTTCTGGTAAATTGAAATGGACATTAGAAGCGCAAGCTGCTTTCGAAAATTTAAAACGATTGCTGACTACAGCACCGGTATTAATTAACCCTGATTATAATAAAGAGTTCTTTATTAGATGCGATGCGAGTCTGACAGGGATAGGTAGTGTACTGTATCAGATCGACGAGGACGGACAAGAGTGTCCGATAGCCTTCATGTCGAAAAAACTGAACAAAGCTCAGAGAAATTACTCGGTTTCTGAGCTTGAATGTCTTGCGGCAATTCTGAGTGTGAAGAAATTCAGGGGCTATGTTGAAGGTCACCGATTCACAATTGTGACTGATCACTCAAGTCTGAAGTGGCTTATGTCACAGAAAGACTTGAGTGGTCGTCTGGCTAGGTGGAGCCTAAAACTCCAACATATGGATTTTACCATTGTCCACCAAAAACGTACCCAAAATATAGTCCCTGATGCTCTATCTCGTCTTTATGACGATACACACGAGGAATTGACGGAAGCATTAACACATCACATTAACGACATTAAAATCGACAATGAAGGTTATCGGCACAACGAATATACGGATATGATAGCCAAAGTTCAATCATCTCCCAAGGACTTTCCTTCAGTCAAAGTCGTGGATGATAAGCTATACATTCGTATTGAGCCAAGACCTGATGCAATACCTAACGATGTTCCTGTGTGGAAACTCTGGGTACCAAAACCGATGACTTCCAACATGATTCAGAAACATCATGATGATAGTACTGCTGCTCATGGAGGTGTTAAAAAGACTTTAGAATTACTTCGACGTCTTTATTATTGGCCGGGCATGGCGTCACAGGTACACAACTATGTTGTGTCCTGCGACACATGTAAACAAACAAAAGCCACGAATCAGATATTGCGTCCTCCGATGCAATATCAATTCGAAACAGCACGTCCATGGCAGAGAGTCTATATAGATTTTTTGGGACCGTATCCTCGTTCTACACTTGGGAATACGGTGTTATTGATAGTTCTGGATCATGCTACGAAGTTTGTACTACTGAAACCACTTAGAAACGCAACTTCACCGAAGGTGAATGCTTTTCTAAGGAATGAAGTGTTTCTTACTTATGGGGTACCAGAGTTTCTACACAGTGACAATGGTAAACAGTTCACTAGTAGGAACTTTCAAAGTCTTTTGTCAGATTTCGGCATTAAACACATTAGGACCGGTGTTTATAGTCCTCAAAGTAACGCGTCAGAGCGGGTCAATAGGTCAGTTCTAGCAGCAATTCGAGCGTTCATAAAAGGTCAACACACCAAGTGGGATTCGCAAATTGGTGAAATCGCATATGCACTGCGGGCTGCAGTACATTCAGCTACCAAGTACTCACCGTACTATTTATTATTTGGTCAACATCCAGTTTCGGATGGAAATACTTACCAATTGTTGAGATCACTACACCAGCTTGGTGAAGATGCTGGTGAGGAATTAAAACGCTCTGATCATTTGACTCTGCTCAGGAACCGTGTTCAGGAAAATTTAAAAGCAGCTTTTAAGAAATCGCAATATCAGTACAACCTGCGATCTAAACTACGGACTTTTCAACCACAACAACGTGTGTTTGTACGGCAACATCATTTGAGTGACGCTACAAAAAAATTCTCGGCAAAATTGGCTCCAAAGTTCTTACCTGCAATGATTAAAACTAAGATTGGAAATGTACTCTACGAGTGCACAGATATGAGCGGTAAGAATCTTGGAGTCCATCACGCGAAAGACATCAGGGAATGATGTCTTTTCGTTAGGTAGGGTTGTTCCTCTGTCTGATTGTCCTCGCTGTGGTTCACACCTCCCGGGTCATACTTACTGGTTGTATCGGGGTGTCCATGGTGCTGACGTTCGGATGGATGGTCGGTCTCAATACTCAGTGAAGTTCTTAAGGACTTCATGAGTGTTGGAACCGGTCATCTGCCTTGACGCCAGTGACTGTGGGTATCTCGATCCCAGATACAGTTTAATAGGTGGAAGTAGTTCGGTGGTTTTCTGTCATGGAGGGGATGGCGACGTTTTTGTGATTTCAAGAGTAGAAATCTTGATTTTTACCTTGAATTCATGGTGTAACGATCGCAATAATCGCAAAACAATAATAAAACCAAATTCCTCTTTGTTTTCAATTCAATAAAAATGTATTTCATTAGTTTCCGTTCATTTTTACATTAATAATAATTTTAAAATTTTCTAAAACTTAACTGCTAGTTAAATTTTGAATATACTATAAAAAGCAAACGAACGTACTCAATTTTATTTCCAATTCTGACGAACAGATGTCGTTGCTAATCTTTGTTGAATTTTTAGTATTACACGATTTGTTTTTTTTACGAGAAGATGTAAAACAAGAAATCACATTGGTTCGATTTTTCCAACATTCATTCTGATTTGGATTAAAGGAAAAAACAATACAGTTTTTTTGATATAGTTTTTTTAATTGTTAACATTATGCGGTGTATCATATTTGTGCGATATTGATATCAATAGAGTTTTAATTAAAAAAAAATGAAAGAGTTAATTTCAAGATATACATAAAATACCTCGTAAGATATCAATTAATGTAATATCAAAATGTATTTAAAGTTACTGTATATATTTTAAACGTATCAAATTAAGTTTCATACGCAGTGGATTTTAGCTACAAATTTCATCCAATTTTTCATACTCCATGTTATAAATTTATATAAACCAGAATTTTTAAATAATTCGTCTTGATTTATAAGATCATTATTAAAGGAAATAATTAATTATCATTAATTAAATAGTATAATAAATGTTGGTTCGTAAAGCAACTTATAATTTTTATTTGAATTACGAACAAATTGGAATATTCACGCCGCAATGGGGCACAAAAAATACGAATAATAGTTTTATGTGCCAGAAACCTCGCTCGAAAGGATCTATTTCATGCTGCTGAGTTTTTGAAAATTAAACTTTGAAAATTAAAAACGACGCTGGAAGTGAATCACCAATCAACAGTTGTAATTTAAGGTATTTTTAGATTATAGATATATTAATTTTTTGTTTAATTATTCCTTTTTCCCCTTTGGGATGTTAGGATAAATTTAGAAAAAACGTATGAGATTCCCAAATTTAAGATTCGTTAAGGGGAAATTGCATCCCGGGCAGATTTTATTAATTTATATAGTAGTAACAAAGGTCCAATTATTACAGTATCTTTAGGATAACTGGCACAGAATTATAGTTTCTACAGAAAAGATTTTAAAACTGGTGTTTCAAACCTTCATACTTGCGAAATATTTAAATCATTCTGTGCTTGTGAAGCTGGGTACAGATCAATTCAAATTTACGTTGTGCGGGTTGTGCGTATTGTATTTTGTGTGCGTTCAGTGTAGACGTTCTGCCACACACAAATATTTTCGCCACACATAAAAAACACAAAAAGCATACAAAGTCGGTTTTTTCGCGAACATCAAAGATACACATACACAAAATTTGTATGTGGACATAAAATTTTATGTGTTGAAAAATTGATATTTGATGTTTGTCATTTATAAGTTTATAAAATAAATCGAATTCAAAATCAATAAATACGTTGAGCTGCAATTTGTTAATAAACATTAATTAAGCTAGATTTGCATATAAAAGGAATTGAAAGTAAGCTTTATAAGCATAGATGTTATTTGTGTAGTGATATTGATTTTACGCAAAAATACCACACACAGACGGAACAAGAAGTACAGTGCGCACAACACAATTATTTATTGACTGTGTGTTGCCAGTTTGCACCGTAAATATTTACACCGTACAGTAAATTCAACGCACACGTAAATTTTTATTAATCTGTACCCAGCTTTAGATAATGTTCTATTTTTATGGTTCGATATTAGTTTTAAGTTGTTATACAGACAAATGCAGACGAAAACATCGTCACTTTTTAACTGGTTTAAAAAATAACTGAAGAATGAACGATCGTCGCAAAAACACGGCTTTAACGATTTTGAGAATATTTACTAGCTAAGTGGGTTGTCACAATGGTGTGTTTGGTTGTGCAATATGATAAAAAAATATCACAATATTTTAATTCAATTTTTTCTGATAACTTCACTTAACGTTGAGTATTACATCAAACCAAAGCCGTCTTATCCAATAGGCACCATAGGCACTGTGCCTAGGGCCTACGAACTTTAAGGAGGCCTACGACGAAAAAATAAAATGCATAGCAATAGGTAGATTTTTATATGAAATCTAACTAAAAATATGATTTAGTTTTGTAGTTGTGTTTATGAAATGTCAGTGAATGTTTTTGTAATTAATTGTATTTAATTAATTATTTTGTTAATAATTTTTAATTTAAAACACGATTTAAACAAAACTTTTATTTAAACAATAACTATTTCACTTAAAATAGGTAGATTTTTATATGAAATCTACCTAAAAAACGTAATAAGTAAATGGCGTTTTGTTTGTTTACTAATTTTGACAGATATATGGTCCAAATACATGTGCAGAATTCTGCATGCAGCGCAATTAGAACATGTGTTGTTATATGAGAGCAATTACATGTAAATTCTGCATGCAGAAAAATTCTGCAAGATATCTCTAATTCTAATTTCGCTGCACAGAGGCAGTGCTACCACAATAAAAAAAACAAAAACTACTTGAAAACTCAGATAAAAATGGATGATTTTGACATTTTGTTTGAAAATGAATTATTTTTTTTATAACTCAAATAAAAATGAATGATTTTTTTTTGAAAATGAAATTATTTTTGTAATGTAATTTTGTTTTTGTAATTTGTTTATAAAGATATTCAAATATTCTAAATAATCTAAATTATAATATAGTTAAAACTAATATTGTTAAAAAATAAATTTTTGGGAAAGGATTATCGGAAACAGTGGTATATGTAAATATGTAATTGAAACTTAAATTTTAATTTAGACATAAACGTTTTTACAGGCAACGATTCAATTATTTTCTTCTATCTTTTAATTAAAAAGACAGTTTTCTTTAAATTGCGACAACTTTCACTTAGAAATGTTTCATAATACGTAAGAACACGAACTGTCATTGTTACGAAAATTCTGCACGTCAAATATATAAAAATTCTGCACATCTATTTTAGATGCAGATATGCATGCAGCACTGCGTGGAGAATTTCTGCACATGTATTTTGGGCAATATAAATGTATTTGTGTTCTTTATTGTATGTATTTTATGCTCTGCTCTAGCAAAAAATTTAGATTCAAAAATCTTTATTGGGCCAAATAGAACACATAATGTCAAACACAAATTGGTCTGAGAGAAGAAAAAAGAATTCTTTTTGAAAAAAGGATTCGACATAAATACATATTATAAAAATATGGAGGGAATGAAATCTCAAGCTCTGAGATATCAAGACTTCGGTCTGGGTTAAGGATTTTGATAAAGTTTTCGGCAAAAATGGTTTTTAGTTTTGGTAAAAGTACAAGTATTTTATCTCTGTTTAAAAATTTATTACAAAACAAACACGAAAATCAATACAATACCGAAAAATTATAACAGATTGTAACTTAACATAATTTTGTGAAAAGATGATACAATTTATAGTGGCTGGATTATTGGCAACTACAGTTTTGTTTTGTTTAAGCAAATTTTTGTAAAAATTTGCTATTTACTTTTTAATTTACTTTTATTTTCTCTCTTCTATCATTAAATATTGGCCTATGTCATATTTTGTCAGTGATAGGATTTTTTGTTTAGTTGTCCATTCTTTAACCAAAAATATAAAAAAACAAAAAAAGAAAGATTTACGTCCATCAACATCTGTGAACGTATGTTGTTGTGGGACCTTGGTCTTAAAAGGTTTTTATGTGTTATTGTGACACATATTGTAATTCCTACTACACAACACATTTTATAAAAAAAAAAAAATAGAACACATCGTCCTTTCGGCTCTTAACATTGAGTATACCTATTTTTATTTTTTATATTTTTTAACTACTCAAAAACCTCTACATTTAGCGTGTTAAGAAAATATTACAAAATCAAACATTCAAATTTCTTTCATAATTCTTAAAATATTAGAAAAATTATAATAAAATCAAAACTTTAAACTTTTTTCAAAATTCTAAAAATATTCCTAAAATTATTACAAAATCAAAGTTTAAAACTTTTTTCATAATTGAACCGTTTTTTTTGAAAGTGGTATAAGTCCATTTTTGAAAAAATTGAGTTAGTGGTAGTTTTACAAAGATAATGATGGCCTCTTTCTATATATATAATCATACCTTCAATAGAGCCCGATTTGCGGTGGAGCGTGGGTGGAGAAATGGCTAAAGATCGATTTCAACATTTTATTTGTTTATATCAATAGAAATTTGTGAATAACTTTTGTTAATTTTTTTTTTTTTTAAACTAGCATCTTTAAAATAATAACTTTAAAATAAAACAAAACAGAAGGTTCTATCTTTAATAGAACGGAAGTTATGAATTTTTGAAAATAACTCATCAAGAAATTTAGAACCGCTATATTTTCCAAAAACAAAAAAAATCCTCAAACACCCATATCTTTTTTATCGATATAAAACGCATAAAAAAAATTTCAGCCAAATCAAAAAAGAATGACCCATATACATGGGACTTATACCACGTCTCTTGTTCTTATTTTTTAGAATATGTTATTATTGAAAGTGGTATAAGTCCATTTGGAGCCAAAAAATCTATTATTTTCATTTCAATTTTAAATAAGTATTATTGCATTATAAAATTAAATTGGTATATAGTGTGAAAAATATGACAAAATTTTAGTTACATTTGCCTATATTTTTATATTAATGCAAACACAAATTCTTAAATATCTCAATATAGAAAAAATGGACTTATACCACTTTAAAAAAAACGGCTCAATTCTAAAAATATTGCAAAAATTATAACAAAATCAAAAATTAAAACTTTTTTAAAAATTCTTAAAATATGGTAAAAATTATAATAAAATCAAAAGTACAAATTTTTTTCCAAATTCCAAAAATTTTCTAAAAATTATAATAAAATCAAAAATTTTAACTTTTTCAAAATTCTAAAATTATTCCAAAAATTCTTACAAAATCAAAAATTGAAACTTTTTTCAAAATTCTAAAAATATTGCAAAAATTTTAACAAAATTGAAATTCCAACTTTTTTCAAATTCTTAAAATATTCCGAAAATTCAAAAATCAAAATCAAAAATTGAAACTTTTCTTAAAATTCCAAAAATATTGCAAAAATTCACAAATTTTTTCCGAAATTGTAAATATATTGCAACAATTATAACAAAATAAAAAACACAAACTTTTTTCAAAATCCCAAAAATTATAAGAAATTCAAAAATTTCCATGTCCAATTTCGTTTCATGCCATACATACAATCAATTTCATTTTTTCCCAAAAAATTGGATAAAAAAAATGAAAATCATTCTTTTGACACACTTGACAACTTTTTTTTTGACAAACTTATAATGCAATAATCTAGTTTTTGGTGTCACATACCAATCTCGACCTTCAAGATTTCTCCAAATACAATGTTACTACTCATAATCACTTAAAATGAACGTTTTTAAGCCAAAAATATGCAAATTTCTTTGCTTTGACACACTTGACGATTTTTTTGACACGCTTCCGGTACAGTTGTAGAACACATCGTCCTTTCGGCTCTTAACATTGAGTATACCTATTTTTATATTTTATATTTTTTCTTATAATTTTTGAAATCCCTCTAGCGGTTTTCTAGATAACATCGTGAGTCCAAAAACGCTGAGAAATTTTAAACAAAGTAGAGGTAAGAAGACCATTTGGCATGGTCCAAATTACACTGTTCAGAAAATAATTCTGGTGTACTAATTTCTTTATTGTAATGTGCCTAGGGCCTACGAAAGGTTTAAGACGGCTCTGCATCAAACGAGAGCGAACAGACAAAAGATATCAGTTATAACAATAGATTTATTCGTCAAACTTTAGGATCACTTTTATTTGAATTAATTTTATCACAAAAGATAAATTTACCCCGAAAGACACAAAACTAATTTTATCAAGAATAGTTATCACAAAAATGTAAGGATATAGACAAAACAAAAGCGTAAACAACCAAAATAACATATTTTTATTGAAACCTTAATTCATTTTGAGATTTAGGCGCGCTATATACACTAAACTATGCGAACTATGTTTTTAAAAAAATAATGTATATAACGTAATTATAGAAAAAACATTACGGAAACAAAACATTTAAAAAAGTAAATAAAAACGGAAACATTACATTTTTTTTAAAAAACATCATTTTTTTAAAAACATAGTTCGCATAGTTTAGCTCAGGTGTATAGTGCGCCTTAAAGCCCGAAAAAGTTGATTTTTTATGATAAATGAGTGTATGCAACTCACAGAAAAATCATGATTTGTGACAACGAAATTCGATTTTACTGAAATTTTACGGATTTTTTAAAACAATTACGACTACCTAGCGACACTACATCCGCTATTGCTGTAAAAATAAATAATCTAAAAATTGTTATAAATTATCTATATATATAAAATTGAAAGAATGTATGTTTGTCGTTTATGCATTAATAAACCATTTATCCGATCATCATGAAACTTTGGGAAGTTGTTGTGTATACTTGCGCATAGGTAACAGGCAAATTTTTTTTTGAATGGAACCCCAGGGAGGGCCATTATAATTATCTTAAGGGTTCTGCCTAAATGTTGATAATAATTTAATTTGATTTTTCTTTAAATATCGTTTTATACGGTTAGATTCCTTTGATCAATTTTTTTGTTGAACATAATTTAATGAAATTGAAAAATGAAAGTATAATCTGAAACAGTTAGGTACATTTGTATATCAAAATTCAAAACTATATGTATTTGAATTAAACACATAATGATGTTACAAATTTTATCATCTATACAATGTGTTATTGTTATTTATAATTGGTAATAAACTAAATATGTTATTGGCTTGCAATTGTATATGTAATGCATGTTTCTTTAACTAAGAAAGATAGTTGATAACATCGATTAAAAGCTCAAAATTACGAAATGGAATTCGCACAAATACTATACAAAGAAGCATAGCTTATGTATAATCAAACATGAATAGCAAGAATGATAAACAAACTAATTAAAAATGTGGCCCTTAGCCGTGGCAACACGTTTGCAATAGTGAGTTTTCTGCATAGGATCTTGATGAAACTTTGGCAAATGATACAGGTTCACTTGAAAACGGAAGATCTGGATTCATTTTAAATTTGGACAAAATGGCGGGGGTCCCCCGAACACCTCTAAGTTTAAATCTTGAATAACTTCTGATCCCGGACTATGATCTTATTAAAACTTAGTGTATAAGGTTTTTGTACTGTTTCCAATATTTCTGCATACCAACTTCCGGTTTGTCAATTCCAGTTAAAAAGTTTTTTTTTCAGGTGTTTATCCCTACTGTAGCCTACAATTACCGATCGATTTTCATGAAACGTTGATAAAAGCTTTTAAATAACATGAAAAAGATTTTGTTAGCTTTTGGAGCACATTGGATAAAGGGTTTGGGGGTCCACCATACAACAGGTGGTTTTTCAACAAAGTTTTTATGTTTGTTGGGAGCATAAAACATTCATTCGTGAATGAATTTTGATGACACTTTGGAAAAAGATGCAAACATGTATGACAAGGAACTGATTAGTTTTTGAGCGATAGTGAACAAAATGATGTGGGGTCCTTGGAGCACCTGTTTTTTTGAAAGCTCTACAACATCTGTACCTGATAAGCGAATTGGATGAAACATGGTACATGAGTATGTAGTACGGTTCACAATAGTTCTGCATCCCAACTTCCGGTTTTTCACTTACGGTAACAAATTTTTTTTGTACTTTTTTGAAATTTTTTCAGTGTCTTTATGCACACTACAGCCTACAATAATGAAGTGATTATGATGAAACTTATGAAAAGAGGTTCCAATTAGTGTGAGAAGATAATTATCATCTTTTCGGATACATTGACCAAAGTGGTGGGGGGTCTACCATACAACTGACTTTTCACACTTTGTTTTTTATGTTTGTTGGGAGCATACAGACTTCATTCATTAATTTATTTTAATGACACTTTGAAAAAAGATGAAAACTTAAGTAACAAAGAATTGATTAGTTTCTGGATAATATTGGAATAAGTGGTGAGGGTCCTCCCAAACACCTGTTTACTGTGTCACACTTTTTCAATGTTTGTTGGGAGCACAAAGCATTCCTTCGTGAACGAATTTTGATGACACTTTAGAAAAAGATGCAAACATGTATGGCAAGGAACTGATTAGTTTTTGAGCGATAGTGAACAAAGTGGTGCGGGGTGTCCCATACACCTGTTTTTTTATAGCTCAATAACATCTGTACCTGATAATCGAATTGGATGAAACTTGGTACATGAGCATGTAGTACGGTACATAAGCATTTAGTATGGTTTACAACAGTTCTGCATCCCAACTTCCGGTTTTTTACTTCCGGTAAAAAAAAAAATTTTTAATTGTTGGCAGTTTTCTCAGTATCTTTATGCACAGCCTACAATAATGAAGTGATTATGATAAAACTTATGTAAAAGGCTCCCATTAGTGTAAGAAAATAGTTATCATCTTTTGAAACACATTCATCAAAGTGGGGGGGGGGTCTACCATTCAACTGCTGACTTTTCACACTTTGTTTTTAAAGTTTGTTGGGAGCATACAGATTTCATTCATTAATCAATTTTAATGGCACTTTGAAAAAAGATGAAGACTTTAATGACTAAGAATTGATTAGTTTTTGGACAATATTGGGATAAGTGGTGGGGTCCTCCCTAACACCTGTTTATTGTTTCAATGTTTGTTGGATGCATACAACATTCGTTCGTTAAGTAATTTTGATTACACTTTCAAAAAGATGCAAATATGTATGGCAAGGAACTGATTAGTTTTTTTTTAGCGATAGTGAACAAAGTGGTAGGGGGTCCGCCAAGCACCTGTTATTTAGGAAGCTCAATAACTTCTGTACCTAATAATCGAATTGGATGAAATTTGGTACATACACATTTAGTACGGTTTACAACAGTTCTGCATCCCAACTTCCGGCTTTTCACTTCCGATAAAATTTTTTTTTACTTTTTCTCGTACAACAGAATTTATGTTTGTTGGGATACTACTGCTTGCTTTAATATTTTTATTATTAGAACTACGAAGTATATAATATTGGTTAGCTTTTAATTAAAGTATTTGATGGATATTAGCTCATTATATATCCAGAACACTATGTTTCCAGAGCTGTGGTGAAGTCAACCTATTCATTAGCGTCGCAATATTTTTTAAAATAAAATGTGTTGGGTAGTAGGAATTACAATGTGTGTCACAACAACACATAAGAACATGCTTTCTAAGGTGTTGATGGACGTAATTTTTTTATTTTTTAAAAGAATGAACTTTTTGCTTGCTCGAATAAATGAGCTTCCATATAATTATTATACATGCTGGCTTGAGGTAAACAATGCGTTATATGATCTTGGTATATGCTTCTAGCAATAGGATAATTAGGAACCTAATTTTAGCTTTGTTCCTGCAAATTTGAAAAAAAAACAGTTAATTGTTTTTATTTCCTCCATCCTATCATGAAATATTGCCCTATATCGTACATTATTATGTGAAAGGATTTATTATTAAGTTTTCCATTCTTTAAGAAGAATATAAAAAAAAAGAAATTTGCGTCCATCAACGTCTTAAAAAGCATTATGTTGTAGAGCTTCTGTCTTAAAAGGTTTATATGTGTTGTTGTGACACGTATTGTAATTTCAAATATGTCACATATTTTGAAATTGCACAAACATTTTTGAACTTCCGTGAAAAAGATGATGAACAATGTCATTGAAGCTACAATTTTGAGTGGAAAATTCGAAGAGGAAGATGTAGTGTTGCCACGACAGACAGGCCACATATTTCAATGATCCCAACAGATTCAAACGTTTAGTTTCCAGTGCAACTCTCGCTTTTGCAATTACCATCAACAAAGCACACGGACAGTTACTGCAAGTATGTGGACTAGATATGGAGAATCCGTTCTTCTCACGTTAGGAGAACCTTCTGATTTATTCGTGTACGCACCAGACGGAAAAACAAAAAATAAAGTGTGCCCACAAGTACTCGAATAAATAAATAGAATTAAAACGACATTTTGAAATTCGTTCCATATTAAAATAAATAAGTTGCAATAAAAGTGACCCAATGGTAATTTAATGTTATCTTTACGAGTTTTCTCGAGTTTTCTTTCTTATGAGATAGCGGCAATATGCGACCAATGTTAAATAAACAAAACTTTTACGCTATTTGGTGTAAAAAATAAAATTTTGAGAGATTTTGTGAGTGATTAAGATCAAAGTAATTATTGTAATTCACTTGAATTTTGCAATTTGACAGCATTTTTCATTTTCATTTCTTAGAAAACTTCTTTAGAAAAGTTTTTGTGTGTTTCGTGTCGTGTACAAATACAATGCATGAGCACTGTGAACATTTGTGCATCCATTTTTGTTCTGTATAATGTTCTATATAGAGATGAGTGTTGACACACCTCTACTTATTCAACAAGTCATTTAAATATTTTTATAGCTTACTCGAAAACTTATTTGATCGCCAATTTTTCATATATCCGAACTGATGAGCTAAAGTACTGATTATTTTTCAGACATATTTTTAAGAACAAAAATTAAAAACTACGCTATCATTTCTCATTACTACTTTTTGAAATCATTGCTACTACGTCAACAAAATGTCTGTGCACAAACTTTATTTATAAGCGTAGCAAAGCACGCCGGGTCCTGCTAGTTTATTATATAAATTATTAATTAAATAATATTCTTTAATTACTTATATGATGTAATGTTTTACAAATCGACTAAAAGCAACAAATAAAAAATTGGGCTTGTTAAATAAGCACAATTCTCATAATTTTGAGATAGGGGGGTTTGTAAAGTCTAAGAACCTAACGAAAAGCCGCACGCACAACACTTTGATTGGTCGACGTAGTGGAAGTTGATGTCAATCTATGTAAATAAATCGTTCTCAAGATTTTAATTAATCAAAAACTGCAATCTAAACAATCTTCAAACAAAGAACTTTATTAAAATGACTAATAACATATGATCAGCTCATTAAGAATTGCATTTGGTTTATTCATAAACTTGTTTTTTTTATTTTTAGATAATGTATAATGAAACAAACACAACTCAATTAATATATAAACGTTTATTTATTTGTCACTTTTCAATATTATATTTAAAATAAACTTTACATAAAAAATTCAAAAATAATTAGAAAATTAACTAAATGTTGCCATTAAATTCCAAATATTTTTATAAAACTCTAACTATGACTCAATAATTTTGGTTGCGATTGTAACGCTGTAATTACAAATTTAAATTAGACTTTAGAATAATTTATTTAACAAAATATGTAATAATTATATGCCAAAAATACCTATGTAACTGTTAGTCTTGTTCTCTTATTCTTTATAACGTTTAGTCATTGTTGTCGATTTTCAATACGATTGTCGTTAATTTTCCTCAGGAGTTTGAACCACTTGCTCTCTGGGTTCATGTTCTTGGAAGATACCAGATGGATTCGTATTGCCAAGATTAATAGAAACATTATACACAATCTGATCATTATTAACTCGACCAATAGTTGGATTGGTTGGAGTCAATGAACCGGTTGATGCCTGCGTTTGAAGTGGTGGAGCTACTGGTGGAGCTACCATTACAGTAGTTAGTCTAAAACCATTCGCCAACACGTTAATTTCTTCCATTTTCAAGTGTGGTTTGAAATACCTTGAATTATATTACTTAATTCTTGTAAAATAATAAAAAAATAGAAATTCTAATTTTAATTTAATTCACTATTAGTTATTTTTGACGACACTATCTAATATGTACTGTGTTGACTAGCACTTCAAAAAAATAGTCATTTTGACAGATGAGAATGGTTATAAGTGCAAAAGAGATTTTCATAACACATACATACATATTTTATTCAATTACTCTTCGGAAGCTTGCCATAATAATGACTTATGAAACAATGAAACATACTTTCAAAAACACGGGAACTTTAAAAGAAAAATTTAATCAAGTTTGAATTTTTAACGTTGTGCGATATTGTCTATCTACAAAGAAAAGTGTAAAAACTGTTTTGGTTAAGAAAAAGCTAATTTTGTACATCGATTTAAATATGATAGAAACTAGCAATTAATTCTTATATTTGGAATTCGCTATCTATTTTATTAAGTATTTTTAATATCTATATTATATTATGAGTGCTTATGTTGACCCAATTATGAAAACGAATTAATAAATAATGCAAGAGAAAACAACCAAGATTCTCGAAATTAAACTTCTGTAAAAAAAAAAATTGTAACGAAAAAATGCAACGTATTTTGTAACAAATATTTAGGCGCAAGAGCTATAGATTGTGTATTACTGATTGTGTATTAGGTATATCCATTGTCCAAACATTTTATAAAGTTTGGCGTACACCTTAGAGTATATATAAATATAGAGAGAACATAACTTTAAAATTGTATGAAGAGAGACATAAGAAATCGTGTTTGCTAATATGTCATATTCAATTTCTCATTTCGCCATTTGCATTTCTGTTTATTTACAACAACCAACTATTGTATTAAATTATAAATTAAAAACAATTAAATAATTTAAAACGAAACAAAAAGTACAATCTATTATTTTTAGTTGTGCTAATTTTTATAAAATGAATGAAAATAATTACGAGAGTATTTTACATTTATTGTGTTATTTCCAGTGATTTTATAATAGTGACAATTCAACTCACTAAATAAAGTTTCAAAGGTCCAATCAAAACGCTTCATTTACTATTCTTTAGCAAATCAAAACGATTTGTTTCGATTATTTTTTTCTGATAGGAAGGAACAGCGAATATTTTCGAATATTTTCCGCCTACTTAATATATTAATTTAAAACAAAATTTCACATACAAAATTATGTGAAAATGCAATTTGCAAATAGTAAAAATGTCCGTTTTCATTCATAAATGATTGCATGTTTATGTTTATTTGTCAAAAATAAATTACAAATTTATAACATTTATGCGCCTACTAAGATGAAATAATATTTTACTATGTATGATTATGTTGTATGAAATAATGTTACTATTTCTGTTCGTTAAATTGTCTGCTAAATACAACTCGTCACCAAATTATTATTCGATTATTTTTCAACATTACCACTCATGCCATTTGAGGTTAAAAATTTTCCTCGTGCGCTACGCGCACTCGGGACCTCAAATGACATTCGTAATAATGATTATGAAAAATAATCGACTATTATTTGACGACTCGTGATATTATTTATGAATATTTTATTATTTTATAATGCCCATGTGCAAATATTTAAGTTATGTATACATCCTGAAAGTATATTATGAAAACTAGCTGGCGACCAACTTTTCATTATTGTGTAGTTTATTTTTAATAGATAAAAGATTAAAATTTATATGTTTGGTTAGAATCAAATACTATTTATTAAAGAAAGCAGTTCATTAATGTCACCAGGGTGGTTATTTTGTAGCGTTATCTCACTAGGTGAGATAAATAGTGAGATAAAAAAATTATGTTTAAATGATTTCTTTTATCTAATATAATTGATCAAAGACAAATATTTTATCTCACTTTTTATCTCACCTAGTGAGATAACGCTACAAAATAACCACCCAGATTGATTTTGTAACATTTTCAATAATTCTTTATTTTCACAATTATTTAATTCTTTTTTTTTTTTTTTTTAATTAATCAATGAATAATTAATATTTTAATATTAAACTTAGTTCTCGATAAACTTAGGTTTAAAAAGGAATTCCTTATGTGAAACTACACTGTATAAATAAATAAATAAATAAATAAATCCTAATCTGTCATTTTTCTTATTTCTTTTTATATAGGACAGTGAGGGAGAAACTATTATTTTTTTGTGGTAGGTTTTTTTCTTATAGATTTAAAAGAAACTCGCAATAATTATACAATTTTGAATCAAATGAAAAATTTACGCACGTCTTTGGGAAGACAAACCGGTTTCTCTCTCAGAGAAATAAAGGAAAACAAAAAAACGATTTGACAGAAGATCAGTCACGATTAATATTAGTTATGGTGGTCGGTTGGCGTACACCCTAAAGTAACATACACACCATCATTTTAAATTATGTTATTTAAAATTATGAATTCTTCATTTATCATTTACTATTTAATACTATCGTTTAAAAATCGTATTAATTTTTGGAAAACTTGTACATTGTTTACTATTACTCTGTGTTGCTATAGTAATAGACTGTGTGCATTGTGCAATCGATCTTATATTTTATTATATATTATTACGATTCTACATAAACGCAATGAAATACAAAACAATTGAATTCAACCTCAATCTTTCGATATACAATATTTTAAAAATCAAATAAATTCGTTTCTAAGAACAAATATAAAAAAATTATAAAATAAAATACAATAAAATAAAAAATATTTCGAAAATAATAACGTAGATTTCTGGAGCTTTCGTTTTGGATTTTCCTAGAATATAGGAAGAATAGATTTTTTCATACAATATACGAGAAGTTAAGCAGAATTATATATAAGGAATTCCGTTTTGTAGAAGGTAATGAGTTCTAAATTAGACTGCCTGCGATGATATTAAGTTATAATTTAAATTACTGCGACAGTGTTGATAGTTTAGACTTTAGGTGGGATGTGAGCATGTTGAATTCAATTTAATTGTAAACGAAACGCTGTAGCGTGCATAATTAGTTTTTGTAAATAAAGTTTTAAGTGTTATTTAATAGAAGTACTTTGTTGTACAGAAGTACAATAAACCGTTGGAGTGATTGATTGCAGAAGGTGATTTGGAAAATATGTTTATCGAATTGAGAGTGAGGCCAAGTCGAAGGAAGGTTGAAAAACATGACAACATAGTTTTATAAATTTCATCTTATATTTATATTCATTATTCTTTTCCTGCTCAAACATTAATTTGGTTTTCTTTTTTTTACAGATGGTTTACTTTCTTTTTCTGTCCAAATAGTCTGTTTGTTTTTGCTTGAAGAACATTTTATTATTCTTCCTTCACCTTTAAAGCTGTATTTAATATTTATATTATCAGGCACAGACGCACACAAAAATGCATCAAACTGATTGAAACATGGTTTTCTTATGTAGATATGTATACTATCATTCATCATAAAAACTGAATGATAATATATATATATACATAAGAAACCCATATATCACTACTTTTAGCCTGATGGAACCGGATTATATAAACAACCTTAACAATGCATTAATCGTTTAAATTCTGTTTTTCAAATAATGTTAATATTCATGATTTCATTAAGAGTCATCTATACGACAGCAATAGATCCAACCATTATGTTTAGAATTATGAATCACTACAACTGAACTGAATGTATTCAATTGACCTAAATTTCAATATGACATTTTTATTTTCTATTTAATCTTTTTAGTAATATGTACCTGCCATAGTTGGAAATAAGTTTTACTTCAACCGCGGGTAAAGATTATACGCACTTCATATTTTTATAATATTTTAAAGTCGAGGTTTCAACAAAGAAAATGAGCGCTAAAAATTTGAAAATTTCATAACCAGTTTTTTGGATCGAAAAACAAATATATGCTCGACACTCTAAAGAATTAAAAGTTCAAATGATTTTCAAAATAAAAGTGACTGCAACACTAGCAATATTGCGTTAACTTCAGAAATTGTAAACAAGCCAAAACTAAACTTCTTCGATAATTTTTTTAATACAAAAAACTGTCAGTAGTAATCTTCCAAGGGCGGTGATAATTCGAAATAATTTTTTGCCAAAAATTTCGAAAGCAAGTATATTGATAATAGCACGAGGCCGTAGGCGCCGAAAGGCTATTATCAATACCATTTGCTTGAAGAATTCTCCAAAAAATTATGAGAATTTATCAACGAACGAGGGGAATTCATTTAGAAAATTGTTTGCCATTTTTAATTTCTTTACATATTTTTTATGAATTATACGTTGGCCTACTGCGATATCAGTTAATTATTTCAAAAATTATTTGATAATTTTTAATATCGCAGTAGGCCAGACGAATAACTATTTGTTATTAGTATAATTCAAATGTTATTGGTGAAATTGAATGATGTCATTACGTTTTAGAGAATTTCATTGGGTTAAATTAAAATAAAACTACATAAGGCAAAAAATTTTCTTTAAAATTGATTATTTCTTCGACTTTGTGCGATATAAACAGTTATCAAAAAGTACGTATCAAATATTTATACGTAACAAAGTAGTAAATAAAAACAATGAAAAGCAACTTTTATATTATTTGTCAAATGAAACTATATTACATTAAAAACTATTAGTTAACAAGAAATTGGCGATTTTATTTTAATTTATCAGTGAAATTTATTGTACGTAGCAAATAGATATTATTTTTACGATGTAAACACCAACATTTGGTATGACATCTAAAACCAAAACAAACAAACTTATTTTACAAAATGATAATTTATGTTTCATGCAACTGTTTTGCTGAATCTAAGCATAAAAGAATTTTAGCAACACTAAAAATAGTGCGCAATGTGAATAAAAACTAGAATAACCTTAAAGTTTAAACTATTAAGCATTAGCACATTCCTTATTTCGAGTGAATAAGAATGTATTATATTTTAATTTTTTAAGCATTTGCTAGAAAATTGTAGAATATACTGAAAATTATACATGTCAAGTTAAGGATCTTAGGCCGTTGCTTTTCAACTTGTGCATTAATGATATAAATTAATGTTTTAGGCATTCGGTTTTTATATTCTACGCTGATGATCTGAAGATAATGAAAGTTATTAAGAGTGATTTAGACAAACAGTTTTTACAAACCGACCCTACACGGTTTGTTGACTACTGTTTTCAGAACTCACTCGGTCTTAATACCAGTAAATGTCATTCCATCTCATCTCTGCGATATTGCAGTAGGCCAACGTATAATTCATAAAAAATATATAACGAAACGAAAAATGGCAAAAAATTTTCTAAACGAATCCCTCTCGTTCATAATTTTTTGTAAAATTCCTCAAGCAAGCGGTATTGATAGTAGCCCCCGGTCTACAGCCTCGTGCTACTATCAATATACTTGCTTTCGAACTTTTTGGCAAAAAATTATTTCGAGTTATCACCGCCCTTGGGAAATTATTACTAAAAATTTTTTGCCTTAGTTTTATTTTAATTTAAACCAATGAGATTCTCTAAAATGTAATGACATCATTCAATTTTACCAATAACATTTGAATTATACTAATAACAAATATTTATACGTCTGGCCTACTGCGATATTAAAAATTATCAGTCTAATTTTGAAATAATTATGTCAAAGGAGGCCAACGTATAATTCATAAAAAATATATAAAGAAATGAAAAATGACAAAAAATTTTCTAAACGAATTCCCCTCGTTCGTTGATAAATTCTCATAATTTTTTGGAAAATTCGACGAAAGACACAAAACTAATTTTATCAAGAATAGTTATCACAAAAATGTAAGGATATAGACAAAACAAAAGCGTAAACAACCAAAATAACATATTTTTATTGAAACCTTAATTTATTTTGAGATTTAGGGGCGCTATACACTAAACCAGTGGTCTCCAACCTTTTAGTACCAAAGAGCATATTCCAAATTACCGATGATGTAACGGGCACCATTTATTTCCAAGGTAGATTTATAGTGACTTTATAATTAATAATCCCAAAAATGTACAAAATAACATAATTATAATTATATATTTTATAAACATGTATAACATACATATATTTATGGATTCTTTCTTTGTCAACCAAGCTCCAAAAGCTTTTATCTGTTACATATGATTTCACACCAATGCTATTGGTGAGATCCAAAATCTGAAGTTCTAGTACCTTTGCTTCTTTTTCAATAAGTTTTCCAATCGATGTCGCTAATGCGGCTAGGCTCCAATTTCTTGGATAGTATTTCAAGTAATGATGGGTCACAACTAGTGTTTCCAATTATCCGTGATTTTAACTATCCGGATATCGAATAGTATGTAAATTAATTATCCGGATATCCGGATAATAATCCGGATAGTGGATTTAAATAAAAACAATATGTAGTTTTAAAAAATAAAAATTAGTTAATAATTTATTTTCATCTGAAAAATAATATTTTAAAAATACAAGAGCGTTTAACTTTGGAAACTGCAACCGATTTCTAGTTTTCGTTAAAAAGACACTAGCAACCGAAAAGACTCTTTCACTTTCGTTCGAAGTAGGTTGAATGGTCTTCAAAACATCAAATAGCTTTTCTAGGTAAGGAGCGAGTGTTTTATTTATTGCTTTTATAAATTAAATTCCTTGTCGAGTTAAGAATAATTATTTAACGATTAACTTTACTACACTGAAAAAACATGTCCTATTTCCAATCGAAATGCAATTGTCTCAACCTCACCGTGCGGTCACATATGGCGAATCAAACTACGAAATTGCTTCAACAACTCTACAAATATAAATCGATGAAGTTGAGACAATCACACGAAATATTTATGTGAAAATAAAATATAGTTCAATTAATCTCAAATACTTAAACTTTAAAATGAAAAATTCATGATATAAGGCCAAAGAAAATTTGTTTCAGGGAAATAGTTATTATTTTTATTCAAGTACTGTTATATTGGATATAACACTTTATATTTTAAATAAACCTCATTCTGTTGTTAGGAAAATGTTATCGTGTAGTTGTCCCAATCACAGTGAAATTGTTTGCAAATAATTTTTCTTTGCATGAATAATCAACTGTCAACTTCGAGATGAGGTTGTCATGAACTTCAATTTTTTTTTCAGTGTATGTATTTTCGATTGGTGAAATCGTATTTTTAGTAAATTTCATGACTAAAGTACATTCAGTAAGTTCGGTCGGAGTTGGAGAATATTCATTTTCCTTAACTTCTTGTTCCACCATTTTTAACTTAACGTTTTCGGTTGTTTTGGTATCAGGAAACAAACCTTTTATTAACTTTTTTGCATAACTGATAGCTTATGATTAAGAAATATAACTAAAATCGTCAAAATTATTATTTTGGAATAGTGTTGAATTCTGCACCAACATCATTAATGAAACTAGCCCAACATTCCTCGTTTTGTTAATAGACTGCCTTAATGTGATTAACTTTAAATATTTTCAAATTACAAAAAATTGAACCGTAAATTATGACACGGCAAAATACTGTTTTTTATTTGTAAATAAATAACACTTCTAAAAATTCAAATTCAAAACAATTGCAAGAATGATAATTTTTAGATCAACCAAACGTAATCGTCTAAATGAAAAATAGAATATTTTTCTACAAGAGATGAAAACATTGTTTTTTCGCAAGCAAACATTTGATCACGAGACGCGCTAGCGTCGATTGAGATATGTTTACGAATGCAATTTTTTCTATGATAGTATATATATTATCGATATTTACTTTAAATTATAAAATAAGTTTTTGACAACATCTCATTAAAAATTCATATTCTATTTTTTCATGGTTGCTTTGTTTAAAAATTTTGTAAAATTATATGAAAAACCATAGCAACTACAATTTGTTATTCTTTTTACACTGTAGTTGAAAAAGAACCCATTTTCACAAGAAATTAAGCGTGATGAAAATAGAATTTCTATATATGCTATCATAGAAAAAGTAAGTTTTAGATTGACTAAACGAAAACGTCTATTATGAAAAATCAGCTACTACTAGCTGATTAAAATTTTTAAAAAGGTAAATAGCGCAAACAATTTTTTTTGCTTTAATTTAGTTATCCGGTTTTTTTTTGTGAATTAACCGGATATCGTAGCAAAATTTTTACGAATTATCCGGATAATTCCAATCCGGCTTAAACCGGATTGGATACACTAGTCACAACACAATTTCTACCATTTTCTTCAAATTTGGGAAATACAACAGGGACTTAATTTTCAGATGAGATATCCATAAATGAAGTTTTGATTTAAATAGGTTTACAGAGCCTATCATTGTAGCGATATGTTTACCTTTGCCCTGAAGTTCCAAATTTAAAGTATTCGATTTTCCATGATATCACTATTTAAAAAGAAAAATCCAAGAAAAATAAAACACAACTTTTCTTATAGACCTGGTGAACCGGTGAACACGAATATCATATTCATTTTTTTAGGATTCTGGAAGTTATCAATATCAAACATTTCAAAAAAGAGAAAAACAGAGATTTTTCTGAAATGATTGGAAATATTGATAAAATTCAAATTACTTCCTCAGTTACTTGAGTTTAATTGCTCACAAAAATCCCAAATGATCAACAATTTATGGTTTTTAAAAATTTTCCATATTCAATGCCATAAATTGTGAACAAACGATGATTATAAATTTTTTTAATTTCTTGGAACCTACAGTTCATTTTATTTCCTTTCGTTTTAAGGCAAAAAACACGAATATTGGTGCAGGGTGCACCGAGTTATTCAGGTTTTCTAAAAAAAAAGTCAAAACTCAAAATTTGGGAAAAAATTTTTTTACTAAGAATAATTTAAATTCTGCAACATAATTGATTTATATATGAGTTGTTATACAGATTTTTGAATTAAAATTGCAATTTTCTCTTATAATATCTGAAGTTGCAGTTAACATATTTTTTCGGCATCCACGGTTCATCTTTATTCAATTCTATACCGAAGTATAATGAAGATATGCTATTCTTATAAATGGAGTGATTTTTTAGCAGGATGTATTATGTAACTTCCACAAATAAAATAAAATGAGTTTGTACTATTTTTACGCTTGAAACTTCATGACGACGCCATTTAAATAAATTTAACTTTATATTTTACTATAGTAAAAGGCTTCTCAACTGATGTTTAAGAGCGTCTGAACTTGTAAAATATTATTTACGATGAGGCACAAAAAGAAAAGAAAAAATACATAAACACGGTTGAAATAAGGAAAACTCAAAATAGCTCGCACTTTTTATTCAATAATCTATATAACAACTTATATATAAAACAATTATGTTGCAGAATTTAAATTATTCTTAATAAAAAGTTTGTTTTTCCAAATTTTGAGTTTTGATTTTTTTGGGAAAACTTGAATAACTTGGTGCACCCTGCACCAATATTTGTGCCTGCACCAATATTTGTGTTTTTCTTTCGTATGAAGAAAGGGAATTGGATTAACTACAGGCTCCAAGAAATTTACAATCATTATTTGTTCAAAATTTATGGCGTTGAATATAGAAAATTAAAAAAAACGTAAGTTTTGATTTTTTTTCAACTTTTTTCGAGTTTAACTTCCAGAATCCTTGATAGATTTTTACAAAAATAGCTCAAAACGTTTGTAAGCATCTTTACTATACATTTGTTTCATTAATATATTAAATTTGTTTGTTTTGTAAAATATGCGATCCAAAAACCGGAACGTTTTTCACCGAAAACTTGTTTCGATAAATTTTTTGATCTCTTCAAGCTTAAAAAACACTTTACCTTTACTGAGCCATCGTATCTTTGCATTCAAGATAAGATTGGAATGATCTTCAAACCCTTCTAGTAAAGCCTTGAATAGTCGGTGCTGTAAAGGAGCTGCTCGATTAGAATCAACAATTTTCTTTACTTTTTTCATAACATGGGAAAATGAAAGCATGCACATGCACATGCAAAGCTGCACACAACATCTTGATGGATAATACGATGGTATCCCATAAAGTAGGGACAGGATTCATCTTTCTTACACAGGGCAACAAATCTGTTAATATTGCTCACCATTGATGGTGCCCCATCAGTGGGGGGGCCAGATTGCAAAAGCAATCTCACCATGACTGCCAACTGTGCGGTATCTGATATATCAGCTTACTCATCAAATTGTAAACCAAACCATTCACATATTTCTAAGTCATTTTTTAGTTGCATTTGCATATCGATTGTATTTGCATGTATTCTTCTTGTATCCTTCTTGTAAATCTTGTATTGCTGACATAATTTCTTATGGAAAATCCCTGCTTATTGGAAAAGCCCTCAAATAAGCACTCAGCACGTGATTCAATTTAAACTCAATATCTGTGTTGCGTACAATAGTTCTAACTTATTAGATAGAATTACATTAATTAAATGGAATTGATTTATATAAATTGTTTTACAGAAGAAAAATAATAATAATAAAAAGTCAAAAGTATATGAAAAAAAATGTAATAAACGTAATATTTTGTGGTAGCACACACAAAACAGCTGGCGGGCGCCATGGTGCCCGCGGGCACACGGTTGGGGACCACGGCACTAAACTATGCGAACTATGTTTTTAAAAAAATAATGTATATAACGTAATTATAGAAAAAAACATTTCGGAAACAAAACATTTAAAAAAGAAAATAAAAACGGAAACATTACATTTTTTTTAAAAAACACCATTTTTTTAAAAACATAGTTCGCATAGTTTAGCTCAGGTGTATAGTGCGCCTGAAGAAGTTGATTTTTATGATAAATGAGTGTATGCAACTGACAGAAAAATCATGATTTGCGACAACGAAATTCGATTTTACTGAAATTTTAGGGATTTTTTAAAACAATTACGACTACCTAGCGACACTACATAGCCGCTATTGCTGTAAAAATAAGTAATCTAAAAATTGTTATAAATTATTTATTATATAAATTATTAATTAAATAATATTCTTTAGCTACTTATATGATGTAATGTTTTACAAATCGACTAAAAGCAACAGATAAAAAATTGGGCTTGTTAAATAAGCACAATTCTTATAATTTTGAGATAGGAAGGTTTGTAAGGTCTAAGAACCTAACAAAAATCCGCACGTACAACACTTTGATTGCTCGGCGTAGTGGAAGTTGATGTCAATCTATGTAAATAAATCGGTCTCAAGATTTTAATTAACTAAAAACTGCAATCTAAACAATCTTTAAACAAAGAACTTTATTAGAATGACTAATAACATATTTTTTTTTTTTTTTTTTTAACAAAATGTGTTGTGTAGTAGGAATTACAATATATGTCACAATAACACATAAAAACCTTTTAAGGCCAAGGTCCCACAACAACATACGTTCAAAGGTGTTGATGGACGTAAATCTTTCTTTTTTTGTATTTTTTGTTAAAGAATGGATAACTAAACAAAAAATCCTATCACTGACAAAATATGACATAGGCCAATATTTTATGATAGAATAGAGAAAATAAAAGTAAATTAAAAAGTAAATAGCAAATTGTTACAAAAATTTGCTGAAACAAAACAAAAATGTAGTAGCCAATAATCCAGCTGGTTGCATACTCCTTGATCCTGTGACGCACTCTCTTTCTTAAAGATTAAAGCCCACACATAATTATATGAAGGCTCATTTCTTCAAGGAAGCAATAGCGTCTCATCATCAAGGACTATTTAACAGCTAAGATTGAGGGTGCTACCGTTGACTGAATACAGTTCATCCGCCACCACCCCTAAGATGTCACCTTGGCTAGTGATATCTCACTGCTATTGCCAGTGGTGTGTGATATCTCACGTCAACTTGTATGTCAATAGCAGGGACTGGAGTACGCGGGGTTGTCACACACGTAGATCAAAAATAAAATAAAAATGTTAAAATTATAAAAACTGATCCCTCCATGCGGGATCAGCTCACAATGATCAGCTCATTAAGAATTGCATTTGGTTTATTCATAAACTTGTTTTTTTTTTTGATAATGTATAATGAAACAAACACAACTGAATATATAAACGTTTATTAATTTATCACTTTTCAAAATTATATTTAAAATAAACTTTAACATAAAAAATTCAAAAATAATTAAAAAATTAACTAAATGTTGCCATTATAAATTCCAAATATTTTTATAAAATTCTAACTATGACTCAATAATTTTGGTTGCGATTGTAACTCTGTAATTACAAATTTAAATTAGACTTTAGAACAATTTATTTAACAAAATATGTAATAATTATATGTCAAAAATACCCATGTAACTGTTAGTCTTGTTCTCTTATTCTTTATAACGTTGTCATTGTTGTCCATTTTCAATACGATTGTCGTTAATTTCTGGGCAGCTACAATTTTCCTCAGGAGTTTGAACCACTTGCTCTCTGGGTTCATGTTCTTGGAAGATACCAGATGGATTCGAATTGCCAAGATTAATAGAAACATTATACACAATCTGATCATTATTAACTCGGCCAATAGTTGGATTTGTTGGAGTCAATAAACCGGTTGATGCCTGCGTTTGAAGTGGTGGAGCTACCATTACAGTATTTCGTCTAAAACCATTCGCCAACACGTTATTTTCTTCCATTTTCAAGTGTGGTTTGAAATACCTTGAATTATATTACTTCTTGTTAAATAATAAAAAAATTAAAATTCTAATTTTAATTTAATTCACTATTAGTTTTTTTTGACGACACTATCTAATATGTACTGTGTTGTCTAGCACTTCAAAAAAATAATCATTTTGACAGATGAGAATGGTTATAAGTGCAAAAGAGATTTTCATAACACATACATACATATTTTATTCAATAACTCTTCGAAAACTTGCCATAATAATGACTTTTGAAACAATAAAACATACTTTCAAAAACACGGGAACTTTAAAAGAAAAATTTAATCAAGTTTGAATTTTCGACGTTGTTGTGTGATATTGTCTATATATACAAAGAAGTGTCAAAACTGTTTTGGTTAAGAAAACATTAATTTTGTACATCGATTTAAATATGATAGAAACTAGCCATTAATTCTTATATTTGGAATTCTCTATCTATTTTATTAAGTATTTTTAATACCTATATAATATTATGAGTGCTTATGTTGACCCAATTATGAAAACGAGTTAATAAATAATGCAAGAGAAAACGAAATTAAACTTCTGTAAAAAAAAAATTCTAACGAAAAAATGCAACGTATTTTGTAACAAATATTTAGGCGCAAAAGCTATAGATTGTGTATTACTATTAGGTATATCCATTGTCCAAACATTTTATAAAGTTTGGCGTACACCCTAAAGTAACATACACACTATCATTTTAAATTATGTTATTTAAAATTATGAATTCTTCATTTATCATTTACTATTTAATACTATCGTTTAAAAATCGTATTAATTTTTGGAAAACTTGTACATTGTTTACTATTACTCTGTGTTGCTATAGTAATAGACTGTGTGCATTGTGCAATCGATCTTATATTTTATTATATATTATTACGATTCTACATAAACGCAATGAAATACAAAACAATTGTATTAAACTTCAATTTTTCGATATACAATATTTTAAAAATCAAACAGATTCGTTTCTAAGAACAGAATCAAAACATTGTAAAAAATATATCGAAAATAATAACGTATATTTCTGGAGCTTTCTTTTTGGATTTTCCTAGAATATAGGTAGAATAGATTTTCATAGAATATACGAGAAGTTAAGCAGAATTATATATAAGGAATTCCGTTTTGTAGAAGGTAATGTAGAATCAAGTACTAAAACGTACAATTTAAATCAGGTAACTCTAGATAATAATAAAAAGTAAAATTAAGTTGGCATCACTGGGATAGATGTCATAATTCGATATGAAAATATAAACGTGTAGCATGTCATTTTGTTTTGATTAAAAAGTGTGAAATAAAAGAATTTGTAAACATCAGATGTGTTTTAGTTAATTAATTAAAAACGGCCATCAGGTATTTATGCTACAGCTATCAGAAGTGGGATATTGCAAATATTTTGGCAAATATCCAAACGATTATTAACAAAAAAAAACGTAAGAATTTCAACGATCACAAAACGTGAACACGTGATAATGGAGGGTTACGTCCAATCTCCCAACGATACTCGTAAACTGGAGTATGGCAAGATGATCTCTACTCCAACGTCAAATCAAAACGCAAACGGATTTAAAGGTTTCGACAATCGGGGTGATATTGGAGTTCCACAATATTATCAAACGTACGAAGAATTTCAACGTCATTGGGACACGTTAAACGCTACCAGAAATCCTTTGTTTCAAAGTGAAAATCAAAATGGAAATTCTTTAATTATTAATACTCATCAACGAAGAGATGATAACACAAACGATAATGTAAGTAATTTTAACCAACGATTACATCAGTTACATGAGATTGAAAGTGAGGTTAGAAATACATCCAGTCATCCACAGCGTAATAACAACAACAACGAATTGCAACGTGAACGTGAATTATTACAATACGAAAGGAATTGTTACAGCGAGAACGGGAATTAGTTCGACGTGAAACGGAATTGATTAATTATAACGTGCAGCCACAACGAAATGTCAACAGAACTTGTAATTTTATAACATCAGATGAAGTAAAAAGTTTGATACCGGAATACGATCCAAACAAAACACGATTATCGATTGAACAATGGATTGACAAAGTATTAATGTTTAAAAATATTTATCAATGGAATGAATTAGAAACAATTCATTATATGATGCAACGTTTAAGTGGATCAGCACAAATTTGGTTCCAACATTATGAAATTTCAACTAGTTCTACCATAAAAAGTTTGTGCAGTGAATTGATTAGGAATTTTTCTAAATATCATGACGAGTCTGACATTCATGCCAGAATATCAGCAAGGAAAAAACATCCGAACGAATCATTTGAAAACTATTTCCATGACATTCGATCTTTATGTACCGGGCTCAGTGAAAGTGCCACAATGAAGTACGTGATTAAAAACATTAACGATAAACGAATTAGTGATTTATTGTGTCTAACAAATTTTAAATCTCTCGACGAATTACAAAGAAAATTGAGATTTTATGAGGAAGTTAATTCTAGTTGTCGCCCATCGACATCAACAAGTGATCTTAGAGATCATCGAAAGAAATGTTTTGAGCAACGAAAAGATTTAAACACGCAAAGTCAAAAAACGGATAAACCAGCAGCAGTTAAATGTTATAATTGTAACAAATTTGGACATATATCTAAGGATTGTCCATCGGAACAACGAAAATCAAGATGTATCAAGTGTCAGAAGTTTGGACATACAGTGGAACAGTGTCAAATCAAGCCCTTGACGACTTATAGTATATATGAATCCGATGTAGATTTCACTATTGAACTGGAGCTACCAAATGACAAGGTCATTTCATCTGGAATTTTCGATTCTGGGAGCAAAATAAGTATCATCAAAGAAAAGGTTGTAAAAAATATTCCAAATTTAAATTTAGTATCAGATTTTAAATTTTGTAAAGGTACAAATTCTAATCCAATATAAGTAATAGGAATTTTAAATTTAAATGTAAAAATTAATGAGTTAAAATTTTTTGTCAATTTTAGGGTTGTTCCCGACGATACCATCGACTACGATTGTCTAATCGGAAAGGACATTTTATGTAATCCAGAATACGAATTTATGATTCGCGAAGGGAAATCCTATTTAACCAAAAAAGAAGAATTCAAGGAAAACGAGTTGGAATTCAGAATTCATAGTGAGTCTATTCTTAATAAATTAGATAACAATTGTGAGGAAAATATTTTAAATTTAAATTATCCGATTGATAATTACTCAAGTGAATGTAATGATAGTTTTGAAAATGAGGTATTACGAATTATGAACATAGATGACTGTGTTGAGGGTTTAGATTTAGAAGGAATAGATTTGAGTTTAAGAAAACAAGTAAAAGAAATTTTTGATAAAAATTATAAAGTAGATTCCGCAAACAAATCGCTGAATACGGAAATGCAAATCGAAGTGACGAGTGAGAAGGCTATAAGTTATTCTCCAAAACGTACGTCTATATTTGAGAAAAACGAATTAAAAAATATTATTGACGAGTTATTGGCGAATAATATTATACGTCCGAGTAAATCTCCGTATGCTAGTAGAGTGCTATTAGTAACAAAGAAAAATGGGAAAAAACGAATGTGCGTAGATCAGCGGTGCCCAAACTGCGGCCATCTGGCCGCATGCGGCCAGTTTTATGATTTGGTGCGGCCTGTAAAAATATTATAAAAATAGCAAATACCACAATAATAATAAGTTCCGTTTAAAACAGTACAATATTTTGGTACGTACTAAATTCAAACTTAAATATTCCTAACAAATTCCAATAGAAATAGACTAACTGACATTCATTTGAAAAACGAACTAAGAATTAGTAATACTACACAAGAATTTAATGTTCGCGACTTAATTTGAATAAAAAATCTTAACATAATTTATACTGTTTATTTATTTTTTTTTCCGTGCGGCCAGTCATTTTTGTTCTTGTAAATTTTTGGCCATCTCTTCCATGATTTCTGGGCATCCCTGGCGTAGATTATAGGGATCTTAATAAAGTAACGATTAGGGATAAATATCCGCTACCCATGATCGACGATCAGTTGGATCAATTAAAAAATAATCGTTTCTTTACGACTTTAGATTTAAAGAACGGCTTTTACCAAATTCCAATGAGTAAGGACTCGATTAAATTTACCGGATTTGTCACGCCCTTCGGGCATTACGAATTTTTAAAGGTTCCCTTTGGGTTGACGAACGCACCTGCGGTATTTTCACGATGTATTAACGATATCTTTAAAGATTTTATTATGTCAGGGAGAGTACAAGTATATTTAGACGATCTTATGCTAGCTACGATGACTATTGAAGAACACTTAGTTATATTAGCAGAGGTCTTACAACGTTTAAGCGAATATGGTCTCGAACTACAATTAACGAAATGCAAGATAATGCAAAGGAAAATAAATTATCTTGGGTACGAAATAAACAACGCGGGTGTTAGCCCCTCAAACGAACATGTGGAGGCAATCCAACGGTTTATGGCTCCAAGTAATATCCACGAAGTCCATAGGTTCTTGGGCTTAACGAGTTTTTTTAGAAAGTTCATCAAAGATTTCGCAACGAAAGCTAAACCATTATATGACCTCCTACGAAAAGATGCTGTTTTCCGATTTGATAAAGAACAAGAGAAAGCCTTTAATATTTTAAAAACGGAGTTGTCAACCAAACCGGTTTTAACAATTTATTCTCCAACGGCAGAGACAGAGCTCCACACGGACGCTAGTAGTGTGGGCTACGGTGCAATTTTATTGCAAAAAGGTCTCGACGGTAAATTTCATCCCGTCATGTACTTTAGTCGACGAACAACGGATTGTGAATCACGATATTCGAGTTTCGACCTCGAACTATTAGCGATAATTAATAGTGTCAAACGTTTCCACGTCTATTTACATGGAATATCTTTCCAAATAGTAACTGATTGTAATTCAGTAACTTTGGCCTTATCCAAAAAGGATATAAATAGCAAAATAGCAAGGTGGGCTATGTTCTTGGAGAACTATGATTACAAAATAGTCCACAGGGACGCAAAACGTATGAGACACGTCGACGCATTGAGTCGAGCGCTTCATGTTCTAACGATTTCTAATGGATCTTTTGAAGATGTTCTAGGTGTCGCACATATGCGAGATCCTGACATCCTAAAAATCAAAAACTCCATACAGCAACATCAAGCGAATAGTACACGTTTCGAAATACAAGATGGACTTGTATATAAAAAAGATAACGAAAAGTCTTTATTTTACGTACCGAGGGAAATGATCAATAATGTAATCCGTACATGTCACGACGATATTGGTCACATAGGTATCAACAAGTGCGAGAAGATGTTGTCAAAAGTATATTGGTTCCCACGAATGAGAGATAAAATCGATAAGTATATAAAAGCATGTCTCAAATGTATTGTCTTTCAGCCAAAGGATGGCAGGCAAGAAGGCCAATTACACAACATAGAAAAAGAAGTCTTACCGTTTCAGACTATACACTTAGATCACTATGGTCCCCTTCCAGTGACGAAACGTAAATTTCAATACGTCTTATTGGTAATGGATGCATCAACGAAATTTACGAAATTATACGCAACTAAAACCACGAATTCTCTAGAGGTTATAAAACATTTAAAAACGTATTTTTTAGATTATAGTCAACCAGTGAGAGTAATAACTGATCGAGGATCAGCCTTCACGGCAAAAGCTTTCGAGAATTTTATGTCAGATTCGAGAATTAAACATGTTTTAATAGCCACGGCTAGTCCCCAGTCAAATGGACAAGTGGAACGTCCAAATAGACTACTGGCCCCTATCTTGAGCAAGTTAACTAACGAAAATAAGAACAACTGGGATATTAAATTAAAAGACGCGGAATACACTTTTAATAATACAGAATCCCGATCGATTAAAACAGTCCCCAGTGTTTTACTTTTTGGTGTAACACAAAAGCGATGCACTAACGACCCAATTAGAGACATTTTAGAGGAACGGTTGGATAGTAGTCAAAACGAACGAAATCTAGAAGAAATACGAAAAAAGGCTCACGAAAATGTTGAGAAGTTACAGGATTTAATATTAGACGAGGTGTCAAGTATTGACAACGATCAGTACATGTATAAAGACGAATGGATTCTGAATAACGACTCTGATCCTGAGGAATCATCCACTCATCGGGACGATGGTAACGTCAGGACGGCCGAACTGTAGAATCAAGTACTAAAACGTACAATTTAAATCAGGTAACTCTAGATAATAATAAAAAGTAAAATTAAGTTGGCATCACTGGGATAGATGTCATAATTCGATATGAAAATATAAACGTGTAGCATGTCATTTTGTTTTGATTAAAAAGTGTGAAATAAAAGAATTTGTAAACATCAGATGTGTTTTAGTTAATTAATTAAAAACGGCCATCAGGTATTTATGCTACAGTAATGAGTTTTAAATTAGACTGCTTGCGATGATGTTGAGTTATAATATAAATTACTGCGACAGTGTTGATAGTTAGTTTAGACTTTAGGTGGGATGTATGTTGAATTTAATTTAATTGTAAACGAAACGCTGTATCGTGCATAATTAGTTTTTGTAGATAAAGTTCTAAGTGTTATTTAATAGAAGTACTTTATTATTTTTTGGACGCTGTCTGCTGAAAATTTCTACAATAAACCGTTGGAGTGATTGATTTCAGAAGGTGATTTGGAAAATATATTTATCGAATTGAGAGTGAGGCCAAGTCGAAAGAAAGTTTGAAAACATGACAACATAGTTTTATAAATTTCATCTTATATTTATATTTATTATTCTTTTCCTGCTCAAACATTAATTTGGTTTTCTTTTTTTTTTACAGATGGTTTACTTTCTTTTTGCGTCGCAAATAGTCTGTTTGTTTTTGCTTGAAGAACATTTTATTATTCTTCACCTTTAAAGCTGTATTTAATATTTATATTATCAGGCACAGACGCACACAAAAATGCATCAAACTGATTGAAACATGGGTTTATTTCGTAGATATGTATACTATCATCTAGCATAAAAACTGAATGATAATATACATATATGCATAAGAAACCCATATTTCACTACTTTTATGGCCTGATGGAACCGGATTATGTAAACAACCTTAACAATGTGTTTAAATTATTGTTAAACCTGACTTGATTTGAAATAAAAAACACAAGCACTTGAATTCAATTGTATTTTTTTTATTTGTAATGTTTAATTTTTAATGGACTGTATAAAACTTGAACTTTCTTTTTATTAATGTTTACTGTAGAACAAAGAAATATAGAATAGAAAAGAATATAAAACAAAAACGGAAACAAGTGAAGTTGGTTACATATTATAATTTTTAGTGAAGTTGGTTACATATTATTATTTTTAGTACTTTAGTACTTTACACAATTGTTTTTAGTACCTTTATTTTTTATTATTTTATTTAAATTCATTATTTTATTTAAATTCATTATTTTATTTTTTTCAAATTTATCCATACTCCCCGCTTTGGAAGCAATATTAATATTTATTTAACTATATAAATATTTATATAGTATAACAATATAAATATTTATTTCTTAAGCTACAAAATTATAAAATATTTTGAATTAATTACTTAAAATATTGTTTTTTTTTATATAATCATAATGTGTAATAGTTATATAGTTATTTACATATTTGTAGTGAATTATAATATCTAATAATAGTGAATTCAAATTGAAAAATACAAAAAAATTTTAATAGTTTCAACAAAAATATTATATTTATTTGTGAAACAATAATGGAAAACCATTGAAATTCAAAGTTCCAAGTTAAGTATAAAATCAACATGGTTCGATCAATATGGTTTAATTGTGTTATAAATATTATATTTAAATCACAATTATAGATTTTAAATATTGAAAATTTATTATAGTTATATTATAGTTAATTCACAGCTAAAACAAAAATTTTTTTTTTTATCTAAATTTGAAAATTCAAAAAAGTTTGCGTAATATCAGAGTCAATCGGCAAAACACAAATTTTGGTAATACTGCGCTTAAATATAGATGTAGAAATCTTTACAGATACAACTCTTACATGTCCATCAGCACCTGGATGTAATTCTATAATTCTTCCCATAATCCATTTTAATGGGGGAACATTGTCCTCCTTAAGAAGAACTAAAGAACCAATAATTAGAATTGGGTGAAGACCATTTTCGACGATGTTGCAACTCTCCTAAATATTCCATGGACCAACGTCGCCAAAATTGTTGTACTAAAAATTGAGTTTTTTGATAATTTGCCAACCGATTGTAATCCAAATGAGTTAAATCTGGATCAGGCATAGCTGTAATAGCTGTTCCTATTAGAAAATGTCCTGGAGACAATTCAGACATATCTGAAGGGTCCTCCAGACATTGGAGTAAGCGGTCGAGAATTAAGACACGCTTCTATCTGACATATCAATGTGTTTAATTGCTCCATGTTAAATTTTTCGTGACCAAAAACACGTCATAATTGGTGCTTGGCACTTTTAACAGCGGATTCAAACAATCCACCAAAATGTGGTGAGCGAGGAGGATTCATACTCCATTTCATTTCTTCCTCTGTGCAAAATTTTAAAATTTCATTATTTATGAGTTCATTATCAAATAATTTTTGTAATGAAATTAACTCCATTTTCGATCGAATGAAATTGGTTGCATTGTCTGAATGCATATGTGCTGGTCTGCCGCGACGAGCAATAAAACGTTTAAACGAAGATAAAAATGATTGTGTAGTCAAATCGTAAACTAATTCCAGGTGTACTGCTTTGGTACAATAGCAAACAAAAATTGCAATATATGTTTTGATAATACAATTAGACCTAGCTTTTGAGTTACGTTAAATGGTCCACATAGATCGACACCTACATTCAAAAAAGCTCGAGTTGGGATTACTCTTTCAGCAGGGAGTTGACCCATTAATTGACTGATTGAAGTAGGTCGTGTTCTAAAACACCGAATACACGAATTTAGTATTTTACGACATAGATTTCGTCCACCTACTATCCAAAATCGTAATCGAATGTTATACAAAAGGCATTGAGGACCTGCATGTAATAATTTAAAATGTTCAAATCTGACTATTAGGTTTGATAACACATGTGATGCTGGTAATATTATTTGATGCTGTTGATCATACGGTATTTCAGCGTTTTCGAGTCTACCGCCCACACGTAGCAATCCATCGTTATCAATGATTGGATAAAGTGATTTTAATTTACTTTTGTTTGAGATTGGCTTATTGCGAAGAATATCTTTTATCTCATTAACATATTCAGTATTTTGCACAAATTTTACGAGACATTTTAAAGCGTAATATTTTTCTTCGGAATTAATTGGTGTAATTTTGGTTTCAATTGAAACACTAGTATCTAGTTTTTTAGATGAACTAGGTTGATTTATATTAGATGAATTTTTGTGCCGAATTTTAACTAAGCATAAACAATTTTTATAAAATCGAATGCAATATGCAGTTATTCTTAATAATTTGCTTAAAGATTGATAATTATTTATTAAAAAAAATTCAATTTTCTGAATATGAAGATTGATTTTTTCCTTTTTCAATTCAAGTAGGTCATTGTCTATTATATATTTTGGCATTGGAGGCCATTCATTTGACAATAAAAATTCAGGGCCTGTCCACCACAGATTACATTCTGATATATCTTTAGGCATTAAACCTCTAGAAACCAGATCTGCGGGATTTGACATCGTTGGTACATAATACCAATTTTCAGTTGATGACATTTCCTGTATATGTGAGATTCTGTTTGCGACAAATGGCGCATATTTAGATGGCGATGATTTTATTCTATATAAAGTAATCTCTGAGTCTGTCCATAAGCAAATTCTATTAAATTTAATATCTATAGTAGATAGTACTTTATGTGCGAGTTGTGCTAGCAAAAGTGCTGCACAGAGCTCTAATCTAGGGATAGTATGTTTTTTATGAGGTGCCACGCGTGATTTTGCACAAAGTGATTTATTATGATAAACGTTTCTGTCATCCAAAGTTCGAATATATATCACACAACCATAACCTTTATCGGATGCATCACCAAATCCGTGTAATTCGATTTCTTTGAATGCAGGTGACACAACACATCGTGAAAATTCTATAGTTAAATTTAATAATTGTATTTTAAAATTATTCCAATAAGTAAATTTTTCTACGTTCAGTTGATCATCCCATGACAGATTGTCAGTGGCCCATAATGACTGCATGAACTTTTTTGCCGTAAATATAATTGGAGCAATTATGCCCAACGGATCATATAATTGCGCAAGTTCAGCTAATACTGACCGTTTAGTACAATTATTAGTTAAAGTTAATTTTTTAAAATAAATATTTAAACTATCTGTTATTGTATCCCATTGCAATCCTAAAATAGATACAGCTTCAGGGTTTATGTTTGCTTCATTCGAAGATAGAGCATTGTAATTCGAAAACCACTTTTGTAACTCAAAACCTCCTTTCTTGAGTAAATTATTTAAATTTTCTTTTAATTTTGTGGCTTTTTCTATTGTTTCAGCGCCTGTAAGTACATCATCTACGTAAAAATCTTTATCTAATACTTGAGATGCTATCGGGAAACTAATTTGTTCATCTGATGCTAACTGCTTCAACGTACGTATTGCCAAAAATGGGGCACTAGCTGTTCCATACGTAACAGTACGAAGACGGTAACCTTTAATCGATTCATCGCTATTTTCGCGCCACCAAATTCTTTGGAAGTCCAGATGATTTTCATTTATTAAAATTTGGCGATACATTTTTGTTATGTCGGCAGTTATAGCTATTTGATGTTTTCGAAAACGTATGATAATGCTAAACAAATCCTGTTGGATTGTTGGACCTGTCATGATGACATCGTTTAATGAAATATTTGTTGCAGACTTGAGTGATGCGTTAAACACTACTCTAAGTTTAGTAGTAACATGATCTTCCCGAACCACTGCATGGTGTGGTAACCAATAATCTTTTTCATAAGACGAAGATATAACTGATGGATCTTTTATAAGTTCCATATGGTTTAAATCAATATATTCGTTCATAAATTGATTGTACTTTTGCTTGAATTCTGGATTATTATTTAATTTTTTTTCCATATATTTATATTGTCGAAGAGAAATTTCATTCGATTGACCAAGATCGTTAATGTTTGATTTAATAGGTAAGCCAACTGCGTATCTACCACTTTCGGTACGATTAACACTCTTTTTATATTCTTCTTCACACAATTTTTCTTCAACTGAATAATTATTAATTGACTTTATTTGCTCCCGCTGCCAAAACTGCTGAATTTGAGCACTAAGCTCATCATTAGTACATACAAAATTAGAAGAAAAATGATTTGTGGAAGAAGTGATAGTTTGTTTGCATGAGATTTTTCCGGAAATAACCAATCCGAAGACAGAATTTTGAAATGGAGGCAATTCCATATTTACTTGAAGAGTTTCACCACTAAAAAGTGTGTGATAAATTTCCGCTCCTATGAGCATGTCCATTTTACTGGCTTTGAAAAAGGAGATTATTGAGAGGATATAAGACAAAATAATTGTTTGTACACAGTGATTCAAGTTCAACTCAAGACTAATTTTATTATAAACATATTTACAACAATTTAGCTTCTATTAATTATACAGTTCAACATAAATGATAACAAGTTTAACAGTTCAATATAAGTAATTCAGAATGTAAAATATAAAGTTGTAATTAGTACATTCAACACTCCCACTCAACTTTTATTTTATATAATTCAAAGCAAATTTTTGATTTTAAATATTAACATCTAATAATCCATTCATATAAAATAAATCAATAAATTTTTGCTTAGACAAAGCTTTAGTTAATGGATCGGCTAACTGCTTACTAGTTTTAATATATTCAACAAAAATTTTATTTTCCTTCTGCATGAGGCAAGTATAATAATATTGAGTTTCCACATGTTTTAATCTTTTAGCTGACTCTGGATTCTTGATTAAATGTACTGCTGCTTGATTGTCACAATAAATTCTAGTCGGAAACATTTGTTTACAATTTATATCAATTAGCAATTTCCGCAACCAAATAGCTTCTTTAGTGGCTGAACATAAAGCTATGAATTCAGCTTCAGTAGATGAAGTGGCAACTGTAGATTGTTTTCTGGAAACCCATGAAATTGGTGCATTATTAAAATAACAAATCCAACCTGTTGTACTTCTTCTTGTATCTAAATCGCTAGCAAAATCAGAATCACAATATACTTGTAAAATATTATTGTTAATTTTTGAACTATAAACTATTCCATAACTAGTAGTTTTTCTTAAATATCTAAAAACACGTATAATTCCAATATAATGCTGTTTACTTGGTTTTTCTAAAAACTGGCTTAAGACACTTACAATATAACATATATCAGGCCTTGTTGATACCATTAAATACATTAGAGAACCTACAGCTTCTCTATATGGAAAATCTTCTATAATCTCTTCATCATTCGAAGTTTTATTAAATTTTATAGCAGGATCTGCTGGTATAGAAAGAGGTGTGTAACTATCATTATCTTTGATATTAAATTTCTTCAAAACTTTATCGATGTACGAAGTTTGAAATATTTTCAAACATTTTTGTTTTCTATCTCTTATTATTTGCAATCCTACAAATTGATCTCCAGTTGAGCATGTAATTTTAAAACATTCACTCATTTTATTTATTAAATCTCTAATTAAATTCAAATTGTTTCCACAAACAATACCATCATCCACATACAAAACTAATATAATAATAGATTCATTTGCATGTAAGAAATATAGACACGGATCTGCAAGAGATTGACTAAAACCATATTCAATTAAAAAATCATGCATCTTTTTATTCCATTGTCTAGATGCTTGTTTTAGTCCATACAAACTCTTTTTCAATAAACAAACTTGATTATCGACTTCAAATCCAAACGGTTGTTCCATATAAATGGTCTCTTCTAAATCACCATTCAGAAAAGCAGTTTTTACATCAAACTGTATCATTTCAAAATCATTTACTGCTATTATTGATAATATTAAACGAACTGTTGTATATTTTACTACAGGAGCAAAAGTTTCGTTGTAGTCGATTCCTTCTTTCTGAGAGTAGCCTCGAACAACCAAACGAACTTTGTATTTATCAATAGAACCATCAGACTTATACTTTCTTTTAAAAATCCATTTATTTGAAATAACATTAACATTTTTCGGTCGTGGAACAAGAATCCAAGTTTTATTTTCTAATAATGAATTCATTTCCTCATTAACAGCATCCATCCAATAAGAAGAATCATTTCCCTTCCATGCTTCATCTAAAGTTTGTGGTTCACAGATGCATGAAAAAGCTTCTACAATTGACGAATGAGTAATTTTTGATCTCAATGGATAAGGACCCCGTGATATTGGAATACTTGGAGAGTTACAATTACTATTATCCAAATCTTCAATTTTATCTTCTATTCTTACTGTACTCTGTTCTTTTTCCAATTGATTTTCATTTTTCTTATTGTTTACTATACTATATTTTGCATTATTGAAATGACATATCTCATTAAAAATTACATCTCTTCTCACAAAACATGTTCTTGAAACCGGATCATAAACTCGATATGCTTTCTTGGAATCGCAATAACCCGTCATATACATTTTTCTGGAATTTTTCTCCCACTTACTTCGTTGATCCTTAGGTATATGTACATAACATTCAGATCCAAAAATCTTCAAATGTGATACTGAAGGTTTTTCATTAAACCATACTTCAAATGGAGTTAATCCATTTAAAGTATCCGTAGAAATTCTATTTCTCACATAAACTGCTGTTGATGTAGCTTCACCCCATAAATTAAGCGGAAGTTCACTTGCATGTAACATTGATTTTGCAGTTTCTATTACAGTACGGTTTTGACGTTCTATAAAACCATTCTGTTCAGGAGCTCTTGGAGTACTCGTTTCATGTTTAATTCCATGCGATAATAAAAATTCATTCACATTTTCATTACAAAATTCTAGACCACAATCTGAACGAAGTTTTCTTATAACTTTTCCATCAGCACAAACATCAGCATAAAATTGTTTAGTTGCATTCAAAACACCTGTTTTGTCCCTTAAAAAATAAACAAAACAATATCGTGAGCAATCATCTTTAAATAAAATAAAATAATTTGCTCCTCCAAAAGATGGTTGACTCATTTTTCCACATAAATCAACATGAAATATTTCACCTGGCAATTTTGACCTTCTTGATTTTTCTTTTGGAAAAGAAAAACGATGCTGTTTACCTTCAACACAGCTTTGACAAAATGGATTGTCTTCAGGAACATCAGTTACTTTCATACCACTAACAGTACAATCTTTAATCATTTTTCGTAACATTTTAAAATTCACATGTCCCAATCGTTCATGCCATAACATTAAATTTTCATCTATGATAACATTAGCTTCAATAGAATTAATAGGTTTAAAATTTAATTTATATAAATTATTATTGTATTGATAACCATCAACCAGTAATTTATTATCTTTATGAAAATAAACTTTACCGTTTTCATGAAAAATTATACGAATACCTTTTTCAGTAGTTTTTCTTACTGACAGCAAATTTTTCGTTATACGTGGACAATATAAAACATCTTTCATGGTATATGTATCACAAATATCATGAGCATTTACAATGACATCAATATCTCCCACTCCTTTAACAGGAAGTATACTGCCATCTCCTACACGTACACTATATTCATCATTTGTAAAATTCTTTAAATTTTTAAAGCAATCTTTTCGAAAAGAAATATGTTCCGTTGCACCGGAATCAGCAAACCAAACATCATTATCATTCATTTCGATATTACACGATGAATTTTCAATACTAAAAATCTTACTATTCATTAAAAAAGAAGTATCATTATTATTATTATTTTGAACAACCAATGACGACTTTTGTTTTTCTTTTGCATTTTTCAAAAAACAATTTCTCGACATATGTCCAGGCTTTTTACAAAAATGACAAATAAATTTCTTTTTCTCAAAAATATTACGGTTGTTTACAGCACTTGAACTTGAAACTTGTTTTGATTTTACAACATATGTTTCACTTTTATTTATTTTTACATGCTCACCTTGTCGTATTGTAAAAATACTTTCTTCATTAATTAAATGATCCGTTAGTTTTGTAACTGTCTGTGAAGCACGCGGAACTGCATACCAAGCTGCACGAACACCATCGTATTTTGGATCCAATCCTGATAATATTTTTGCAACAACCATCGGTTCCTTTTGTTCCATATTTAAATTTTTCAAGCGTTGCGCAAATGATACAACCTTTGAAATATAATCCGCCATAGTTTCATTTGCCTCCATTTTTGCATTTATAAAATGATTCAATAGCACTTGAATCGATTGGTCACTTTTTTCTGCATGTATCGTTTGTAATTTTGACCACATCTCAGCTGCAGTTAAACAGTCGGATAAATGACGTAACTGATTAAGTTCGAGACCTCTCATTAGAAAACCTTGTGCCTCAGCATCCTTGTCTTCCCAAGTCTCAATTTCAGCAGCAGTTGCTTTTGCAACATCAGGTTTTGGAGTTGAACCATCCATAAATTTTCTCAATTTATTTTCTCTCATGTAAATTTCCATCTGTCTTTTCCATAATTGGAAATTATTTCCATTAAAGCGATGAATCACCATTGACAGATCCATTACATTAACTTTGAGTTTAATATTACTCAAAATTTTATTGTCACTAGAAACAAACTTTTTATCTATATCTTCTGGGCTCATAACCTATTGAGAGGATATAAGACAAAATAATTGTTTGTACACAGTGATTCAAGTTCAACTCAAGACTAATTTTATTATAAACATATTTACAACAATTTAGCTTCTATTAATTATACAGTTCAACATAAATGATAACAAGTTTAACAGTTCAATATAAGTAATTCAGAATGTAAAATATAAAGTTGTAATTAGTACATTCAACAGAGATCCTTCCTTTTGCCTTCCTTATGCCAGTTGAATATTAGAAGGTAATAAATCTATATTAACCGGTAATGTATATCTAGGCAAGTTTCCAGTTATCTTTGGCATTACTAAAAATTCTAAATTTGAAACAAATTTAGATGTGCGTACTGCGTGATGAAATTTCTAATATTACTTTATGTTGAATGGTAATAGGATTTTGGGATATACCACTGATCTGAATTGATGATTTGTATTTTTGGCATTTAAAAATTGAGATATTTTCTCAGTAACAAAATTGGATTGAGATCCACTATCTAACAGCGCTCTGCACAACATTTTATTTCCATTTTCTACCTTTACCCATATAATGGCAGTAGCTAATATTATTTCCGAAGATCGGATTTTGTGGGTTGTTACGTTTTCAGGTAACGACACTTGACATGATGAATGAAGCTCGGTAGTCTCTGTGCTATTTAGGGGGGCATTTGTTGCATCAATTGCAGGTAACGAAGAACTTGATTCCTGAACCTGACTTGGACCAACTACCACTTGATTTGAATTTTGTTGTTGAGAATTGGGTGTATTAAAGTGCAATAATTTATTATGTTTTAATTTACATAATGAACATGGAGGAGCTTTGCCATCTGTGGTTCTATGATTGCTATAAAACCAATTTGCACATAATTTATTTAATTTCACAAATTCAAATCTATTACGTGGAGTCATATTTAGGCTGGAAAACTTTTCACATAATCTTAATAAATGAGAACCTTTACAAAAAATACATGTTATTTCAGTTTTTGAAATGAATGATCGACTTGGTTTTGAATGCTTAAATTTTGAATATGAATTATTATTTTCAGAAACTGAACGAGAACTTGAAGGCAATGATTCTAATATACTAGCTCTTGTTTTCAAAATATCAATAAATTCTCGAAAGGTTAGAATTTTATTGTTTGGACTCTTTTTCAATATTTCAGTTCTTGAAGCTAAATCCAATCGTTCTGATAAATGATGACACAGAAATAAATTCCAATACTGAACTTCAACATTTAACGATTTTAATGCGTTATAGTGATTTTCAGCTGTTTCAATAAAACCTTGTAATGAACTAAAAGAATTTTCACATGGCTTTTTAATATCGTATAAACTTTTCATGTGTTTTCTTTGTATATTCATTTCATTGTTGAAACGATCAAATATATTTTTCCACGCAGTATCATAGTTATCAGCGGTAATAGGCAATGTTTCGATGATGTTATATGCCTTACCACCTTTTACGCATGAAATTAAGTAATGGAATTTTGTTATTGGGCTAACATTTTTGTTGCTATGAATTAAATCAACAAAAATGTCCCTGAAACTTAGCCAATTTAATTCGTTTCCATCGAACTTAGGCAGATCGATTTCTGGCAATTTTATATTCACTGTTGTATCTATATTATTTACATTTGGTGCGACGGTTGTATTAGCAATAGTTGTATTTCTATCATCTATTTCAATTCCTGTTCTTAACTTTAAATTTTCAATTTTATTCAAAATAGATGATTCTACTATACCATATTGGTCTTCAAACGCAAATCTACTGTTCAATTCATTGGAATCAATTGATTCAATTTTATTTTGAACAGAATCAAAATTTGTATACACCAGATGAAGCCTGGCTAAAGCAGATTGTAAATCTCCTACTGAAACAAATGAATTTGCTTCCAATTTATTTTTAAAATAAGTCACTCTGCCCTTGAACGCACTTCTTTGATTTTTCAAAGTGACAATATTTTCTTCACCATCACTATTAGACATGATTTTAATTTTTAACTTAACTTTCGCAAAAAAAAAAATTTATTTAATGTATATTATGAAATTTTATGAAAATCTTGATTAAATCTAATTTTAATTTAATTTAAATTTTATTCTTACTTAAATTTAATTTAATTTATTTAATTGTATTGAAATAATATAATATAGTTATATAAAAATAAAATAAATTACTTAGATTTGCTTTTATAATGTTCCATCGATGTTTCCTTCTGTCTTGACCTCGTGTTGACGATGTGGTTTTGATTTTTTTGCGATCAATTTATTGCAACGTGATTTTTAATTAATTTTGTGCTATTTTGCATAAACTTGGTTAACTTTAAACTTGGTTTTATATCCGTGTTGAAGGACCAAAAATGTTTAAATTATTGTTAAACCTGACTTGATTTGAAATAAAAAACACAAGCACTTGAATTCAATTATATTTTTTTTATTTGTAATGTTTAATTTTTAATGGACTGTATAAAACTTTAATTCAGTAAATTATTTGTGATGTAACATTACCCCGATGGAAAATCTCCCATCAAGAATAATATAAGAACTGAATCTAAAAAATTATGGTGCAAATTATGAAACTTTTTGCAATCCATACAATTTTAGAGCGATCTAGTTTCGAACCAATGAGAAAATTTTTAAACTTTAAAAAAGTTTATCATTCTCATCAGGGCTAGCCGACTAGATAAACTCTACCAAAAAATGTTAACGCTAATGATTATAAACCAAAAATTAGGTTACAACTCTAGCGAAGTGTAAAAACAAAAAATTTACATAAACATACATTTAATAAATTCAGGTTTAGTCAATTAATTTCTCTGGTGATCACTGTTTTGTTATACTCTAGATTTTCTAGTATTGAATAACAAAATTGTATCTGTGAGAAGAAGATGACTAGTCTTCACTTGTGTCTATTGACACATGATCAACAATTAATTCAGTAAATTATTTGTGATGTAACATCACCCCGATGGAAAATCTCCCATCAAGAATAATATAAGAACTGAATCTAAAAAATTATTGTGTAAATTATGAAACTTTTTGCAATCCATACAATTTTAGAGCGATCTAGTTTCGAACCAATGAGAAAATTTTTAAACTTTAAAAAAGTTTATCATTCTCATCAGGGCTAGCCGACTAGATAAACTCTACCAAAAAATGTTAACGCTAATGATTATAAACCAAAAATTAGGTTACAACTCTAGCGAAGTGTAAAAACAAAAAATTTACATAAACATACATTTAATAAATTCAGGTTTAGTCAATTAATTTCTCTGGTGATCACTGTTTTGTTATACTCTAGATTTTCTAGTATTGAATAACAAAATTGTATCTGTGAGAAGAAGATGACTAGTCTTCGCTTGTGTCTATTGACACATGATCAACAATTAATTCAGTAAATTATTTGTGATGTAACATCACCCCGATGGAAAATCTCCCATCAAGAATAATATAAGAACTGAATCTAAAAAGTTATGGTGCAAATTATGAAACTTTTTGCAATCCATACAATTTTAGAGCGATCTAGTTTCGAACCAATGAGAAAATTTTTAAACTTTAAAAAAGTTTATCATTCTTATCAGGGCTAGCCGACTAGATAAACTCTACCAAAAAATGTTAACGCTAATGATTATAAACCAAAAATTAGGTTACAACTCTAGCGAAGTGTAAAAACAAAAAATTTACATAAACATACATTTAATAAATTCAGGTTTAGTCAATTAATTTCTCTGGTGATCACTGTTTTGTTATACTCTAGATTTTCTAGTATTGAATAACAAAATTGTATCTGTGAGAAGAAGATGACTAGTCTTCACTTGTGTCTATTGACACATGATCAACAATTAATTCAGTAAATTATTTGTGATGTAACATCACCCCGATGGAAAATCTCCCATCAAGAATAATATAAGAACTGAATCTAAAAAATTATGGTGCAAATTATGAAACTTTTTGCAATCCATACAATTTTAGAGCGATCTAGTTTCGAACCAATGAGAAAATTTTTAAACTTTAAAAAAGTTTATCATTCTCATCAGGGCTAGCCGACTAGATAAACTCTACCAAAAAATGTTAACGCTAATGATTATAAACCAAAAATTAGGTTACAACTCTAGCGAAGTGTAAAAACAAAAAATTTACATAAACATACATTTAATAAATTCAGGTTTAGTCAATTAATTTCTCTGGTGATCACTGTTTTGTTATACTCTAGATTTTCTAGTATTGAATAACAAAATTGTATCTGTGAGAAGAAGATGACTAGTCTTCACTTGTGTCTATTGACACATGATCAACAATTAATTCAGTAAATTATTTGTGATGTAACATCACCCCGATGGAAAATCTCCCATCAAGAATAATATAAGAACTGAATCTAAAAAATTATGGTGCAAATTATGAAACTTTTTGCAATCCATACAATTTTAGAGCGATCTAGTTTCGAACCAATGAGAAAATTTTTAAACTTTAAAAAAGTTTATCATTCTCATCAGGGCTAGCCGACTAGATAAACTCTACCAAAAAATGTTAACGCTAATGATTATAAACCAAAAATTAGGTTACAACTCTAGCGAAGTGTAAAAACAAAAAATTTACATAAACATACATTTAATAAATTCAGGTTTGTAATGGATAGTCTGGACTAATGTCTGAACATAGTGTATTATAGTCGCAGCTTCCTTAGTTGTTGTTCCTCATATTAATCTGTACCGCTTGTAATAGTTTCTCATCCATTCATCATCAATAGTCATATTTCGTATAGTTCCCTTAACCCATAGTTTCCTTATTTTTCTTGAAACCTAACTAAATCTTCAATAGCCGGACAAACGTATGGGAGAAAGAAAATTGCACTAATTACCCTGATTTATTTATTCATTAATATAACATAAGGTTGGTTGATTTGAATTAATTAATAATTTTCTTTAATTATCATCCGTATAACCACTAAAATTTAATCAGAATTTAATCTTACAACACCCTAAAATTGACGCGCGCTATACTTCCATTCGACTGTTCTCGCCTTACTACTTGAGTTTGAATTTTTTTTAAACACAAACTGTAATGAAACAACGAACAACGAAATTTTCCAAAACCTCATAACAGCTACGTGTATTTTGTTTCCAATCGTCAACATACAAAGAATTACTATTTTTGCTTTGTTAAACATTTGATTTGTCTTTATATGAGTATTTTGCTTTAAACAATCCTTCCGTTATTGTACTGAACTTCACTGTATTGATATAGTAGAATGTAGTTTAATAAATGTCTAAACATCATAACATTGATCGAATCTGTATTTAATTCGTTTTGAATTCAATTATGAATGTTATGGATGTGTCGGAAATATTTTGGGTCACAACCTTATTTTCGTACAATATTATCAAATAGCAAACGGTTTTGTGTAACTATAAAAAGTTCCCAATAATTTGAAAATCTGATGTAAATTAATTATCTCCCATCTAAACACTGTATTCGAGTTATTGCGAGACTAAGAATTTGGCTATATAATGAGCACTGTAAATTATTCTCTCTCTTAGTTTAATTGCGATTCACACGAATACGCTCGTTCTATTATTTTTGCATTCGGATGTTTGACATCGATTATTCGATTGCATTTTTTATGGTGATAAAACAGTCGACTATTATCCATCAGACTATTCCATTCTATGCGATTTTCTGATTGGAAATATGGATGCCGACTGCCAGTTTACCGGGGTAAAAACCCCAAATCCGCTGATAAATCAGACGTCGTGAAACTAAAAGTCGTAAAACATAAAGTTAGTTATTTCGCGAGTCGGATGTTTGCTAATCACTCAACCGCGCAACTACATAAATTAAACAAAAATGCAAAAAAAAAAAGTCTATACATGTTTGTCCTTGTGCTTGTTAAATCTGTGTAATGTTAGCAAAATTAAAATCTAATGCGTTTTATGCATTTAGTGTTCTTAAGAATAAAATCTAATTAATGTTAGTAAACTTAAAATTTAATGCGTTTTATGCATTTAGTGTTCATAAAAATATCTAATTAATGTTGGTAAAATTAAATTCTAATGCGTTTTATGCATTTAGTGTTCATAAAAATATCTAATCAATGTTGGTAAAATTAAATTCAAATGCGTTTTATGCATTTAGTGTTCATAAAAATATCTAATTAATGTTGGTAAAATTAAATTCTAATGCGTTTTATGCATTTAGTGTTCATAAAAATATCTAATTAATGTTAGTAAAATTAAAATCTACTGCGTTTTATGCATCTAGCATTAGTAAGATTCAAATGTACTGTTAGCATTCCTACAAATAAAATCTGATTGATGTTGGTGAAATTAAAATCTACCGCGTTTTATGCAATTATTTATTCCACAATTAACGCTGCATCTTTGCTCTGTCGTATTCTACTGTAATCCTAAATTTATTCTACATTTGTTCAACGATTATTTATATCGATTACTGCTGCTTATTAATTCAACGTAACCAACTATACTCCTAGATTTATTTCACGATTATAACCACCAAACTATTCAACGCTTTGGATCATCAATTTGTTCACCGCGCATAATTACCAATTTGCACAACGCTTGTGATTACAAAATTTATTTAACGCTTTTATATACAAATATATTCGACAACTTTTCAACGTATACAACCATTGTGGTTTAAATCAACAATCGAGCTTGCGACATATTCCATTATACCTACCAATTAATTCAGTGAGGGTTTATACCCTTTGTTACTTGATCGTTTCGACATAGTCAACTATAATTTAGTCAACGTTCTTAAATTTTAGTCAACGATTGTTGATCCCAATTGGCACAGTTTATTTCAACCGCATTTGCTAGCTATTTCAACAATTATATTGTTTGCAACATATTTCAACATTAACTATAAATTATTCAACGATTATTTATGCCAGATACTGTTGCCAACTTTAACTATAATTTATTCGTCGAGTTTGATTATCAATTTATCCAAAGATTTTGATTGCAAATTTATTCAACGATTTTAAATACAAATTTATGCTACGCTTTGGATTACAAGTTTATTCGTCGAGTTTGATTATCAATTTATTCAAAGATTTTGACTGCAAATTTATTCAACGATTTTAAATACAAATTTATGCTACGCTTTGGATTACAAATTTATTCGTCGAGTTTGATTATCAATTTATTCAAAGATTTTGATTGTAAATTTATTCAACGATTTTAAATACAAATTTATGCTACGCTTTGGATTACAAATTTATTCAAGGATTTTGACTGCAAATTTATTCAACGATTTTAAATACAAGTTTAGTCAACGATTTCGATTACAAATTTTATTCAACAATTTGGATTACAAATTATTCAACGATTTTGATTACAATTTTATACAACAATTTTGTTTACAAATTTATTCGACAATTTTGATTATAAAATTCAACGCATGTGATGACCACTTTAACCAACGTTTATAATTCCGTGCTGATGGAGTGCTGATTTAGGCAGGATTGGAGGCCAGGCGGATATAACCATGGGTGAGTCTATTTGATTGATTTTCCTTACTATTCATGGGATTTAGGGGTGTGAATGTGTGTGTGTGTGTGTGTGTGGGCGTATGTGAGTGAACGAGGGGGTTGAACGTGCCGACCGTGGTTCTTTCGTAGAAGGGGGTCGCCAGAGTCTCTTTTTCACACTTATATTTGTTTCCATTTTTGATCTACTTTGAAAAATGCGTACATTTCCGTATTTGTGCTGAAGCAGCAGGTTATTAATATCTCTTATCCACGATGATTGAGACTAAGTCGAACGGCCATACAACATTTCTAGGTACGCTTCCTGCTAAGCCACTCCCATTATCATCATGAGAGGCACTTCATTACAGGTTTAGTCAATTAATTTCTCTGGTGATCACTGTTTTGTTATACTCTAGATTTTCTAGTATTGAATAACAAAATTGTATCTGTGAGAAGAAGATGACTAGTCTTCACTTGTGTCTATTGACACATGATCAACAATTAATTCAGTAAATTATTTGTGATGTAACATCACCCCGATGGAAAATCTCCCCATCAAGAATAATATAAGAACTGAATCTAAAAAATTATGGTGCAAATTATGAAACTTTTTGCAATCCATACAATTTTAGAGCGATCTAGTTTCGAACCAATGAGAAAATTTTTAAACTTTAAAAAAGTTTATCATTCTCATCAGGGAAGACTAGTCATCTTCTTCTCACAGATACAATTTTGTTATTCAATACTAGAAAATCTAGAGTATAACAAAACAGTGATCACCAGAGAAATTAATTAACTAAACCTGAATTTATTAAATGTATGTTTATGTAAATTTTTTGTTTTTACACTTCGCTAGAGTTGTAACCTAATTTTTGGTTTATAATCATTAGCGTTAACATTTTTTGGTAGAGTTTATCTAGTCGGCTAGCCCTGATGAGAATGATAAACTTTTTTAAAGTTTAAAAATTTTCTCATTGGTTTGAAACTAGATCGCTCTAAAATTGTATGGATTGCAAAAAGTTTCATAATTTGCACCATAATTTTTTAGATTCAGTTCTTATATTATTCTTGATGGGAGATTTTCCATCGGGGTGATGTTACATCACAAATAATTTACTGAATTAATTGTTGATCATGTGTCAATAGACACAAGTGAAGACTAGTCATCTTCTTCTCACAGATACAATTTTGTTATTCAATACTAGAAAATCTAGAGTATAACAAAACAGTGATCACCAGAGAAATTAATTGACTAAACCTGAATTTATTAAATGTATGTTTATGTAAATTTTTTGTTTTTACACTTCGCTATAGTTGTAACCTAATTTTTGGTTTATAATCATTAGCGTTAACATTTTTTGGTAGAGTTTATCTAGTCGGCTAGCCCTGATGAGAATGATAAACTTTTTTAAAGTTTAAAAATTTTCTCATTGGTTCGAAACTAGATCGCTCTAAAATTGTATGGATTGCAAAAAGTTTCATAATTTGCACCATAATTTTTTAGATTCAGTTCTTATATTATTCTTGATGGGAGATTTTCCATCGGGGTGATGTTACATCACAAATAATTTACTGAATTAATTGTTGATCATGTGTCAATAGACACAAGTGAAGACTAGTCATCTTCTTCTCACAGATACAATTTTGTTATTCAATACTAGAAAATCTAGAGTATAACAAAACAGTGATCACCAGAGAAATTAATTGACTAAACCTGAATTTATTAAATGTATGTTTATGTAAATTTTTTGTTTTTACACTTCGCTAGAGTTGTAACCTAATTTTTGGTTTATAATCATTAGCGTTAACATTTTTTGGTAGAGTTTATCTAGTCGGCTAGCCCTGATGAGAATGATAAACTTTTTTAAAGTTTAAAAATTTTCTCATTGGTTCGAAACTAGATCGCTCTAAAATTGTATGGATTGCAAAAAGTTTCATAATTTGCACCATAATTTTTTAGATTCAGTTCTTATATTATTCTTGATGGGAGATTTTCCATCGGGGTGATGTTACATCACAAATAATTTACTGAATTAATTGTTGATCATGTGTCAATAGACACAAGTGAAGACTAGTCATCTTCTTCTCACAGATACAATTTTGTTATTCAATACTAGAAAATCTAGAGTATAACAAAACAGTGATCACCAGAGAAATTAATTGACTAAACCTGAATTTATTAAATGTATGTTTATGTAAATTTTTTGTTTTTACACTTCGCTAGAGTTGTAACCTAATTTTTGGTTTATAATCATTAGCGTTAACATTTTTTGGTAGAGTTTATCTAGTCGGCTAGCCCTGATGAGAATGATAAACTTTTTTAAAGTTTAAAAATTTTCTCATTGGTTCGAAACTAGATCGCTCTAAAATTGTATGGATTGCAAAAAGTTTCATAATTTGCACCATAATTTTTTAGATTCAGTTCTTATATTATTCTTGATGGGAGATTTTCCATCGGGGTGATGTTACATCACAAATAATTTACTGAATTAATTGTTGATCATGTGTCAATAGACACAAGTGAAGACTAGTCATCTTCTTCTCACAGATACAATTTTGTTATTCAATACTAGAAAATCTAGAGTATAACAAAACAGTGATCACCAGAGAAATTAATTGACTAAACCTGAATTTATTAAATGTATGTTTATGTAAAATTTTTTGTTTTTACACTTCGCTAGAGTTGTAACCTAATTTTTGGTTTATAATCATTAGCGTTAACATTTTTTGGTAGAGTTTATCTAGTCGGCTAGCCCTGATGAGAATGATAAACTTTTTTAAAGTTTAAAAATTTTCTCATTGGTTCGAAACTAGATCGCTCTAAAATTGTATGGATTGCAAAAAGTTTCATAATTTGCACCATAATTTTTTAGATTCAGTTCTTATATTATTCTTGATGGGAGATTTTCCATCGGGGTGATGTTACATCACAAATAATTTACTGAATTAATTGTTGATCATGTGTCAATAGACACAAGTGAAGACTAGTCATCTTCTTCTCACAGATACAATTTTGTTATTCAATACTAGAAAATCTAGAGTATAACAAAACAGTGATCACCAGAGAAATTAATTGACTAAACCTGAATTTATTAAATGTATGTTTATGTAAATTTTTTGTTTTTACACTTCGCTAGAGTTGTAACCTAATTTTTGGTTTATAATCATTAGCGTTAACATTTTTTGGTAGAGTTTATCTAGTCGGCTAGCCCTGATGAGAATGATAAACTTTTTTAAAGTTTAAAAATTTTCTCATTGGTTCGAAACTAGATCGCTCTAAAATTGTATGGATTGCAAAAAGTTTCATAATTTGCACCATAATTTTTTAGATTCAGTTCTTATATGTATAAAACTTGAACTTTCTTTTTATTAATGTTTACTGTAGAACAAAGAAATATAGAATAGAATAGAATATAAAACAAAAACGGAAACAAGTGAATTTGTTTACATATTATAATTTTTAGTGAAGTTGGCTACATATTATTAGTTTTAGTACTTTAGTACTTTACACAATTGTTTTTAGTACCTTTATTTTTTATTATTTTATTTAAATTCATTATTTTATTTAAATTCATTATTTTATTTTTTTCAAATTTATCCACATTGCATTAATCGCTTGAATTCTATTTTTCAAATAATGTTTATATTCATGATTTCATTAAGAGTCATCTATACGACAGCAATAGATCCAACCATTCTGTTTAGAATTATAAATCACTACAACTGAACTGGATGTATTCAGTTGTTGAATGAAAAAGTGCTTTGAAAATTGCGAAAGATCCGTAACAAAGTCTTATATCAATTCCAGCTTGGCGATCGAAACGACGTCCTTCTGATCAGACTCTATGGTTAACCACTTAACACCCAGTTCAATCTCCGAGCTGGAAATGATATAAGACCTTATTACGGATCTTTCTCTTTCCAAAGCAGTTTTTCATTCAATTCAATTGCATACATTAAGCGTGTTCGGTACAAAAAAATGATAAAAAAAAATCATGTTCCACCTCGTGAAACCTGTCCATCTCTTTTTAATCTAATCTATCGAACATATAATACTAATATAAGAAAAAAACACTTTCGCTATTGAGAAAATAATAAGTGTTTTATTATTATAATAGTTTTATTTAATAATGTTTCGCCAAGTGCCAACAGCGGCCTCAATAAATACTATCTAACATATTTTAAGTTTCTTAGCTAAAACCGGCAGAATTGTAATTGATCTATAATTATTAGTCAATTAGATGTTGTTGTAGCGACGGGTGCGGTGCTACGTCTCCATGTCCAGATTCAAGAACTCTGCTACTGCAGTTGGGTGGTACCACAAATTTTCCTTCGTAAGGTTGGTTGGTTTCTCTCCATACGGGACAGTTGTCAACAATGTTCTGGTCAATTTTGTTCATGTAGTTAAGTAAAAGATGCGTGACCAGCCGGATCTTAACTGCGCTAGAATGGATCTGGAGCTGCGTGGTAGTTTGTCTTCCATTTGGGCGTAGTTCCTTAAGCCCGTTAAGCTTAATTTTTAAGCCCGTTTTATACGTAAGCTCCTTAATGTTACCGGTGACTTAATTGATCCTAACATCATTTAAGAAGGTTTCGATGGAATTCCCGCAGAACTTTTGAAAAATGGAGGAGCAGCTCTGGTCTCACGTATATACGATCTGATTCTTGCAATCTGGGACCAAGAAGAACTACCTGCTGAATGGAAAACAGCTCTCATTGTTCCGCTACATAAGAAAGGTGACCGTCTAAAGTGTGCGAATTATCGTGGCATCGCACTGTTGAACACAGCATATAAAATACTAGCTAATGTCGTACTTGCTCGACTCATCCCGTTCGCCGAATCTATCATCGGTGACTATCAGTGTGGTTTTCGTCCCAACCGCTCAACCACAGATCAATGTTTTACATTAAGGATGATTCTGGAAAAATTTTGGGAGTACAACATCAGCATTCACCAGCTCTACGTTGATTTCAGGCAAGCATATGATAGTATCATCCGCGACAACCTCTGGTCCGCACTCATATGCCTTGGTATCCCAGAGAAACTTGTTTCTATGTGCAAACTCACAACATCGGGATCAAATTGTAGAATAGTAATCGAAGGGTCAGTTTCTGATCCTTTCGATATAACATCAGGTGTTCGACAAGGTGATGCACTCGCGCCTGTACTGTTTAATTTGGCGCTGGAGTACGCGATAAGAAAAAGCCGAATTGAGACGCAAAACTGCGTATATAATAAATCTAGTCAAGTTCTTGGCTACGCAGATGATATTGTGCTTCTCGGACGTAGAACGAGCGATATTAAAGATAGTCTCTCTCAGCTTGAAAGAAATGCTAAACGACTTGGATTATGCATCAACACCGGCAAAACTAAAGTGTTAACAACATCTAAGAACATACCTCCCGGAAATCTGGATACTGGCGACTACGAAGTGGAACGCGTGGAAAACTTCAAATACCTCGGGTCTGTAATAACATCGTCAAATGACATGCAGGTAGATATCAAAGCCCGTGTCTCTGCCGCATACAGAGTTTTCTACGCATACTCAAAACTTCTGCGATCAAAACATCTTTCGCGGTCGTGTAAACTCACACTTTACAAAGCATTAATTCGACCTGTGCTTACATTTGGAAGTGAAAGCTGGACACTGACTTCCTCCGATTGTAGAATTTTATCAACATTCGAGAGGAAGGTCATACGAACAATTTATGGTCCATGTAAAGTTGCTGAAAACCAGTATAGAATCCGAATGAATCACGAAATCAGACAGCTTCTTGGAGGCTGCGATGTAATCGGATTCATTAAATCTAACCGGATCAGATGATTTGGTCATGTAGAAAGGGCTCCATTAGATAGAATGATAAAAAAAGCGTCCCAACAACAACCAGCTGGTGTTCGTCGAAGAGGAAGACCTAGACAACGCTGGCGTGATGACATCATCCAAGACCTTCGTGATATAGGATGTCGAAACTGGGGTCAACTGGTCATGGAACGAGATGATTGGAAGCTTATTGCACAGACGGCAAAATCCCTTCATGGGATGTAAACGCCAGAGAGAGAGAAATCATTTAAGAAGCAACTCGCTGTCCTGGATAAGTTATCATTGCAGGGATTACGTTGTCGGACCGGCAATATATTATATTCCTCGTGCAGGTGATCTTGGTGAGCCATCAAATGACGTCTGGTTGTTGTTCGCAAGGCTGAGTTTTGTGCTATTTGCAATTTATTCCATAAAGGTGCAGCGTAATTTAAAACAAGTCATTCTATTGCTTTGTATGTTGTAATGATTGTGATCTTTGCCCCATTAACTCCGCTAGTGCTTTCAATTCATTGTTTCTGTTTTTCAATCTCGAGTTCACCTGCTGAGCATGAGCATTGAATTTAAATAGTGGGTCTCGGTTTTTTTGCCGTGGGAATATGTATGTTATCAATGCAGATGTTAAGTGTTGTATTCACCTCCTTCGTCCATGTGATGAAAAGTGGAGAAGTGTACTTTTCAGTAGAAAGTTTCAATTTTCTGGTTTTAAACCATTTATTCAGGGTGTTATGGTATAGTGTTGGGTGTTCAGAACTCTATAGTGAGTTGTTCCATGTTGTAAGCAGCGTACAGTCGTCTGCATATGACGTGATAGTTAAATTCCTTTTGGTGGGGCAGGTAATCTGCTTGGGTATAGATTGAACAATGAAGGGGAGAGAACTACACCTTGTGGAACCCTTTGCTGAGCACTTTCATCTTAGATTTGCAGTTAAGGAAATCAACCTATGTTTGCCGGATTCCTAGGTAGTTGCACAACCAGCGTTGTATCAAACCTAACAGATGAGTGTTAAACATATATCATTCAGTACAGTGCAGCGTGCTACACTGTATCGAGTGCTTTAGATAAATCGAGTGCAACTAAGATAGTTCTAGCACAGGGTTGTTTTTGGTTCAGGCCATCGCTAATTAGATTTTTGATCTTGTGAAGAGCGGTGGTTATACTATGTGCTGTCCTAAAGCTATGTTGGTGTGACGACAAATTGCAAGATCTGGTTATCCGAGGTAACAGAAGCGCTTCAATCAGTTTTGCGACCGATGAAAGGATGGAGATCGGTCTGTCAGATTCTCCCTTTTCTTCAGGTTTTCCAAGTCTCAAGATGGTGCTTATTCTTGCCATTTTCCAGATATTTGGTATCTGTAGGGTATTTAGCGATGGGTTGAGTGTGGTAGTGAGATAGATCAGTCCTTTAGGTCCACTATGTTTTAGCATGATGGCTGAAATGACGTCGAGTCTAAAAGCTTTTAATGGCTTAGTTTTTTTTATAGCATTCTCAGCTTCTTCTTCGGAAAATGTGATATCCTCTAAATGTTCGTATTGAGTTTGCGTAGATGTCTTAATGCTGACCTACTTTCCTTTTCATGATTACGTTGCTTTTCTGTAAACTGTGTGTTAAATTTTGTTGCGCATTTCCTTTGGTTTTCAGTTGGGATATCATCGAAGGAGATCATGCAGTTATTACCCGGTTGTCGAGGATGGGTTAAACCTTTTATGACCTTCCAGAGTCTTTTATTTGTGCCAAAGCTTACTTACTTACATACAAGCTCTTTTTATTTATTACGGTTGTGTTCCGTAACTAACTCAATAGTTTTCTTATTAAGGTCTGTAATTCTAGGATCAGCTGGATCTACCTTGCGGGTTTCATCTCTTTGGGTGAAAAGTACCCAAGCTTCCTGTGAAAATTTTGGTTTCACCTTTTGTATTCTGCCGGTTGGAATGAAGCGAGATCTAGCTTTACTAAAATTTTCTTTGAATTTTTTCCCCAGAGAGGGCGTCAAGTGGTAGAAATTGTTTACTGAATTCCATTCAGTAAAATTAGTTAAAATCTTTCTCAGTCAGCTTTGTTAAAATTAATATAGGTCCTCTTCCCGGATTTTATTTGGTTTATGGAGGGGCTTAAGGTGATTTTGATTGGCATGTAGTCTGATTCTACTGCAATTTTTGTTATTTAAGTTAGCTTATATAATTTAACTGAAAAAAACATTTTGTCTAAGCAATTTTACATGTTAACGTTATAATATGACTATGGTTAGATTCAGTCATATGAAATATAAACCAGTTTTGAAACAAATTTATAACTCTAGAATAATTTCTCAGTGTATTGTCTATCTTGCATTTAAATGTATGTAGTCTGAAGCTTTTTAAAAACGAACAAACCAAGCGAACCGAAACTCAGCTAAAATTCAAAGTTAACTTTAAAACAGTCACAATGTAGAACTGGCGTTTTTTCTATTTCTTCTTCTGTCAAGGATTTGTCACTTTTTCTCATTAATGTAAAAAAGTTTTTGTGAGTGACCTTTTACAACAAAATAATTATCAAAAACACAAATAATTGTTTTTAAAAATAACTCAATTTTAGTTATATCATAAAGATTGTTTTATCTAAAATCTTTGTGGTTTCGTAAATAAATTTAAAGTGTTTAAATCTATAAAAACAAATTTGTAACAAAACTTCAAAAAAAATTGTGTAATTTGCAATCGATATTTTTTTGTTGTCGATATGTATAAAGTTTTATTTTTGTTTTAGTTCATTAAAAAAATAAATAAAACGAATCTAATTTGTTGTCAATAAATGTTTATTTGTATATTTATAGTTCTAAATAGTTTTGATGACCTAAGAAATTTAATTATTGTGACGTAAATTTCTAGTTTTTTGTGTAAAAATAAATATTTGTGGTAAACAAAATTAACATAGGAATAAAAAAGTAGGGATTCGATTCGAACAGATTGGAACTAAATAAATTTCCTTTGAATAATTCAAAAAAATTTGTTTGTCATTTTGGGGAAAGAAAATATATACATTGGAAGGAAATACGAACAAATTATATTTAATTTTTTGAATTTTTATAGTGGATTAGATGTATGTAATTTATTTAAACGTTTATTCCACAGTAATATGTTAATGAAGAATTTTAATTTTTAAGTAATTTGATTCACAAATAATTCTGACAGTATATTAGAATGGGGAGCGTTTGGAAGAGATTGCAACGTGTTAATAAACGGGCTGCAAAATTTCAGTTTACTGCTTCATACCATGATTTGAGAGTTGAAACAACTGCTAAATGGTAAATATTTATGTTTCTATTTTAGTTTTATTTAAGGTAATGTATTTTTATGTATATGAAAACCAAAAGAAACTCATTCAAATCCTCCTGTCCTTACATTCTTCCATCGTTTTGCTGTAATGTTAATAACAAATTTTTGTCTACTCTACCGTTTTCATAATATCTCATGACGTTCTTTTAAGATTGTTTACTTTTTTATGTTTTTAATTATTTGATTACTATCAGTGCAACTTTGTCACCGTTTTTAGGGTTTTATCTAGTGCAACAATTGTAAGAAATAATGTCATTTCAAGAACCGATCTCACCACAAACAGTAAACCCCAAATTCAGCGTACTTAACGGTCCAGTCAAGCACCTAAACCCAATGCACTTTTATCTGCACGCAACTGTGGTAAAAAACAAATTTTTTAAAACTTTTAGGAAATAAACTTAAATTCGGTTGCCAGCAAGTGGCTATCCAGCTAGCTGCATACTCCTTAATCATGCTTCCTCAATGAAATTCCTCATTCCTCAATGAAATTCAAGGAATAAAAAAAACTAAGGTTGAGAGCTACCGTTGACCGAATCAAGTTCATCCTACAGCACTCCTTAGATATTTCCTTGGTTACTGACAAATTGACCTCTAGATTACCAGAAGATTTTTTTGTGCCGTATGTGTTCCATATAGGAACGTAGGCGGCAGTCAACAAGTGTCTCCTCCTGTATTAATTCATCAATGCACACAATTTTATGGTCGAGTTTCACTTGAAGACTTATAGTGTATTCTTTTCAACTGTACCGAACAAATTTCAGTACAATTCCAACACCGAATTATTTTTTTTGTATTGAATTCATTCCAAAAGAATACAAAATTCGATAATTCGGTGTTGGAACTTATTCGGTACAGCCGAAAAGAATACACTATTAATTTAATCGATTTATTTTAAATTGGTGTTCAGTTCAAATTAGCCCATAGTTTTTCATATTTATCAACTAAATTAGTTGACTATTGGTTAATTGTGTGTTGATGGTTGTTAATGTTTTACTTAAAAACACTTTGACCTAGATGGGAGTCGAACGCGGGTCCGTCGAGTTCGAAGTCTAGCGCGTTACTACTAGGCCACTCAACCACGGTAAAACAAGTCACAAGCAATGGGAAATTCGTGGCTAAGAACAGGTCGTAAACGGTCACAGACAATTCGAGACACATCACTCAATACAGGACACTTAAAAGTGGGACGGCATCATAGCATAAAAAAATCAAATTATCTAATAATTTTAAAGAAGCAAAAATCAGTAGACGGAAAGTTCATGCCACCGAATTTCACCAGATATAACTAGGTAAAAAACCAGCATTAAGCGAGACATAACTACTGTTTTCCAAAATTATCTTGTGTCTGGTATATGAACATTTCTTGTTTTAGTTTATTGATTACAAAACGAATGACTGAAGAATTATCCAAAGTGTTCGTTGTGTCAAAAACATTTTTAAACTTGTCAATATTGGTACGCGTGTTCTCAGAGATTTAGGTTCTTTCATTATCCGAGAAGACCATATCAATTAATTTGGGCAAATGGAAGAGATTATTAGTAAGGTTATTAGCAAGTTAGCAAGGTTATTAGCAAGTTAGATCCAACCGATTGTAGGATCCCAGACCCCAATAAACAGCAAGTCGGTCATATTGCACAAAATAAATGAATCGAGATAGGCAATTAGCATTTTTTCAATTGTCTGGAATTGTCTGGAAATTCCATCTAGTATATCTAACGTCCACCTCACCACTCTATATTTTGTCGACTGTATAATACTAGCAACAGGAAACATTCTAGAACAACTAGTAGAAAGATCTTCTTTTAGTAGGTTGAGATTAGGGCTTCTCATTTCCCGCTAAATTTTGTTTCCCGGGATGACGGGATAAAATCGCATATATCCCGGGATCCCGGGATAAAATATAATAAATTAAAAGCCAGTTGGAGTGCATTGTTGGAGTGCAGTTTAAACACACTTTTTGGATATCTTAATATTTATTATAAAACGATCGATTTCGAATTTGAAAACTTTCGAACTCGATTTATAATAAATATAGAGATGTCTAAAAAGTGTGTTTTAATTTAACTTGCCTTAACGCTTGACTCGTAATCTGATACAGTTAAATCATTACTCGATTGTTTTTTATAAAGCACATCACATCAGATAAATGCAGTCCGTGTGCCTAGTTGATGCTTACTACCGCTGAACCTTTCATATTTCGTCATAACCGTTGCTCCATCATTGGTACTGGCAACTATGTGTCTTTTCATACACAAATCAAATTTCAAAACGTGTATTTGCATTTTCCTTATCAATACTTTCAAGTGTTCTTTTCATAATGCTGAATTAGAACTGCTGCCATTTTTTGGAAAAATTGGTTTAGAATTATCATTTCATTCAATGCAATTTTAGTGAGTAGACAACATAGAAAAATCTCATAATTTAAAGACCAACATTTCATATTTTAAACAACATTTAAAGAATACAACAAAAGCCATAAATGAAAGGATATGTATTTATTGAGGTTACTGTTGGCACTTGGCGAAACATTATTAATAATAAATTTATTTTTAATAAAAGAAACACTTGTTTGTATTTCGAAATTAAGGATGTAATTATCCTTTTGAAAGGATATGTATTAAAGCATACACTTTAAGAGGAAAGGACTTATTGTTTCTCTATTTGTTTATTATTTAAACACGAAATATCCCATTGTGGGTTCAAACATTGCGTAACGGCCTTAGGGTATGAAGGTGGATTATTACGGTTGGAAGAAAATTGTCATTGTTGCTTGTTACAATGTGTACCGTAAGGGAGGAGAAGGTTGAAATGGAAAACATTTCGTTACGTAAACTCACAGCCTAAAAACAAAAGCTCCACTAAACAAAATTTTATTAGTTTTATGGTTGACTGGCCCAGTGAAATATTATTTACGCGTTTTCTGTTGTTAATTTATATATTGTGATTTTAAATCCAAATTTAATTGAATTTTGTAGCGAATTTTTATTATACAAATAAAATATAAAAACGTTAATATATGTAATTTTCTTGCAATTGTCCTTTTCATCTTCAAAAAAATAGTGTTAAACATACAAATCAAACAAATTCCAGAACAACGGGAAATCCCGGGATCCACCTTAATTCCCGGGATTTCTCATGAGTCCTTTTCACTGCGGGATCCCGGGACAACGGGATCACGGAAGAGGAGCCCTAGTTGAGATACTTCAGTTCCCTATCTTTTATAACAGCTATTAGTAATTGCTCATTTATGCCAATTGTATTTAGAACTTCTTTATATAGAATGTTATCACTTCACTGAATTGTGTTTTTGTGTGTCCTAGGTCTTAAAAGGTTTGTATGTGTTGTTGTGACTTGTGCCACATATTACTACACAACACTTTTGAAAGTGAAAAAAAATGTTGTGAAAAAAAATACGTAAATCTTATCGAAAGCCCCTTTGCAGAATATAAATTTATATCTGCACAGTTGTCGAACGCAGGCTCTTAACGGACCGTGCCATATCATCGAAAAAGCATACCATCGAAAATCGTTACAAGTTAAAATAATAATAAATCGAAAAATAAAAAATCATACTATCAAAAAATCAAACAACCGAAAATCATACCATGGAAAATTATAACACCGAAAGTTCACACTGTTGAAATATTGTATCGAAAGATCGTTGCACCGAACTTTTTTCAATGTACTGGTAGCATCCATCATATGAGTTATTATAAATAAAGTTTTCGATTATATGATTTTCGGTGATGTAATGGTGATGATATTTGGATCTAATGATTTTTCAATTTCAAAACCATTCGATGATATGAAATTCGGTGGCATGAATTTTCGGTCTACTGATTTTCGGCTCTTTAAGATTATTCGTTATTATTATTATTAAGTGTCCTGTTTTGAGTGATGTGTTTCAATTTTTTTGTGGCCATTTGCGACCTGTTCTTATTCACGCATTTTTCTTCGCTTGTGCCTTATTTTAGTGTGGGTGAGTTGTTCTTATGCTCAATCGAATCTTCGAAAATTTTCGAGTTAGGAAACGCTATTCAAGTTTTCTGAATCCTACCACTGAGATAAAGTGACAGTCTTCCGATAGGAAAACAAATTTAAATTCGGCAAGGCTTATAATTCGAATTTAACTTTCAAACAAAACAATTTGATTGCGGACTAGAATAGTGATAATGGATAGATTAAGCAATCTTCTTTCACTCTCCTCATACTCAATAATAATTATTAGAGCAATCAATATTCATAATAGCAAATCTGTAGTTTGCTTTAAAATATACTCTAGAAATTTCATTGTCTCTATTTTCTATTGCAAAAATATGTGTTTTCTAGTCATAAGTTTATATTAGTGTCATTAACTTGATGAAATTAAAATTGTGATTCCGGTTATAAAATCAAGTGATTAAAAATTAATCCGTATGGGTATTAAAATTAATGACAAATTAAATGATTGGGATACTCAGTGTCTAGACAACAGTATAATTAATTTTAATCGTATAAATAAATTGTATATTGTAGAACCAATGATACAAATAACACATGAAAACTTATGAGCGTTGACTTGTGAGTGCTTTATATTCATGCCAATTCAGGGCACAAAAATATTCTATGCTAGTTTCTTTTGGATAAAAACAAAATATGCATTCTAAATTCATCCAATTTTTCAAATCATCATTAATTTTATAATTTATATTAATTATAAACAATTTTGGTAAGCACGGTATGGCCGCATTGTTAATTGTTGAACGAATTCATAGAATCTTTCCTTGTTTTTTCTTAACGATGTGAAAAATTTATTTGATAACTGTTTCCGGGGTAAAGATAAAATATAAAATAAAAAAATACTTAAGAAATTTAAATAAACGGAACCGCTTACTATTTAAAAACATATTCGAAAATTCGCCGTGTGCCATTCGTTTTGTTAAAACAGGTGGACATAAGTATTTTATTTGCTGTGATTATTTTTTCATATTAATCGTTATCCGTTGTCATGACAACATCCGTTTTTATTTGTTATTTATTTATAGTCTAGTTTAGTATGTAATAAATTCATTTCACTACCAGCAGCCATATTCTGTAACTATGAAGTGTTAAAAATTTCTTAATTTCTGTTCATTAAAAAGCTTATCATTTCACCGCTTCATAGTTACAGAATTGTAACTACAGGTGACTACCGCGACTGCAGGTGACTGTCGTAATAAACAAACAATAGTAAATCTCTACTATGAAAAATATGATCCTAACTTCTTTGCAACATTTTTTTGCATACTATAGGAATCGCCCAGTGACCGAAATTCGGTCATTGTGAATTCCCAACAACATAACGATAACACATTATTTCAGAGTTTGATTTATTGATTCAACCGATTTTGAATTGTGAAACAAATAACTCGAAAAAAGTCCATAGACGATGCTATGGAAGCACTGCTTCCCTTTGAAACAGGCCGCCCTTTTCAAATTAATGATTGTTTTTTAATAAAGATTTTATCAACCATCATTCAATAAATTTTAATAAATTTTCAATACTTTAGTAGTTATTTAAAATAAATCTTCATATTTTCTGTAAAATTATACAAATATTTAATTATATTAATTCCTTATATTTATAAAAAAACTTCAACGCAATCAAAAAATTTATTTATTTCGTCCAAATAATACACAAGAAGCTGTTCAACTTGCAGCGTACTGAATTATATAATTTGTACGCAAAAAAACAAGAAGAAACACAAATAGGAAAATGAAAAAACGAAAGATATCAAACAAAAACCATAGCAGTAGATGCTGTGTAGCTTATAGCTTATACTATCATAGTAGTACTATGGTACATTGGTTTTACTTTAGCTTATATGTACTGGTTCAATTGTTTTACCTAAGTTTTAGTACTTTACATCAAAGTATTGATTTTTAATAAGAGCTTGGATTTTTTGTTTGAATTATAAATGTTTGAATAAGTAATTAAGCTGCATTATTAATTAAAAATTATTGGAGAACAGTTTCCAAAACAGTTTGTTTTAAAATTAAATATATTTTTCAATAAGAAAATAGAAGACCTTATCACTGATTTGCAAATTTTGTAAATATTTGTCTCCTTGTGAACCATTTTCGTGGCTCTATTTCTCGATTGTTTGTTAGGGTAGGACCAATCAACAAATACAATTATGTTTACCGGTGGTAAATTTCAATAATATAATTATAAAACCATACTTTGATAAATTAAGCAAAGCAATTTTTTCATGTATCTGATGAGATGAACTGCGTTGTAACAACCATATTTATGTTCCAATATTTTATATTAGTACATATAAATAAATGCAGTTTTAAAAATGGATTGAATTTTGTGTTTCAAACCAGGGGATCAAGTTTTTACCGCAAAATTTATTTATTTTCCTTGCCGTTTTGTGCATTGATAATTTTATTCCAAACGACTACTTCGGATATTAAATAAAATCTGTTCCCTTAGAACAAAATAACTTAAAAGCTTTGAGAAGATCATTTTTGGTCACTTTTGAATTAAAATGCAATATTTAAAAATATACTTTTTACTGTTTATTTTTAATTTTTTATTTTATTAATAATAATATAAACTTACTATACCGATTTGAATTTGATTTATTTTATTGCATATCGATTTCGACTTACGTCATCCTCAGTTCTTAAATTATTATTACAATTTTTGCTTAAACTATTACTTATATACTATTTCAACTGCTATTTTTTATTGTTATGCCATATATTATGTTAATTTTAGTGTTGATTTTATCATTTAAAATGTTGCTATTGTTTTTATGTTTATATATTTCTATTTCTTCCAATCTATCTAGATGTTGTCCTTTTCTTTTTTTATGTAATATGTTAAATTTGTGTTTATATTGTTGTATTTGTGTTTTTTTATTTTTAAATGTTGGGCATACCTGGATTTTGGATCGCTATTATTAATTTCACTGGTGTGTTCAATAAATCTTTTTGTGAAAGACCGCCCCGTTTGGCCTATATAAAATTTACTGCAGTGATCACAGGTAATTTTATTAACACCTGTGTCTAAGGTTTGAGTTTTTTTGGTTTTTCGGTAATTTTCTATTTTATTTTTGTTTTTGTAAGCTGCAATATATCCATATTTTTTTAAAGTTTTTTGCATTATTTTGAATGTTGTTTTATTATATGTTACGCCTATGTGTTTTTTGCCTGCTAAGTTTTCTTCATTCTTCAATGTTGTTAGGGTTTGCAATTTTTTTTTGTTTTTATGTTTTCTATTTAATGTGTCAATTATTTCGTTTTTATATCCGTTTTTACTGGCTATGTATTTTTATGTTATTTAATTCGTCTTTGTAATTTTCTGCATTCGTTGGTATATTGTTCAATCTATGGATCATGTAGTTGTATGCAGCTAGTTTATGTTGGTATGGATGATGTGGTTTAATATTTATTGTTTGATCAGTTTGGGTTGGTTTTCGGAATATTTTGAATGTGTGTTTTGAATCTACATTTTTGATTGAAAAATCCAAAAAATTTATTGTGTTATTTTCTTCATTTTCTAACGTGAATTTAAAGGAAGGTTCTATGCTGTTTATGTATTGGTGTGATTAAGCTGCCTATTCGTTCCTTTGAAAAATAAAATTATATCATCAACGTAGCGATACCAATAAATGATTTTTTATTTGTGTGGATTTATGTTATTATGTATATATTTTGTTTCAAAATATTCAATAAAATAAAAATCAAATTCAAATTGTTACTATAAGGAAGTTTATATTATTATTAATAAAATAAAAAATTAAAAATAAACAGTAAAAAGTATATTTTTAAATATTGCATTTTTAGTAAATTTTATTATAAAAAAGAAGGCAGTCTTGAGGACTTCCTACAGAAATGAAAACTTAAAATTGTGAAATAGCTGTGTTTTTATCGTCTAAATACAACAAAATCTTTACTTACTTTACCACACTTACACACTGTTATTAACTGAAAAAAACATCAAATTAAAAAAAAAGAAAAAATATAAATATAAATCAAGAGAACGAGAGTAAAATTATTTATAATACATTATCAATAATTGCAACAATTAGGTTGTTCGTACTATTAATTGCGTACAAAAACAATTTTTTTATTTTACTTCAAAATACAACCATATCTTTACTTAATATACCACACATTTACATACTGTTATAAACTGGAAAAAAATCAAATTCAACAAAAAAGAAAAAAAATTATAAATCAAGAAAATGAGAATAAGAAATAATTACAGAATAACAAATGATTACAATTTATCTCACTCTCTTAACATTTATTTTATATTTAATATTTATTTAGCGTGACGATGACTCGAATATCTAAATTTTTCGTCACACAAAATCCCACAATGCGCCTAAAGAAGTTCTCACTTCAAAAATACCAAAACATCTTTGTAGCCGATCTAAATAAAATAGTAAAATAAAATGCTTTTCAACTACACAACTTGTTCGAGGGAGAGAAGATTAAAGTGAAGTAAGTTTGATCTTCAATGATACACGTCTTTAGTTAAAAGTAATAGAAAAATATGCAAAAAATATATTTTTCTACAATAGCAAATGTGGTCTATTTCATGCAGATTTAATCCTCTTTGAAAATCGGTTTTTTCCTCTAGTGTAAAATCATATTCGCTAAATAACGAATTGTAGTTACTATGGTATCGTCATAGTTTTTAAGACAAAGTAACCATGAAAAATAGAATATGAATTTTAAATGGTATGTTGTCGATTTCCAATTAAATAATTTATAATAAATATCATTCACAAAAAAGCAGCGTTTCCATATTTTGCAGCAAAATGTACTATGTTGCTTCAAATAGGCTATTTTTGAGTTTTAACAGTAGTTATTGTGTAATATTACTTAGAACGCATCATCCCATTCTTAAAAACTCGCGCTTCGCCTATGATAAAACAAAATATTCGAACGAAAAACAGACATTTACCCATTTCACATTTTTCACCCTTTTTCTCAAAAACTTCTCCAAAATAAAAAAAAGTGTTTCGGCACATCTACTACATAGGACCTTTCCAACAATATATATTGCCTCGCTTTTGTTGAGGCAAATAACTTTAAATGGTACCACAAAAATAGTGCTTACATATTTATATACATATTTGCATTTAATGATTATTTTAGATTTCAACATTGTATTAGAGAAATGTGTGTTTATCAAATTTAACTTCCGTTTTTATTTATCCGTCTTGAGGCTTATCTATGTTTTCAACAAGTTTTAATAAAAATATATACTATATGCATTGCTTGGTTTGTTTTAATCAACAAAATTGCTAAAAAATTAAATAAGCTCTCCTTATTTAATTTGTTTGTATATAAGACTACGTAAAAATACAATCTAATAAAAAATAATTTTTTCACAACATTGATTACTTTAAAGAATTTATTTTTGATTTAGCAAATGCTATCAACATCTTCTACTTTGTAAATGTTTTTATATTTAATTGATCTTTATTTTTGATCTATGTTTTGTATTTTAGTTAAATATAAATAACTTATCATATATTTATTTTTCAACTTGATAACTTATCAACCAATTAACCTTGATAATTGTAATATTTTACGTTGTATTAACGTTTTTCTTTCTTATTTAAGGCGCCCAACAAATTTATCTGTTGTATGGACTAGAAGATCTCGGCGTGTTGCTTCGGTGCCTTTAAGATGGGAACCGGATATAGTAAATCCGTTATTAGGTCGAATAGTATGGCCTGTTCCGGACAATCACACCATTACCGTAACTTTGTTCAAAGATCCTAGAACACATGAATTGGAAGATAAAGATTGGACTTTCGTTGTAGAAGATGTTTGTTTCATTAAAAAAAACTTGCATTTAAATATTTTAATATTTTTGAATTATTTATAGGTATCTCAATTGGGAAAGAAACGTGCTCTTGCCACAGCCAGCATAAACATGAGAAAATATGCAAGCATAGAGAGTACACAACAATCATTTATACTAACTTTAAGACCGGTTTCAAAGAAAATTACAATTGCAGAGTTGGAATTAACTTTAAGTTGTGTGTTTGTGCGAGAAGGAAAAGCCACGTAAAAGAATTTTGAATGACTTCAATTTTGAACTTAAAAAATTTATTTATTTTTTTATTTCAGAGATGAAGATATGCAAAGTATCATATCTCTTATGTCGGTGAATAATTCTGATATTGCCCCATTAGATGATCTCGAAGATATACCAGATTTAGAAAACGATCTTGATTTTGTTGTTGATATGAGCCAACAAATTGAACAACTAACATCAAGCCTTACTAGTTCTGATTTGACAACACCCATGAGTGTACCATCTTTATCCGAAGATCGAACACCATTAGTTGAAAACTACAGACATATTTCTATGTTTGAAAGAGAAAAAACAAAAGAGCCAGATAAACAGATGGCAAATGAAAACAACAATGAAATTAATGATCTCCAAAATCATGCGAATATTGGAGTAGATTCAGAACCAATAGTGCAATCACAACAACAACCAAAGAGTTCTAATATTTTTGATAATTTTTATGTTCAACCATTAAATATACATGAAGAAAAAACGTATGCAAATAAAATACAAAACGTAAAAGATACTCCCAACCTAAATAATTCGTCTAACTTAAACGAAGAAAAGAAGTTTTCGAAAGAAAATGAAAATATTACAACTCAAAACACAACGATTATTCAATTAAAATCGCCATTATCAGAAAAATCGATTACTAAATCCAAAGAAAAAGATCGTCAACGAGCCGAGTTACTACCATTAAAGCTGAAAAAAAATTATGAAAATGGAATTAAGATTTCAGTGCCATCAACAACTCCCACAAAAACAGATGTAAAAGATCGTACACCAGGACAAGATTTACTAGAATGGTGTAAAGAAATAACAAAAGATTATAACGGTGTGAAAGTTACTAATTTAACAACGAGCTGGCGGAATGGTATGGCCTTTTGTGCTGTAATCCATTATTTTCGCCCCGATTTAATTGATATGACAAAACTTGATCCACACGATGTTGTTGGAAACTGTCGAATTGCGTTTGATGCTGCTGAAACATTGAATATTCATCGTGTCATTGAGCCGCGAGATATGAATTTACTTGCTGTGCCTGATAAATTGGCTGTTATTACTTATTTACATCAGTTACGAGCACATTTTACTGGTCATCAATTAGAAATCGAACAAATTGGTAATCATTTATATTTTAGAATTACTTTTTCAAAATATATGCTCTATTTTTAACATTCAAAAATTAATTCATAGGCCCAACTTCAGACGAATCAAGTTATGTTATTGGAAACTACAAAAGTGATAATATTTCCACAAATTTACATAACATCGATCAACTAAAACTTCATATAAATAATCAATCGTTTATTCAAGAAATTGATGATAAATCCCCTCGTGATAAGAAAGATGTTAAAAATATAATTTTATCAAGTTCAAAGAATTTATTAGGAAAAGTATTATCGCCTACTAAAGATAAACCAATAATAAATTTAAATAATATTTATAACAAAAATAATAATAATGATTTTACTCCTACATCAAACAATGTCGCCAATGTTAATCATTCGAATGTTTTACAACAAAATAATAATACCACAGATGCAACGAATAATAAAAAGAAAGATGCAACGACTGGCAAAGAAAAACCTCTTTTAATGACACGCAGACAACTGACGGATCCATTTGGATCGGACGAAGAAGATGAAGATACAGTTACTAATGATTTGACCATTCAAGAAAATAAAAAAAATATGAAAAATGATGGAAATCAGAAAATGCCTACTTTAGATCCTACAAAAGCTAATGTAAGTTTATTTTGATTGATAAAAATGATAGTGATATGTCATTTTGTTTTTTTTTTACAGAAATTACTAGCCCGCCACAAAGAACTCAGTGAAAAGGCTAAACTAATGATGGAGAAAATAAATAAAACAACTACAGTGGATGGATTAAAAATAAACGAAAATAATGATGAAGAACGACAAGCACGTTTACGTGAGCAGGCTCGTCGTTTGATAGCAGAAACAAGAACAAAATCATTGAATTTAGAATCACCATCTTCACCAATAAAACAGATTGCACATCGAATAACATTATCGCCAGAACGTACAATATCTCCAATTAACAATGTGGAAAATTTTCTTATTAAAAATATAAACAGTAAAGAAGGATCACCTACCAAAGTCTTAAATGATCGCATAACACCACCAAGAGATTCGCCGAAAAAAATGTTCGAAAATGATTACTATCCAAACAGTCCAAGTAAAAAAAATAATGAAAATTCACCATTGCAATCATTTAATTCTGTATTTGATAAAATATCACCTAAAAATGAAAATAAGGTTTGAATTAAATTTAACGCCATTTAATTTTTTATAATTTTGTTTTGTTTAAACTCAGGTTGATTCACTATCGTACATTCAAACTGAATTGAATGCATTAGAACGAGAACAGGAAGCAATTGATCAAAAAGCAAGTGCACTAGAGAAAAAGCTACGATCCGTAATGGGGGGTAATAACTCTGGTAATGTTGAAACAAAGAATATGAAAAATTCAAATATATTTAATTATATTTTGTGTCAATTTAGGTGCTGGGGAATCGGAAGAACAACTATTATCACAATGGTTTACTCTAGTCAATAAAAAAAATGCGCTTTTAAGACGTCAAATGCAATTGAATATTTTAGAACAAGAAAATGATTTAAAAACAAAAACAGCTTATTTAAATAAGGAATTACGAGCTGCTTTATCTGTTGAAGATTGGCGAAAAACAGAAGATCAAAGAGAGAGGGAGGCGTTGTTGTTAGCAGAGCTAGTAAAAATTGTTGATAGAAGAGACGAATTGGTGCAACATTTGCATACTCAAGAACAAGCGTAAGTTTTCTATTTTCTTTTTTTTAACACTTCTATTGACTCGTCTTCTTTTTCGACTTCTTTTCTTTTGACTCATCTTACAAGTATTTTTGATAATATTTGGCTTGCTTGCACCGACAACTAACGAAAACCCAACGGAATCAGTATTCAGTGTGTTTCCATGGATACTTATATACATGTCGAAATCAATCCAAACTGTGTCCAATATAATTATCCCCCCTTTTTTGTTCCTTAAGACGGACAACTTAAAAAGAATGATCTATTCCGAATTCTATAAAATACATTTTCAGCGTTTCATAATCCTGCTCTATTTTAATTAAATTCGAGTCTATTCGAGAAGAGTCTCACTTCGAATTTTGTAAGTGCAGCATTCCTAGTTCGACGATTTTATGGTTTCAATAAAACATTCAAATCATTTTTTGTTGTTAGTGAATATATCTTATCCATGATAATGTCCGGAATGGTTAATGAGTAACCGTACCATAGTAATGAGTTAATGGTTAATGAGTAAGTATCACCAGCTCTTGAGCTGAATTGAGTAAATTGATTAAATTAAAGTAAATTAAATTAAAGTATTTTCAATTCAACACTCCCTACACTTGAAAGTTTGAATCTTCAATAACTTCTAATCCTGGCTTTCAATTGTATTTTTTTTTTTTTCTTTAAATTTTTTTTTTTTTTCGTTATACATATGTATATGTTTTATAACGTAGGCTGTCAACAATTACAAGTGTCTCACCTGCTTTATTCTCAAATCACTCAACTTTATGGTCGATTTTAGCTTCATGCTCAATTTAATCGATTAGTTTCATATAGTGATAGGCCCAAAGATTATTTTATCTAATTTGTAAACCAATAAGGTTGCAACGTGTTCTCCTTTCGGTAGGACTGTCCTCGGTAGGAGTAAAAATGTCCTCAGTTCTCATCTATATAAATAAAAATGTAAATGTTTGTTTGCTCAAAATAGGTAATCTCCAAAAATACTGGGCCGATTCCTTTGAAATTTGGGCACAATGTTGTCTTTTGTCGTATGTGAATTCAAATATTCCAAAGCTTACGTTTGAACAAAAAGTAATTTATGATAAACTAAAATGTTATTCAAAATGCAAATTGCTAATAACGGGTTTGGAGGAATAATTTTCTTGGATGCGCCAGAAGGAACTGGCCGTAAAAAGTTCATAATCAGACTAATTGTAGTTAGTAGTAGCAACTCGATCACAAAATGACATAGCTTTAGCTCTTGCGTCGTCCAACATGGCTGCGACATTGCTACCAGGTGGAAGAACTGCTCATTCCACTTGCAATTTATTGAAACTTTCTCATGCAACATTTCCAAAGGATCCATAATGGAAAAATATTGCAGAATTGTAAACATATTATTTAGGATAAATTAAAACTCATAATCGATCATTGCAAGATTTGCCTGGAAATATCAAACCATTTGGGAATGCATTAATCTTGCTTGCAGGAGATTTCAGACAAACATTACTTGTAGTTCCTCGATCAACACCAGAAGATGAAATAGATGCTTGCCTGAAATACTATACTTTGTGGCGACACTTAAAAAGTTTAAAATTAACTATAAATATACGTGTCCTGCTTCAAAACGATAAATCAGCTGAGATATTCTCACATCGATGGCTGACGGAAAGGTACCGGTTAATCTAACCCCAGGACAAATTTTATTGTCTCATAACTTCTACAATTTGTTGTAGTCAAAAGAGGAATTGGTTGAAAAAGTATTTAAAAATATTCAAACTAATCATAAGAATCACGATTGGCTGAGTGAACGAGCCATTCTTGCGGACAAAGACAAAGACGCCAATGAATTTAACAGTATAATGAAGTTTTATATCCAAAGCCAGGCAGTCACATACAAGTCTGTAGACACTGTCATGGAAGCAGATGAAGCGATTAGCTATCCAACAGAATTTTTGAATTCTGACAGGGATGCCGCACATGTACTGCAGTTAAAAATCAGCGTGCCATATATCAAGTTGCAAAATATCAATCAGCCAAAAATTTGCAATGGCACGCGATTTTCAGTATAAAAAAATAAAGAGCAACGTAGGAAAAGCGACAATCTTGACTGGACCTTGCAAAAGTGAATATGTTCTCATTCCTTGCATACCTATGATGCAAACGGATATGCCATTTCAATTTAAAAGATTGCAATTCCCAATTCGATTGGCATTTGCAATTACCATCAACAAAGCTCAGGGCCAAACATTAGAAGTGCGTGGTTTAGAACAAGATACTGATTGTTTCTCACATGGACAATTATCTGAGCAAGTTGCGTGTTCTAGAGTCAGCAAACCAGATAATCTCTACATCTGCACAAACAATGGAACAACAAAAAACATTGTATACCCTCAAGCGTTATGAAATTAAACATATTAAAAATGTCTGTGTTGTGTTTTCTTTATTTCTTATATTTAACTAGACTGAGCCACTGCAACGCGTGGCCGGGTCCAGCTAGTTAACTAATATATTTTACAATTTAAAAATACACGCTTGAATTTTAGTGCTATTTATCCAATTTTTTTAATTTTTTGTTATTGAAATTCGTACGCTATATTAGTAAGTACGATAGCAATATTAAATCTTTATTTATTTTTAGGTAGATTTCATATAAAAATCTACCTATTGCAATGACCGTCATCTCGGAATTTCGGAAAAATTTTGATGCCAAACGACTATATATGTAAAGCGGAGACGGAAAAACAAAAAAAAAAAAAAATTATATATATATATATATATATATATATATATAACGATATGAGGTATAACGGAATTTAGCGGCACTCTCACGGTCGCATTTTTCGACCTAGACCAAAAATTTTTTCTGAGCGTGCTGCGGCAAACAATCTCTTGGATAAGTTCGACAACTGGCCATATCCGGGTACAGGTTAAGAGTCTAGAGCTTTAAAACTGTCAAAAACAAAGCGTTATAACGGCCGTTTGGGGCAAAATATGTAAACAAAATTTATAAATATTAATTATTTGAACATATTTCTATCATTTTTTAAAAATCCAGACATCTGCAATAAAAGGTTCTTTGGCTATCTGCAATAAACTGTGTGAAGTACAACGGCATTTAGCGGCACTTTCACGGTCGCATTTTTTCACTTACGCTAAAAATATTTTCTGGGTATGTTGCGGCAAACAGTTTCCTAAATATGTTTGACAATTGGCCATATCGGAGTACAGGTTAAGTGCCTAACGCCCAAAAACTGTATAAAATAATGTTTATTTTAAAAGTTAGTTTAATACTTCTGTTTTTAATTAGTATTTTTTATAAAGTAATCTGATAAATCCGATTATAATTGCACACATAACTGTCTGATCCCGAAATCTACCTATTTCTAGCGGATATACCTGCCGCTCGGACTTTTTAAATATATTTTTAATATTAATTTTTTGTTATTGAAATTCGTACGCTGGATTAGAACGATAACAATATTTAATCTTTTATTTATTTTTTTAATGTTTATTTTTGAGGACTATACCTACGTGGGATACCTCGTTTAAAAAAATGCACTGCATATCCTACCTTTTGGGTGATGTGGAAACGGATTATTTACGACAAATAGATTTTTTAGGGCGGCATTTTTGAAAACTGCACCAGGCGCCAAAATCGCTAGCGCCGGCGCTGGACATCTATCAAAGTCGCAGGAGATCCATCATACAATTGCTGACTTTTCTCACTTTGTTTTTAAAGTTTGTTGGGAGTATACAGGTTTCGTTCATTAATCAATTTTGCTGACACTTTGACAAAAAATGGAGATTAAAATGACAAAGAACTGATTCGTTTTTGGACGGTATTATCTCCCGAGCATCTGTTTATTTTGATTAAACTTATGATTTATATAACTTATGATTTATTTAATGTATGATTTATAACAGTTCTGTATCCAACTTCCGGGTTTTCACTTCCAGTAAGTGAAGATGAGTAAAACATCTTCAAAAACTTTTTTTGCTTTTTCCATTCGTACAACAGAATATATGTATGTTGGGATACTACAGCTTTCTTTAGTGTTTTTATAAATAGAACTACGTGAAATCTATAATATCGGTTAACCATTAATTGAAGTATTTGATGGATCTTAGCTCACTATATTCCCATAGCATTTTGATTCCAGAGCTGTGATGAAGCAAACCTATGCATCAGCGTCGCAATATTTGTCATATAAACTTGTAGAATAATTTCTTTGTATCTTTAAAAATAAAAACCAATTATTTTTGTTTTCACTCTCGCTTATAATTCAGCTAGTGGCATATTCCTTGAATATGTGACCCACCATCTTCCTCAATGATTAAAGCCCTCATAGATTTAAATGACGGCTCGGCATGAAAAACTGCACACGTAGATTAACGTGGATGGGCGTTCAATTTGACTGAAATAACTGAAAAAACAACAACAATTGCATATAACTTTTCAGTTCCTTCAGTCAAATCGAACGCGGCTATAGTACACCATCTATTATAAATTTAAGTAGTTATGAACTTCGTCCAGAATTTTTTACAATTTCTCTCCAAATTTTCTTGAACAAAAATGTAGTGCAAAAGCGATGCCACGTGCAAAATTAAAACTAACGAATTCGTTCGTTTTAAATGAATTGCGCCACATGAACAAAAAATACATCGGTGATATTTACAACGCGATATCGGGGATATTTACAAAACCAAGATCCTACACTAACATGCGTTTTAAGTTGTTGATGGACGCAAATGATTGTTTTTATTATAATAAAAATATTGTTTCGTTTTATTGTAATAAATTTCTATCACATATAAAATATGACATAGGCCAATTTTTCATGATAGGATAGAGAAAATAAAAATAGAGATAAAAGCCAATTTGTTTTAAAAATTTGCAGGAACAAAACTAAAATGGGGTTGCCAATAATCCAGCTAACGGTATATTCCTTGTTCATGTGACGCACTATCTTCCTAAATTATTAAAGCCCACACATAGAATTACATAAATGCTCAAGCAATAACGTGCGATTATCAAGAAAGACTTCATAGCTAAGATTGAGGGTACTACCATTGACTAGATAGAGTTCATCCGCAAGCACCCTTAAGCCATAAGTTGGACCTTTATCACCATAAACATCTTATTCAAAAAAGACTAAATATACTACACGAAATGCCGGGTTACCCCCACACGAACATCGACCTGGGAAATCTCTTACACAATGAAGGTTTCAACTTTAAATAATATTCTTTTTAAAATATTGTTATTACAATATTTAAAAGCAATTTATTTTGAAAAAATATACGAAGAAAATAAGTTTTGGTACAAAAAAACCAATATAGTTATGATAAAAAGCAGAGCTTACTATTTTCTTTGAAATGAAATCATATATATAATACAGAAGACACGAAAAAGCGTAGCCATATCATAGGGAAGAAACGAATACGGAAGGGAAAGAAGAGAGAAAATAACAAGAGAATGACAAAAGCATATATAAAAAATTAAACGATTAAAATAAACGAACAAACGAAATTTAATTTCAGTATCAGTTTATGCTTTGCCTGAACTAGACGTTGCAAACATGGGTATGTTTAATTAGTTTAATGTTATTAAATTAAGAACAAATATTTTGTGCAAAAGCACAGGGGTCCCCTAGTTTTAAGAAATTTTCTTTAAAACATTAAAACTTAAAATTAATTTTTTTATTCAATTAATTTTAATTCAATTTTTATCGATCGTGCAAAAAATATAATAAGCATTTTGGGAATTGAGAGTATTACCGATTTCGGATATATTATATTATTATTCGGATATATATTTCGGATCTCGACTTCATCTCGATCTCAAAACATATATCGGCAATCGGTAAAACACTCTTACTGCCCTTAATATTTAAATAACTATTTACGCATTGTTATTTCAATTTTGGGCATTGTTATTTAAATAGGAAAAAAGGCCTGCTTGACAGGCAATCTTTGAATCGTAAAAGTACATTTTACGGTTTACTACGGTTTAAAAATTTATTTTTTCTACGATCGTGCAAAAAGGGACTATTTTTTGCACTATGTACTTTGCCAAAAGTTTAATTTTTTGCACTAGTGCAAAAAGTACCTTTCTAGTGCAAAAAGTATCTTACTAGTGCAAATAGTAAATAGCACTTTTTGCACTAGTTACACAAATAACTATTTTATTGCTTTAGTGCAAAAAATATAATTTAGTGCAAAAAATATAATAAGCATTTTGGGAATTGAGAGTATTATCGATTTCGGATATATTATATTATTATTCGGATATATATTTCGGATCTCGACTTCATCTCGATCTCAAAACATATATCGGCAATCGGTAAAACACTCTTACTGCCCTTAATATTTAAATAACTATTTACGCATTGTTATTTCAATTTTGGGCATTGTTATTTAAATAGGAAAAAAGGCCTGCTTGACAGGCAATCTTTGAATCGTAAAAGTACATTTTACGGTTTACTACGGTTTAAAAATTTATTTTTTCTACGATCGTGCAAAAAGTGACTATTTTTTGCACTATGTACTTTGCCAAAAGTTTAATTTTTTGCACTAGTGCAAAAAGTACCTTTCTAGTGCAAAAAGTATCTTACTAGTGCAAATAGTAAATAGCACTTTTTGCACTAGTTACACAAATAACTATTTTATTGCTTAGTTTGTTTTCATAAATGTGTTTTAACTTTTCGTTTGTTTATTTGTTATTTATTAACGGAACGAATCAACTGCATTCAACTATTTCAAATTAATATTTATCTATTTGCCATTAATCTTTTGTTAAGATATAAAACATAATAGTAGTTTAATCAATGAGTGAATAATGAAGTAGTTTATTCTCAAGCAAAAGTTTAAAATTTGAGCGAGGCACGAGCGAGAATTTTAATTTGCGAGAGAATAAAATTCATTATTCACGAATCGATTACAATACTTTATTCTCTGACAAAGAATTGAATTGTTTGTGTATTATGAAAAATAAAAACATTTTCTTCAATTAAAACAATAAATCTTTATTGTTTTAATTGATAAATCAAATTTCTTAATAAAAAAACCCTGATGATAAAAAACGCCCTTCTCATACAATCAACCAAGTTCAACTAAACGAAATAAGAGAATTTAAATTAAAATTTGATTTTTGAACAAAACTTATCAAAGCAATTGTTATTAAAATTTGCAAATAATTTTAATGAAATCAAAACAATTTGACCAATTAGAATCATACCAATTGAATAATGATAATTTTTTTATAGGAAAATTTTCATTAAACAATAGGTTAAGTTCATTAGGCTATAGGTTAGAAAACAATACAATAATAACTATTATTATCGAAAAAACATACAAATAAAGCTGATATAATTAAATGGAAGAGAATAAAAGCATTTTTGTCCATGTTTTTCTGAGTCCTTGATTATGTTTTTACTTATTACTATAGTTTCAATATTATATTTTATTTAAATAAAAAACTGTATAAATTATTGTTTTGTAGGAAAACATTAACATTAAATATTAAACAATTACCACAGCAACCTAGACCATCAGACATGTTTACAGACATGACATGTTAATCATTTATAATTCGAATAAATTATATTATATTATATAGTACATCTTCATGCCAAATAACAAAAAAAATTTTGTATAGAATATGTTTTGTTGGAGTATCTAGTATAACCAACCTTGTTTTTTAAATCATTTTTTCTGCAATAAAAGAGAATACATAGTTATTTTTCTATTAATTTTTTGTTTTTTATTCCAGGATTGAAGTTGACGGTGAAATTGAGCGAGAACTAGAACATGTTGATATACATCCGAAAGATAAATGTGTTATACAATAAAATCATCTATTTTCTTTTATATTTATTTATATATTTACCAATTTCAATTTCTTTCCTGATACTGTTCCTTATTTGTAAGTGTGTTTTATTCTATCAAATACTTTTAGATTTTATTTAAATTATTTTTATTTTTTTATTTTTATGAATTAAAAAAGTTAGATATATTTATTTTATATATTTACAAGAAGAACCTATGCTTAGAATTTTTTATTATCATTATAAGCCTCTTCGTTTATTTTTACCTAACTATGAGGTTTTAGTTATTAGAAAAACAAAATCGAATAATCTTTAATTTTTAAATCATTTTTTCGAATAATCACCAATACCAATACTACTCAAATGAAGTTCCATTCAATTAGAATAAAAAGGAATATAAATTTAAATGATAAACTGTAAAAATATTAATATATGTTTTTTTAAAATTAAAAGTAAAACATAGAACATTTTTGAAATACTATTAAAATTATAAACGTCCATAGATTTTAAGAGGAATTTATGATTATGATTAAATTAAGATAAGAAAATCTTTTTAAAATACAAACAATATATATAAAAGGATGTCCCAAACTGGTTGGTTGCAAAACAAAAGAAATTAATTATGCTGTGATTGATACAAAATTTTAAATTTGTTTATTGTGTATTTGTATTTGGTCTATTTTCAGTCAAATAATATTGTAATTAAATTATTTGTTCCAGTTTTTCGTTTATGAATCTGTTGTCCTTGTGATCGTTAATACAACATGTTACTTAATCGGAAACTTCACCATGTTTAGCTTTTGATGTTGATCAGTATAAAACCAGTTTAAAATATCAAATTGTGTTCCCTGCAATCATATTGATATCCTACAAAATGTTTTGTTGAAAAACGATTAATTTGCACTAATTGTATCAATCGTTTATGAATCTAAATTCTTAAGGAAGGTTTTTCTGTTTTCAAATTCTTTAACTTCTGAACGACTTTAAACAGTCCAATGAAGAGTTTTCTTACCATTAACAAGCTCGAATATTATTGAAATACCAGAACTCTTTATATCGTTGAGGTAAGACATTTCCACTGTTTATTATTTAAAATAAATTGTTTTCGTTCGATAATTGTTCAGCGAAGGGAGAAGGCTGCAATTCCCTTTCTTATACATGTACTGTTTATTTCTGTTCATCTTCCCAAACAAAGAAAGAAATTACCCTCGGGTTTGGTAGAAATTAATAAAATCTGAAAGAAATCTTGCAAACTCAATTCCAATTTTTCGCTTAGTATTCTCTTGATCGGTTAACGTCAAAGTTAATTAACTTTAAAAGGGGCATTATAGCTAAAAAAAATATTAAAGGTTGTAAATAATTTTTTATCACAGATAATGTGTTCACTAAAGATACGGTATCACAAATATTTCTAAAATGAATGAGCATAATAGAGGTAAATATATTGATATCGTTTAAAAAGTATGGTAATCGTATTTCATACTAAAATTTAGACCTGAAAAGTCTCACCATTTTACACAAATTATTGCTTTACTTTTATAATAAATTGGGCGGTTATAAAGCTTTGGTGATATAACTGGAAACTTAAAATTTATTTTTACAGCTCGTTCATTTTGTTGATATCAAAGAGATGCCTGTGCTTTTGTTCATATTGCCGGTTTTTTCAAATATTAATTTTGCTTAAATTAAATGCAATAAGTATTTGTAAAAACGGTTGGATGTTTCAAAGTAGGTTGCAAAAACAACATGGGGCCGAGGGTAGTCATATTTAAAAATAATTTTGTCGTGTAGGTCCTTGTATTGCACCCGTTTTTCCTTCGACGTTCGTCTCATGCATTATCAATTGTAGTCGATAGCGATCTCGCGTAGTGGTTATATGGGTGTAAGGAGCTTACAATACACTACACCCAGCGTATCTCACCAAATACAGAGTATGGTACTATGGATTTTTATGTTTGGCCAGTTTTATCTCACGTTTCTCTTCGTCCCGGGTTATCGTAGCGTATCCAATTTTCGTCACCAGTCACGATATAAAGCAAAAAACCTTCATTTCCTTGCTTTTGAGAAGGTGTTCATATATGAAAAACGCCGTACAACGTATCTCGCCTTCTATTCATATGGCAACCATTCTTCTTGACTTTGAATCAATTCTTATCTTCTAAACGCTTGGCAACATTTGAGCGATCAGCCCTGAGTCGACAAGTTTATCTTGCGTCTCCGTGCTAAGCTCCCAATTCGTTTTATATCGAAATCAATGTCTCCATTATGTTGCCGATAGAAAATCGACTCCGTAAGACTCTCCAAAGAAGTCTATGTACATACTTTAGCTACAGATTTTTTTATTGAAAAAGTAATTTTTGCTAACATATTCGATCTTCACTTGGACAGTATATGCGGTACACATAAGTTATTATTTTTTTTATTTTATTCAGTAACAAGAGTTTTTAAGTACAATATAAAAAAAATTAGTAATTTAAAAATTTTTAATTTTTTTTTCCTTATTAAAACAACTTAAGCCGCTCCAGTGTAATAATACAATTAAGGAGCTTCCCAGCCAAACAAATGCAAGATTCAATATACCACAAGTCAATAAGATACATAAAAAAAGTATTACTAAGTAAGATAATACATCACTTGAACATCCAGCGTATGAGCAACTTCCCTGTGGCCACTATAATTTGTACTACTTTATATAGCAACCAACGCGAGATCAACTTTGTAAATAGCAAAAATTTAATTAAGATATTGTTTTGTTATTACTCGCTAAACACGGTGAATCGTCTACGAACCATCTACGAACCGTTTACGAACATCATTGTTCGTTTACGGTTCGCAAACGATTCGCAAACGACCCACCATGCTCAGCGGGCACTAGTCAGTTATCGTCCTTAATACACACTTCGCCCAATTTTGATAAGCATTAGTGTATATATATTTTTTTTTTTTTTTTTTTTTTTTTTTATTTTTTAATTTTTTAATTTTTTTTTTTTTTTTTTTTTTCTTAATATTTTTATTTTTTTTTTTTTTTTTTTTTTTTTTTTTTTTTTTTATTTTTTTTTTTTTTTACTATTTTATTGTTTTTTTGACACCAATGCTTATCAAATTCCTATGTTAGAAAAGATGTTAAAAAAGATAAAGCAATCTTTCATTGATGATCCATGTTTTGAACTTTCTTTTGAAACTGTTGACAGATCTACACCCACGAATTTCTTCAGGAATGTTATTGTAAGTTAATGGTCCTATGTATTTAATTCTTTGTTTACCGTAGTTGGTACGTACCATTGATACACTAAGGTTTTGTCTTGTTCGTGTATTGTATTCATGTTGTTGTTCATGAAAAGATAAGTTGCCACTGGAGTTTCTTTGTATGTTATTGTACATCCACACTCCAACTTTAAACCTGTAAAGAGCATAGATGGGAAGGATGCCTTGAGAAATAGATGTGTAAAGTTGTAATGTTGAGGTACGAGGTTCCGCTCTATACAAAAATTTAACAACCTTGTTTTGCATCACCTGTAAAGCATTTCCACAGACTCCACCTTTAGATCCCCATATCTCCAACATATACGTTAGATGAGAATGCACGAGAGAAAAGTAAATAAGTTTCAACACATGAGTCGGTATTATGTATCTAAATTTACCGATGATACCCACAGCTGGAGCTATTTTCTTCATTATGTATTCAATGTGTTGATCCCAGTTTAGCGTATTACCAATCTGTAGCCCTAGATATTTAACATTCACAGATTCCTTAATAGTAATCCCATTTAAACTAAACTCTGTTTGGTCAATATTTTTATGAGGTGCTCTAAATTGTAAGAACTTGGTTTTATTAATATTGATAGTGAGTCTGTTTATTCTAAAGTATTCGACAAGAATTTCCAGGTCATGCTTAATTAGGGTTATATTTTCATGTTCATTTTCGCCAGGATAAAACAAGGAGGAGTCGTCAGCAAACAATAAAAGTACACCATGCAGTGGTAGTTGTGCCATGTCATTGATAAATATCAAAAATAACAGAGGTCCAAGTACACTGCCTTGTGGCACTCCTATATTGACATCTAGGTGACTACTTTTCCACTCACCATTAGCTACGAATTGAGTTCTATCGTTAAGGTAGTTTTCGATAAGTTTATGCATATCTCCGTTGATACCTGCGTAGCTTAATTTCAGAAGAAGAAGCATGTGATCGATTGTATCGAACGCCTTGCTGAGATCCAAAAAAATACCACCTACTATCATATGATTTTCTATATTTTCAAGTAAGAAATCCAGGAGTTCCAATGCCGCCGTCGAGGTTGACAGTTTCGGCCTAAACCCATACTGCTTCGAGTAAAAAAAGTTTGATTCTTCAAGGAAATTATAGAGCCTTATAAATATTAATTTTTCAAGTACTTTGTTGAATATCGGCAACACCGAGACAGGTCGATAGTTTTCAAGCTTTTCTCTATCTCCTTGCTTGAAGATCGGGGTGACCTTTTGAATCTTCAATAATTTAGGATAAATTCCCGTTGAAAAACATAAGTTAGCAAGCCTACATAATGCGGGACTTACGGAATCGTGACAAACTTTGATAGATTTAACCGTGATTCCATCATACCCGGCGCTTTTGTTTGAATCAAGCGACTTGATTAGCTCGGCCACTTCATTGACCTGTACCTGGTCAAGAGTCATACTAATTTCAGGGTCTTTTAGATTATTCCACTTGTTAATGTCATCATCAGGAAATCTAGCGATTGAGTCACTCATTTGTTTTCCAACATTAGCAAAATATTGGTTAAACACATCCGATATTTTTCCAGGTTCAGTGTACGAGTGTCCTGTGTCGCTTGTTATTTTATTTATGACTGTTACGTGCTGTCTACCCATTACGCTATTGATTTCCCTCCAGGTGGCCTTGGGATCACCGTTGACTTTACCAAATTTTTCAGTGTAGTAGTTATTACGTAGATCATTTAAGCAATTTTTAAGCAGATTGCTAATATTAGTCACTCTATTTTGCAACTCATAATCACCGGGGTTCTTTTTCAGTTTTTTTCGAAGGTTGTTTTTTCTATGAATTAGTTTGATAGTCTCCGGAGTTATCCATGGGCATAAGAGGAATTTCGCCTTAATTTTTTTTTCCCTTATTGTTGTTGACTTGTTTATGCTTTCCCTTAAGTTGGTTACAAGGTACTCGCACAGATCATCAGGATTTTGAAACTGTTCGATAATATAATTACTGAATTTGTGTATGAGGTCACTCTTTACCTCATTGTAGTCAATTTTTATAGTTTTATGTATAACATATTTCGTATCTCTATTCATTCTGAGGTTTAATTCAAGAATCATTGTGTTATGATCACTTATTTTCCTGTCTGTGCATATTGTAGAGATGTCCATGCATGTGTTGTTTGCAAAATTACAGATAATGTGATCAATAGTAGTGGAGGTCAACGGTCTAGTAATGTTTTTGTTGCAGATGGTGAAGTTGTTTGTTTCGCATAATAATTTGAAACTTTGTGTATATCTATGGTCGGCAATAGTATCTATATTGGAATCCCCTAGCATGAGCAGAGGTTTGTTGCTAAATTGTTCCATTTTGTTATCAAAATATGACAGAAATTCCTTTGTGCACAGTTTGGGCGACCGGTAGTATGAAAAAATAGTCAATGGTTTAGAGTCAATGCAAATTCCAGGTAATTCTATTTCAACGCTGTTTATGAAACCAGTTTTTATTTCAATAGTAGTGAAATCTAAGTCATTATGCACATAAGTAACATGACCTCCGTACCCGTCTTCCCTACATGAGAATACAGCATTATATTCAGGTAATTTGTACAAATTTATCAAATGATCAAATATCCATGTCTCCCCTATGGAGATAATATGTATCTTATGTGGGATTAGAAACAGAAGTTGCTTGAATTCATTGAATTTATCAATAGATGATATGCTATGCGCATTCAAGATTAAGACTTTCAGATTTGTTACATTCACTGATTCAGCTGAATAATCGTTGATGTTATTATAAAACTTATTAGTGATATTTGTGTGGTTCATATTGTAATGACAAACAAATGCAAGAAAAAATAAATAAATAAATAGACCAAACTTTATGCTCATACCCTGGATATCCAAACAGAGCTAACTAGAAAAGAAAGATAACAAAAATAAACAAAAAGAAAAATAATATAAAATAATTTAAAAACAATTTAAAAAGACAGAAAAAAAATTTAAAAGAGGTCAAGAAAATTTTTTATACTTTACTATTTTTAGGTTTATTTGGCTGGGTAATGTTGAGGATGAGGTTGTTGAGTTGTTGATTTGATTTAATCCAAATGGCTGGTTCGTTGCTAGTTTTCCTGACTATTATACGCCCATTCACAGTATACACGTATTTGAAATTGAAATCAGACTTCAGAGTAAGAGCCCTTAAGAACAATTTATGTGTTTCTGCCGTTAATAACTCCTGTATAAAAATATTACTAGTGATTTCACAGTCCTTCAGTTTACGTTTAAGACTCAAGATGTTGTTACGTTGGGCTGAAGATCGCAGTTCGACCAATATAGGTCCCTTCTTTGTATCGTCGCCGCTTTTTCCTATTTCATACACGCTAAGAATATGATCCTCATTAATTTCAGGAACTAGGGTTTTAATGACTTCTAGAACTTTAGATTTGTTACTTGCTTCTGTTTTATGTAAACCTCTGATGACAAGTTTGTTTGTTAAATCCTTTTGCTCGTGCCTGTTGGTTAGGATGCTGAGCTGCTCAATTTTTAGATTTTGTGCTTCAATTGTTTTTGATTGGGTTTCGAGAGTTCTTTCTGCTGTTTTCAACTTTACCAGTACGTCTTCGTATTTGTTGGTGATTGCTTCCAATTTTGCTTTGCAGTCCTCCAATAATGATTCAAAATTATTTAGTCTAGCTATAACTGCTTCCAGGTTTATACTCGAGATACCTCTCTCGGTTATTGTTTCCTTCTCTTCGTTTATATCTGTAAATTTGGTATTGTATGAGCTATGGTTGCGACTGTCATCAACAGTTCCTATACAAATGCTACAAACCCAAGATGTTTTGTTACGATAGATCGAGTTAAATTCGTCAGTACTTATTTCAGTACAGCGGACGTGGATCCACTCACCGCAGCTGTTGCACTGTAGAGCTCGTTGTCTACTCGTTACTTCTTTGGGACACAGTCCACAAATGTACTTAGTTATTGACTTAGTTGTAGTCTTCTGCTTACTGTTACTCATATTCCACTAAGCAATTGTACTAATTGCCCAAATACTGCTGTTATATGAAGTTAGTTGGTTCCCGTGAAGCTATGAAGGTTTGTTTCTTTTTTAATTTATAGATGAGTTTGATTAACGGTGTACAAGAAACAAACAAAAATAACAAGATGAGTTTGAATTTCGGTGTGCAAAAAACAAACAAGAATATCAGATTCCTGTATAGCAGCGAGAGAAGATTATTAGACTCTGATATAACTATAAAAAAGTTTTCCACTATTCATCATGTGATATGATAGTTAATTATTTATTTTGTCCAGTTATTTAATTTTAGCACTGTACACATGCAACAGAAAACATCACCATACTTTATTTTTAAAATGATTGAAAGAAATTGATCAACATTACGCACAATAATTGTTCATATTCGTGTATAGCTATGAAATGATTATAACTGGTATAACTGTGAAAAAGTTTTCCACTTTTGATCATGTGATAGTTTTTTATTTATTTTATCCAGTTATTTAATTTTAGCACTGTACACATGAAACAGAATACATAACCATACTTTATTTTTAAAAAAGAAAAGGTTATCCACTTTTGATCATGTGATAGATTTTTTATTTATTTTATCCAGTTATTTAATTTTATCACTGTACACATGAAACAGAAAACGTAACTATACTTTATTATTTTTTAAATTGATAAATATTAAGCACAACAATTATTCATATTCATGTATGGCTATGAAAAGTTTATACGTAAAACAATTTTACAATAATAATCATTCCCTTCTTCGAATATTCAACTTTATAACATTAACTTCGACACTGAATTCAAAATACCGGACACATAACAATGGCCATATGGTCAATAAGAGTTGCTTTTTTTAAAAATTAGGAGTATAAGTTTCGGCAAAAACAGCAATAGACAATATAATTTGCCAAGCACAACAAGTTAAAAAAAATTGTCACATATATAGACAGTTTTATACTATGACTCGATTTATTAATATTATAAAAAAATTTTTACTTCGACTTGATTTATAGTTTAGGTTAAACGCGTGTTCGCTCTTTGGTTGTTGATTGTTGACCAAGTTAGAAACCTTTATCCACGTAATTCACACAGTAATCTTTTGCGTTGATGTGGTTAGATCCATTGTAAAAACTTTTCTTCAATAAATTTTAAAACAACTTCGGTTGTCTTAACGAAATTGCTTCTGTGCATCCTTCTGATAAAGCAATAAACTCGGTTACAGATAATGACATTGCAACGTAATTTTGTTTCTTGCAAGACCAACTTACAAGCATACTATTAAGGAACAATCATTCGCCAAATTTACATTGTCGCAAAGTATAAAAGATTTCCTAGAAGTTGTCGATATTCTTCATTGTTTTATAAAAACGGTTTTGTTTTATCCTTTTCATAATCTGTGCTTAGTAGAATGTTTTAAATTTTGGGATTATTGTCATTTCAAATTCTGAAATTATCTTTTGTGTATACGATGTTTGTTTGGCAAAAGCATACACAGTCGTCAACTATTTTGAATATGATGGTGTATGCGCTTAGTACCTTAATAGCTGCTTGGCTGTCCGATAAGATGGCAATCCTCTTGTTCTCATAATTTCTTTTCGAGTTAAAGTTTGTGCATCTTTCGATTACTCACAATTCAGTCTGGACAAGGTTGGGGTACGTAGGGGTGTTGGGCAATGGGCATTAACCAAATTTATTTGGTTCTCGGTCCAAATGCTCTGCGCCAATCCCTACCTAGTTTTTTTAAATCATTTGCTCAATAGGCTCACTGCACCACTCGATGTATACTTCCTTTTGAAGTTGAACTGCTTAATCATACCGTTTTATGGAAACTTAAGCAAGGGATTTTCTCTTGAAAGTCTCTCAATGTGTAGTTTCGACGATCTTAACCCATACACTCTATGCTAAATCTCAGGATGGTTTCCATGGCTGCATATTTTCAAACGCGGTCTTTTCAGAACCAGCTCAACTCAACCAGCTCTTCTGTCTCTACGTTACCATTATTTATAAATAACACTCGTAGTTATTTCATAAAAATGTATTTTTCAAAAGAGTTGTTTAAAAACTATAATAACTTACATTTGTTGTTTTGTTGAAATTATCAGCAGTGTTTTGGAGCTTTACTAAACAGCATGTCATATGATATGTCCATTTTTGAAAGTATACATGATATATCATTCCGTTTACAATTAAATTTGATGATTTCATTACTGTTAACAATATATCCCCTCCGACTTAAACTATTTTTCGTTCTTCACAAAAAATTATTTAAGTGATTTTTAATTAATGTTTAGACTATTCTTGGGCAATAAAAAATATCTTTACAGAGAACATTCGAGAACGTCGCAGAATCATCGACGTTGTTATTATTTTGCATGTATTTATTGTTGTTGTTTCATCCCTTTTTATTAGAATTATGTTATAACACATGTTTGATGACGATAACTTAAATGGTTTTAGTTTCGTTATAACGATTCTCTAAATTTTGTATAGGACAAATTGAGGTTGAATACAATTCTGGTTTGTAGTTCGTTGCGATTCTATTAGAATCGTAGTAATATATTTACCTCTTAAGTATAAATAGTACTAATGCACCGCTTGTATATGAAATTAATCTAAATTCATGTAATACTTTAAAATTTAAAAAATGCAATCAATTAAAGAGTTTAAGATTTTTAACTAATTTAATCTAAATTTTTGACTGATTTATAAGTTTATCATACGTTAAACAAAAAATATGTAAGTACTCATAATAATAGAATGCAAATTTTTGAATTTTTTTTGTCGCCATTTCATTTGATGTAGTTTTATATTAAAATGTCTATATATACAATACAATTTTGCTGTAAAAAAACAATATACATTTTTAAAATGTACAAAATAAAAGAGTAACAGTGAATTCCTATGTTTTTAATCAAAATTATTTAAATATCAATACAGTTGTAACGTAAGTATTTACCAAATAACAAGTGCCAGAATTTATTGAAAGGATACTCAACAACCCCAAAGCTTCACATTTTCTAGACAGAAAGTACCCTACTCAGGTACTTTTAAATCAACAAATGTTAAAACCGACCTTAATAGATTCCATTCTTTATTTATTTGTGTTGGACTTAATTTTTATGTGTAATGTTTTTGACAATGCGTTAATATTTTAATTCGTTTTTTTGTTGCAAAAGTATTTTGAATTGAAATTAGAAATGAAATTAGAATAAGTTTTGAAATTTCAAAGTGTTATAACAGAGTTCTTTTTGAGTTGATTAAATATTAATTATAATTATTAGTTAAATTGTGTGTAAAAACAAGAAAGCAGTCAATTGAGGACTGCCGGCAGAGGTACAAACTTAAATCTGTGAATTAGCTGTGTTTTTATCATCTAAATACAACAAAATCTTTACTTACTTTATCACATTTACACACTGTTATTAACTTAGAAAAACATCAAATTCAATAAAAAAAAAACAAAATATGAATCAAGAGAACGAGAATAAAATTATTTATAATATATTAACATTAATTTTAACAATACTAAGGTTATTCGTACTATGAATTGCGTTTTCTTTACTAAAAACTATAAAGAAAAACTCACAAATCAAATGTGACAAAAACAATTTTTTTTATTTTACTTAAAAATACAACAAAATCTTTACTTACTATACTACACTTACACACGTTATAAACCGAAAAAAAATCACATTCAATTAAAAAAACAAATTATAAATCAAGAAAATAAGGATAAGAAATAAGAAAATAACAAATGATTGCAATTTACCTCACTCTCTTTTAATATTTACTTTTATATTTCATATTTATTTAGCGTGACGGTGACTCGAATATATAAATTTTTCCCCATACAAAATCGCACAGCACGCCTAAAGAAGTTTTCACTTCAAAAATATAAAATTAAATAAATTAAGTAGTATCTAAAAATACAGAGCACAACAGTTGTAGTAATTTTTTTCCAATAACAAGCTTTATTAATGTTATTGATTTATTTGAAATATATATAAGTGAAGTTGTGTTTTCGAACTCTACTTAAGCCGGGTAGTCACACAGAAACAGAATTTCATACAAATTTGACAGCAATAGAATACAGAAACCGAAAATTCGTCGATTTTGTGTTGAACAGAAACAATTAAATTTTAATTGTTACATGGCATAATAATTTTGAATTTTTTGATGACGGTTGTTCATTTAATAAATAATTAATTAATAAAAAATATTTTGTTTTGAATTTAATTATATTTTTTTTTCAATGGAACAAGAAAATAATAAATTTTTTATAGAAGATGAGCAAAAAATTATCGATTTAAATTGTGTTTTCTTTTGATATATATGAATCAAATATAAAAATAACAGTTCTCTGATATATAATTTTCTTTTCTATATTAATATATATTAATTAATTTTAATATGATTATATTGGGTATATATATATGCATATTTTAATTTTGGTATATATGTATATTTTAAAATGACAGCTTTCATCTTAAAATTCTGTTTCGTTTTATTTTTCAACAACGTCAACAGAATTAGGAATAGATTTTTCGGGGATATTACTTTTACTTAGGCGCCAAGAATTTTTTTTTATTTGATAGAGAATCACTCACTGAAGCGAATAAAACCAAAACGAGTTGTATCGGAGCCCAAGATACAGGCCTTTGAAAAAAGCAAAATCCATACAAAATTGCACTGGTTTTGACAAAAAAAACTTTATTTTTTACTTATTTTTGCTTTATTTCCTATCTGCTTATAAGATAAACGATCAAAACTGACCCTTTTACTAAATTTTCTTAATTTACGATAAAAATAATAAAAAAAAAATCCACTCGCGCCTAAGTTAAAGTAATCTTGCCGATTTTTCAACAGAAAATATTTAGTTTCTCGTTCCGTTTTATGGTGCAGTCACATCTTTTATTATATAATAATAATAACAATTACAACAAACAAAAATAACTATAATTTAATTCATTGGCAATGCATCGCGATATTGGTGGAGATCACCTTAAAATAATAGACACGTAAGCTCGGACACGTAAAATAATTGTAACGATCGCAATAATCGCAAAACAATAATAAAACCAAATTCCTCTTTGTTTTCAATTCAATAGAAATGTATTTCATTAGTTTCCGTTCATTTTTACATTAATAATAATTTTAAAATTTTCTAAAACTTAACTGCTAGTTAAATTTTGAATATACTATAAAAAGCAAACGAACGTACTCAATTTTATTTCCAATTCTAACAAACAGATGTTGTTGCTAATCTTTGTTGAATTTTTGAGTATTGCACGATTTGTTTTTTTTTCTGATTAGAAGATGTCAAATAGAAAATCACATTGTTCGATTTTTCAAAAAAAAGATTCATTCTGATTTTGGTTCTTGAAAGTAAATGTTTAAATGAATTTGTGAACAAAATCTGTAATTTAAATTAATTTGTTAGTTTGAATTTGTTAATTGATCATTAAAAATAAATACTAATTCCATTTTATGTTGATTTCAAAAAGAATTTTCTGTTAATTGATACAAGAAGTGTGTCATGGGTGTTTTCATTAAGTTTATACTTAACTCATCATAAAAGAAAATTTGCTTTATAAAGTGGCAGTAAATGAAAATAAGCCTATTACCACAGTTAGAAACAATCGAGTGTATGGTGGATTTTCCGGTTGTTGAAACCGCACGGATTTAAAGCAAGATATGGTATGGAATGAAAAGTTAAAGGATCAAAAGTAATGTTCAATTGGGCATTTCGAACAGCGAAGGTGTAATTCAATGTGCAGCAACTACAGCAGCAACTGATGTTCACGAATTAGTTCGGCCAATATAGTTAGTTGATCAAACGCTAGTCAATGGAATTGAAAAATTAGAAACCAGATCATCAATCAACAGTTTTTAGTTCGAGGTAATTTATTTTATAGATATATTAATTCTTGTTTAATTATTTTCCCCTTCGGAATGTTAAGATAAATATAGTAAGATAATAGAGATTCCTAATGTCAAATTCGTATTGGGGCCAAGTTATCCCGTGTTAATTTATAGTGTAACAAAAGTTCAAATAAAAGTTACAAACTGGCCCCGTAACAGGGTAACAGTACAGAGTGGCAGCCGAAACGAAACCCTGGTGGAACCAGTTCAGGTTTTGGATATTTTTTTTTCTTTTCTTTCGTAAAATACCGTAATTACGGTAAATAAATTTTTTTGTATTATTTTTAGCGCGTAAAATTTTGGCGGAATAATATATATATTTATGGGTGGTGAAACCAGTTTTGACATTTTTTATTTTTTTTTGCTGGGTGTGGTCAACCGGTTTTGGGTTGGTCAACCCATTGAATTAAAGGTTGTTTTTCTTTACGAACCTGTTTAGGTTGTGGTTTTTTTTGGGTATATACGTATTTAATATACGTGGAGTTTCTTGGATAAGGATTGAATAATACTTCTACCATTTAATTCGTTTTTTTGTAATAGTGTGGGATTTTAGAAATAGTTTTTGAAATTTTTTGGAATTGATAGAGAATATGTATACGATGAGGGGTCAGGGGTTGATAAGGAGGTGTCGACCAGGGGGGTTTGAGCCCTGGATGGATGAGGTGGAAGAGAGAGAGCAGATAGAGAGAAAGGAGAAGATGAATGAGGCGATGAATGTGGTGAAAGGAATTATAAATGTGGTTATGAATGAGGTGAAAGATAAGTTATATCTGGAGATTATGAATGATATCTACGAAGAGCAGTATGATAAGGCATTGGATGATTTGATTTGTGAGATAGTGGATGAGGAGTTGAATGGAGTGAATGAGGAAGTGAATGTGGGCTGGCGTGAGAGGAGACGGGTCAAGAAAGGAGAAGGAGAGTCGCCTGGTCGTGGAGCTGGGAGCTTCCTCGACCAAGAGTACTCAAATAGAGGAGCTGGTTGAGGTGGTTCCCATCTCACCGATCATGCGACAGGAAGAGGAGTGGTCTGGTCCACAGGAGGCCCCTGTTCCTCATTGTATAATTAGTTAAGACTAATTTTTTTTTAATTTTGAAAAAAACCGTTTTGGGACAGCAATTTTTTTGGAGATTGTTTTTTGTGCTGTCATCTGCTTTTAGTAATACTAATTGTTTTTTTATTTGGAAAAAAGAAAACCGTTTTGGGGAAGCAGTTTTTTTTTGAAATTTTTTTATGCTACCACGTACATATTGTACATATTTTTGGTATACTATTGTACATATCTTTTGTATATCCTGTACATATTTTTTTTTATATACATAGTACAATTTTTTGTACATAATGTATATTTATACCTGGTTATATATTGTACATATTCTTGGATGATGCAATTAATTTATATATGAAATTAATCGTATGTTTTTTTTGATTGTGGTTAAGTCATGTTTTTATGAGTTTTAGGATGTTATTAACGTAATAAAAGTTAACATTGACCAAACAGCTTTCAACGGTTTCGTATAAGTTTAAATCTTTCGTCACTACTTTCAAAGTATTATTGGTCTGTGTTTATGGAAGTACAATTGAAAATAATTAATTCCCATCAACTTTATAGAGTGAGCCGGATCCAAATCAATATCTCTACATTTGTCATCATAATGATCCGCGGATGTACGTATACATATCTCGTATGAGTCCATTTTTAGCTACCACCATTTTTTTTTAAATTATTTTTTATTGCGATTAATTTTAAAAAATGGTATAAATATAGAAACAATTATTCTTAGCTAACATTTAGTTTTTTTGTTTTGAATACAATAAATAAAGCGAAAGATTTAACCTGAACAAATATATTAGAATTAATAACTTAAAAATTAGTAAGCTTAGTTTTAAATTTAAAATAATCGTAATTTTTTTTTTAAATTACCAATTTATTATTTAGTCTGAAGATTTAATTTAATTAATTTCATGTAAAACCTTATTAACACATATTATATATTTCATGTTTCGATTTAGCATTTTTAAATAGGGAATTGTTTGGATTATGGATAGTTATGTAGTATTTAGGTTTATTGATTCACTTTCTCAGTGGTAGGCCTAACAAGCCATCCATGGGGCTTATCCCCTTAACATTGATGTCGTTCTTAGATCGCCTATGGCCATCGGGGTTATGCGATCGAAGAACATTGGTTTCTTCTCTTCATTCAGCGAGGAAGTCCTCAGGGACGAGGAGTGGTGTTGCTGTGTTTGTACTTAGGTGCAAACCAGTAGTACCATTCTTTGCTCAGAGGCTTCTTCGGTGTAATGAAGAGAAGAACCAATTGTACTTTGCTTTCAGGATCAGAGGCTTCACCTCATACAAATTCAAAAAACTTTTCCACTTTTCCACTTAGCTTTTACAATAAAACAATTTTTCATGGAGTTTAGGATTTGAAGTCTGGTGCTCGGGAGCGTTCTTCAACTTTCGCATTAGGTTTAGTTGTAATTTATTTGTAGGTTAAACAAGCACAACTGGGTCAGTAGAAATGGACCTATTGTCTAATCGTGACAGTTGTGATTGTTTTATTAGGTTGGGGAGAATCTGTTCTGTAGAATCTGGTCGTTAGGGGCTTTTCTAGTCAGTTCTCACATGCATGGTTGGAGTGGGCTCGCGAACGCGATATTTTAAATTTAAACAATATGGATATTGTAGCCATACTTACTTTTTAAATTGTCTCCAGACGAATCTTGATTTTGGGAATCTCTTAAGATTATTAAATAAAAATAAAATAAATCAAACAAATTTTTCAAAAAACTAAATAAATAATTTTTATTAAATAAATAATTTTTTTTAATTTAAGTTAATTTTAGGTAGCTAAATAAAATAAATTTTCTTAATTAAGCTTTACGTCAAGATATAAATAAATATTCTTTGTTTTTTTAAAAAAAAATAAATAAATCAAAGTTAAGACGGTGCATCCGATAAATAAGCATCCTTTCTGAATAATTTTCATTTTTTCAATTTTTTTAAAAATAAATAAATATATTTTAGGGGTGCTATCGTCAATAACTAATTTTAGGTATATATAATTATTTCAGTATATCTGAAATTAAATAAATAGATTATACTTTTACATATATAATGTTTTAGGAATTTTTTGTGAGAGATTCAGCAAAGATTGGCTACGACGGTGGTCCTTTTTGTTCCTTTATAAAGTTTGTTTTTACAAGAAAATCTTGTATGTTTTCGAATTGGGCGTTCGTTGTTTTTTTTCGTTTTTGTGCTTTCATCCTTTTTACATTTCCGTCGTACTGGCTCCATTTTTTTTTGTTGAGAGTTGGTTTTACTATTGTTGGTGATTGCGAGTCATGATTTTGCGGGTTTTACCATCGAAATCTCTAGCGTCTGTTTCCTATATACCAAGCCTAAGTTTTTCAATATATTTTTTTTATAAAATTAAATTTAGTGTTAGAATTATTAGTTGTCATAAATTAAACATCTATTCTTAATCATTAGTTATTATAGTTATAAATTTAATTCTCGGTTTTTAGAATTTAAATAGGTGTTATATTTAATATTACTTAGTTATTATAATTTTTTTTATTAGATATTAGAATTTCTATTATTAGTTTAAGTTTAATAGTGCTTTGGTGGTTTCTGTCATGGAGGGGATGGCGACGTTTTTGTGATTTCAAGAGTAGAAATCTTGATTTTTACCTTGAATTCATGGTGTAACGATCGCAATAATCGCAAAACAATAATAAAACCAAATTCCTCTTTGTTTTCAATTCAATAGAAATGTATTTCATTAGTTTCCGTTCATTTTTACATTAATAATAATTTTAAAATTTTCTAAAACTTAACTGCTAGTTAAATTTTGAATATACTATAAAAAGCAAACGAACGTACTCAATTTTATTTCCAATTCTAACAAACAGATGTTGTTGCTAATCTTTGTTGAATTTTTGAGTATTGCACGATTTGTTTTTTTTTCTGATTAGAAGATGTCAAATAGAAAATCACATTGTTCGATTTTTCAAAAAAAAGATTCATTCTGATTTTGGTTCTTGAAAGTAAATGTTTAAATGAATTTGTGAACAAAATCTGTAATTTAAATTAATTTGTTAGTTTGAATTTGTTAATTGATCATTAAAAATAAATACTAATTCCATTTTATGTTGATTTCAAAAAGAATTTTCTGTTAATTGATACAAGAAGTGTGTCATGGGTGTTTTCATTAAGTTTATACTTAACTCATCATAAAAGAAAATTTGCTTTATAAAGTGGCAGTAAATGAAAATAAGCCTATTACCACAGTTAGAAACAATCGAGTGTATGGTGGATTTTCCGGTTGTTGAAACCGCACGGATTTAAAGCAAGATATGGTATGGAATGAAAAGTTAAAGGATCAAAAGTAATGTTCAATTGGGCATTTCGAACAGCGAAGGTGTAATTCAATGTGCAGCAACTACAGCAGCAACTGATGTTCACGAATTAGTTCGGCCAATATAGTTAGTTGATCAAACGCTAGTCAATGGAATTGAAAAATTAGAAACCAGATCATCAATCAACAGTTTTTAGTTCGAGGTAATTTATTTTATAGATATATTAATTCTTGTTTAATTATTTTCCCCTTCGGAATGTTAAGATAAATATAGTAAGATAATAGAGATTCCTAATGTCAAATTCGTATTGGGGCCAAGTTATCCCGTGTTAATTTATAGTGTAACAAAAGTTCAAATAAAAGTTACAAACTGGCCCCGTAACAGGGTAACAGTGCATAATGTAGCTAACTTCATAATTGTGAATAATGACATGTGTTTCTTAATTTTTTGTGTTTTCTTTGTGAAGTTTTTAAACACGCCATATTTAGATATGATGATTATTTGTTACGCGTCTTTATTATTTTAAGTAAATATTCAAGTTAATTAAGTTACATAAACTGTAAATAATAATAATAAATATTGAAATAATGTGTAAATAAAATGTACGATTCTACGTTATTGTTTGGTGTACCACACCTTAAATAAAATAATTACAAAAACCTTTACAAAGCTATTATATATTGCTATTATATATTTGTGATAATTATGGGAGAGGATATTTTATGCTAAAATCAATAATAGCTGAATTTATTAAAGATCGGAAGAATTAATTTTAAAATCGATGACAGAAAAGTGTAATTTCGCTCGCTAACTCTACTGCAACGGAAGAACACTAGTCTATTACCAATAATAATTTTGAAGACGTAAATCCGGATGCAAGATCAGATACTCGTAACATAACGCAAGATACCTAAAATTAGATTCTGCACTTTCACCGAAATTCTCAACAACTATTCATCACTGAACATAATTCATCTGCATCATTCAACAATAGGATCAACACCACTCAACTCCAGCTACGCGATATAAATTTTATTTAAGTTTATTAGTAAGTTATTTTATACAATTAATGTAAATTGTATGTATAAGTTATAAATGACTGTGTATATTTTATATATCTTATGTATATCAATCAATGTAACACTATTTGCAAATTTAATGTAATTTGCATTAAAATGTCATACAAAAAATATTTCGCGCGATATTATTAATTGCAAATAAGAGACATTTTTAATACAACAAGCTTTATATTTTAATAAAAACGGCAGTATGTTAAATATTAATGCAAAGAGTATTAAATTAAGGCTGCCAGATATCAAAACGCTTAAAACATGACATTTTATGAATTTCTGATATGTTTTTAATTTTGTTTTGCGACACATTAATATAAAACAGTACTTTTCGATGTTTTTTTTAAATTAATATATTGTATAACAAAATTATTAAATAAATAACATAAAATAATTGATAACTCAATTTATAAAATTTCAGATAACTACATTATGAAAACATAAAAATAGAAACATTCATTGTTTCTTAAAAATAAATAGTTAATTATGTTTAGCTAAATATATTTATCGCTGTTTTTTACTTGTTTAAGTCATCACTGTTCCACTGTACAGTTAAAGTACCAAGTCCCAAAGCTGATTTATCACCTGTCCATATATTATTGATAGTAGATCCGTTCTACTGCCGCATTTGTTGCAGGTAACAAGCATATTTCTAGCAACGTCAATAAATTGCGGAATTTCGTTTTTTTTTAAATGTGTAAGTATATCGACCCATTTTTGATCGGATTGCCCGCTATTACTATTCCAGTTTAAAAGAGTTTCAGGAGACAAGTATTTGTGTCTTTTATAATTAAATTATGCGAAAGGGTTTGTATTCCGAAGTAAAAGCATAAAGAAAGCCAAACTACGAAAAACATAAAAGTAGGACAAAGAGGGGCATCATTTTTCGGAAGGACAAACGCTACCAAAACGGGACTGTGCCTCCCGAAACGGAACGCATAGCAGCCTTAATTAGATTTTACTTTAAAGCAAGCTTTGCATTGTTTTATAATGGAGACTTCCGAGGACCTATATGTGCACCACTTTGCATTACATATTCAGTTTTTTTAACTGCAGTGTACGAGACTGGAGTACCCGAAGTTAAATAAAACAATTATAAATTAAGAAAAACCAATCTCTATGCGAACTTAATATTACTGGTTTTTTTTTAACAGGATTCCGTTTTGTCATTGATTAATTCCGGCAAATTATTGAAGTGACAACTAAAGTCACTTCGTATTGTTGAAGTAGTTTCGTATTGTTGAAGTAGTACACCTCAAGTCATATTATACGACAGTGAGATGTCACTTTATATGACATTATCACCCTAATTATCGAGGGCATGTCATGTCACTTTAAATTACTGAAATCACATCGCATCAATTTTGGTATTGTTGAAGTCGTTTTTACGCCTCAAGTCATTTTATACGATAGATGTCACTTAAAATGACATTGTAGTCGCCTCAATTTTTCATGTGACAATATTTTTTTCAAACGTTTATTATCCTAATTTGACACGAGATCAGTAATTGGGGTGCAATATGCTCCTATTTCTAAACCTGTTTGTTCGATGAAGCTCAAACGTCAACCCCTTCTTTCAGTTTATATGTCATTCGCCAAAATTTGTAGCCACTGATTTCACTGAATTTCAAACAGCATAGATTACTCTCGTAATTTATGCTTTTTGAACGTAAACGATAAAAGCTCGTGTAATCAAGTTTTGTCAAAATAAGATGATTACTGCATAAAACTGGCCATAAATCGACAACACGAAGATATTCACTAAATCTACAGCCATTCCTAGACCCGTTGTTCGATTAAGATCAAACTTTAGCACGGTGTATGTTTCAGTCTCTTCTTTTATTTGTCATAATTCTGGGATTCCCGAGCTCTTGTAGTTCGACTGCAGAGTGCTAACTAAATTACTATGTTTACAGCAAATAAAATATTGTAAATGTAGTCCAAAGCGTCTGTTCTCCATGTTAGGGGCGGCTTGGAGCGGGTGTCTGTCTTGGATCAAGTGGCTCGCTATATAAACGTGTAGCAAGCGTCTATTCTCCATGTTAGGGGCGGTTTGTAGCGGGCGTCTGTCTTGAATCAAGCGGCTCGCTATATAAACATGTAAAAAGGTTGTTTCTGGTGACCTTAAGATGCAGAACGAACCCATTCACGAAAATTTGGGTTGGGCGAAGGGCTAACACCCCATTTCCGTAAAAAACTTATTGTCATGAATTCTGTACACAGGCCTCGGATTATCTCGGATTCATTATTAGAACGACCTCGGAAACTGTACCCGGACTACGATTTAAAAATGGGAACCTGGAACGTGCTAAGCCTTAGAAGACCAGGAGATCTACTAAAACTTACAAACCAAATCAATAGCTATACACTGGATATAGTGGCGCTACAAGAACTAAGATGGCCAGGGAGTGGAATCCAGGGAGTGGAATCCAACAGCCAAGGGATACACTCTCTACTTTTGCGGTCATGAAAACGGAGGAGAATTTGGAGTTGGCTTTCTCATACATCGTCGCGTGAATCAACATGTTATCGACTTTCGCCCAATTAGTATGCGGATATGCACAATGAGAATCCGTACGCAAAAATTTAATGTAACAATCATCAATGTTCATGCACCTACTGAAGACAAAGCAGATGGCATTAAAGACCTGTTCTTTCTAGAACTCGAAGAAGTCATCAATAACATCCCGCGACACGATATAAAAATCGTGGTAGGTGACTTCAATGCGCAAATTGGTAGAAGTGCAGAACTTAAAACACATGTCGGCCCTAATAGCTTGCATCATGTTAGTAACAATAACGGCTTTCACGCAGCTGAACTGGCTATGATGTATGATCTAGTAATCTCTAGCACTTTCTTCCCTCATAAGAGAATCCACAAAGCAACGTGGAAATCAAATGATGGAAGAACTGAAAATCAAATCGATCACGTCATGATTTCTAAGAGACACTCTACAAGTGTAACTGACGTTCGATCATACAGAGGTGCTGATATGGACACCGATCATATGCTTGTCATCTTCAAGTATAAGTGCAAATTATCATCTACATTTAATAGGCAAGCAAAAAAGACCGTGCGCTGGAATGTCGAAGCATTTAAACACCTGGAAACACTGAATAGATATCAGGAAATTGTAACGCAAAGCATAGAAGAGCATGACATCCCATCTGAGATGCCATTAAACATACAAGAAGAATGGCAAACGCTTCAATCAACCATCATATCCGCAGCACAAACTACAATCGGAAAACGACCACCGAAATCACGTAACATTGAGCACAAACAAAAACTGCGAGAAAAATGGTTAACAAGAAACAAACTGATTATCTATGCGCCAGAAAAGCCTCAGCAAAACTCCTACGGAAAAAGAAACGCGAACACATGAAGAGTTGTATCGAAAACATCAACCAACATGCGGCTAATGGAAATTCGAAAGAGTGTTTTGCCAATGCGCGGAATCTGACCAAAGATTTCCACCCAAGATCTACAGCCATCAAAAATGGAAACAACGAGCTTACAACAAGTGAACGTGATGTGCTGGAAGTATGGCGATCCCACTTTCAAGACCTACTGAATAGGACGAATGAAGTTCATCCTATTCGAGCAATTGCTCCGTCAAGTGAGGAGATTTTTTTCCCTTACCCAACAATAGAAGAAGTGGAAGCTGCCATCAAAAAATTAAAAAATGGCAAATCACCAGGTATCGATGGAATCCCTGCAGAACTATTTAAGAATGGAGGAGCAGCTCTGGTCTCACGTATATATGATCTGATTCTTGCAATCTGGGACCAAGAAGAACTACCTGCTGAATGGAAAACAGCTCTCATTGTTCCGCTACATAAAAAAGGTGACCGCCTAAAGTGTGAGAATTATCGTGGAATCGCACTGTTGAACACTGCATATAAAATACTAGCTAATGTCGTACTCGCTCGGCTCATCCCGTTCGCCGAATCTATCATCGGCGACTATCAGTGTGGTTTTCGTCCCAACCGTTCAACCACAGATCAATGTTTTACCTTAAGGATGATTCTGGAAAAATGTTGGGAGTACAACATCAGCATTCACCAGCTCTACGTTGATTTCAAGCAAGCATATGATAGCATCATCCGCGACAACCTCTGGTCTGCACTCATATGCCTTGGTATTCCAGTGAAACTTGTTTCTCTGTGCAAACTCACAACATCGGGATCAAACTGTAGAATAGTAATCGAAGGGTCAGTTTCTGACTCTTTTGATATAACATCAGGTGTTCGACAAGGTGATGCACTCGCGCCCGTACTATTTAATTTGGCGCTTGAGTACGCGATAAGAAAAAGCCGCATTGAGACACAAAACTGTATATTTAACAAATCTAGTCAAATTCTTGGCTATGCAGATGATATTGTGCTTCTCGGACGTAGAACAAGCGATATCAAGGATAGTCTCTCTCAGCTTGAAAGAAATACCAAACGACTTGGCTTATGCATTAACACCGGCAAGACTAAACTTTTAACAACATCCAGGAATATACCTCCCGGCAATCTGAGTACTGGCGACTATGAAGTGGAACGTGTAGAAAACTTCAAATACCTCGGATCTGTAATAACATCGTCAAATGACATGCAGGCAGATATCAAAGCCCGTGTGTCAGCCGCATACAGAGTTTTCTACGCATACTCAAAACTTTTGCGATCCAAACATATTTCGCAGTCGTGTAAACTCACACTTTACAAAGCATTAATTCGACCTGTGCTTACCTTTGGAAGCGAAAGCTGGACACTGACTTCCTCCGATTGTAGAATTCTATCAACATTCGAGAGGAAAGTCATACGAACAATTTATGGACCATGTAAAGTTGCTCAAAATCAGTATAGAATCCGAATGAATCATGAAATCAGACAGCTTCTTAAAGGCTGCGATGTAATCGGATTCATTAAATCTAACCGGATTAGATGGTTTGGTCATGTAGAAAGGGCACCATTAGATAGAATGATTAAAAAAACGTCCCAACAACAACCAGCTGGTGTTCGTCGAAGAGGAAGACCTAGACAACGCTGGCGTGATGACATCATCCAAGACCTTGGTGATATAGGATGTCGAAACTGGGGTCAACTGGTCATGGAACGAGACGATTGGAAGCTGATTGCACAGACGGCAAAATCCCTCCATGGGATGTAAACGCCAGAGAGAGAGAGAGAGTCCAAAGTGAAACTAGGGGCGCTTTCCAAACGACGACTTATTTGTGGAACGTAACTTATTCTAAACTTATTCGAATAAGTATGCTGGCGAGGTGACTTATTTTATATCTCTTTGTCTATAAAAATCTAATCTGATATGTCAAATATACTTTTTATTTAATTTAGTTAATATCTGTCACTAGTTTGATCAAAAGTTTTTATAAATCAGATTTAAACTGACATAATTATAGGCATTATTGTCTTGAGTGATTTTTTTGACTTTTTTAATACCCGTATCAAATAAGTCATCGTTTGGAAAGCACCCTAGGAATGCCAACGGTTTGTAAAAACAAAAGATTCTTAGTTTAAATAAAATTTTGTCAATTGCTATTTTTATTGATATAAGTTTTGATAAACACCCCGATAAACACCGAAGGCATGTCATGTCACTTTAAATGACTAAAGTCACATCGCATCAATTTTCGTATTGTTGAAGTTGTTTTTATGGCTCAAGTCGTTTTATACGACAGATTTCACTTTAAATGACATTTTAGTCGCCTCAATTTTTCATGTGACAATAATTTTTTTTAATAAATTTATTTTAATAAATGAAACACTTGTTTGTATTCCGCAAATTAATTTTTGTTTCTAACTTAATTTATTTTAAAAATAAAATTAAAATTAAAAACAGCTCGACCGGTTTCGGTTTTTACACCATTTTCAAGAGCTTTAAAATTGTTACAAAGAAAAAATAATACAACATGTCATTTATATACAAATAAAATTAAATTAAAAATGAAACTAGATCAAAAATGAATACAAAACAATTTTTAAAAATTTAAATGATAGTAAATTCAAAGAGCTGACATTTTTTAAAAAATATTGTTTATCCATTAAATATTAAAATTAATATATGAAATAATGACTGCATCTTGCTATATAACAAAAGGAAATCACAACACAATTTAGAATTTTCTGAAAACAAGTAAAATTTTGTGTTAAAGAAACAGATCTGGGTTGGTTAAAGGCGAATAAATGACATCTGTTTGTAAATTTAATAAACTTTTATTTAAATAAAGAGCTTTACGAATTTCAAACGATTCAAGAATATCAAGTTTGGGGCCTTTAGTTTCAACATGGTGAATTTTTAAATTTTCGTTATTAAGAAAACAACTAATATGGTTTTCGTTAATTAAATGGTTAGAAAAAGTTGAACTTGTATGTCCCAATCTTAATGCCCTAAAATGTTCTGAGCATCGCTGCTTGAAATTACGACCAGTTTGACCTATATATATAGCATTACAATCTTCACAACTAAGTTGGTAGACACCAGATTTCAAAATTAAATTTTGTTTAGGTTTGTTGTTAACTAATAAATTATGTAAGTTGAAATTGTTGTAAAATGCACAGCTTAAATTTGTATATTTAGATAATGTATTACCTAGTCTCTGACTTAAATTACCCGAATAATGAATTTTGCGCCAATGTTTAGTATCTTCTAATGAATTTGGATAAATCAAATTGTAAGCAATACGTTTTAACTTTCGTTGAAGGATTTTGTGAACTAATTTTGATTCGAAACCGTTGTTTTTAGCAATTAATAAAATTAAATTTAGTTCTTTTTGAAAATTTTGGTCAGAAAGTGGTGTTTTAACAAGTCTCTCGAAGAGTGAAAAGATTGCGGCATTTTTTGCATTAAAAGAATGATTTGATGACGAATGTATTAAAATATCAGTACATGTAGGCTTACGATATATGTCAAATTCAAAATTAGTTGTAATATGTTTAATTTGAATATCTAGAAAATTTAAAGTTTTATCAATTTCCTTTTCAAAGGTAAATTTAATTGAAGGATGTTTTCTATTAAGTAAAATAAGAAAATTGTCTAACTGTCTTTCTGTACCGGTCCAAAGGCAAAGAATATCGTCTACGTATCTATACCAAAATAAAATATTACTAGCTTCTTGTAAGTTAGCATCTAGGAATTGATGTTCAAACCAATCCATAAAAATTTCGGAAAGTAAGGGTGATAAAGGCGAACCCATAGGGAGTCCGTCAGTGAATTTAAAAAATTGGTTTTCGAAAGTGAAATAATTTTGTTCCACGCAAGTCCTATATATAAGGATTAACTCATCTCTAATATCGGCAGATAATACATTTACGTTTATAATTTGAATTACAATATCATTTAGTATATTTAATGGAATAGAAGTAAACAAACTTGATACGTCAAACGATATTAATTTAGAATTTAGAGGAACTACAACATTTTTAATTTTATTAATGAGATCTAAAGAATTTTTAACTGAATATTTGGAAACAAAACCAGTTTTTTCAATGAAAATATTTTGAAACTTTTTGCAAAGTTTGTAGGCAGGAGCACTACAATATGAAACGATTGGCCTAATTGGTATATTTGGTTTGTGTAATTTTGGTAGTCCGTAAAGGACAGGTGCAAACGGATTCATTTGTTTAAATTGAAATGCTGTCGAAGGTGGTATCAAATTAGTACATGAAGAAAGACAATTTGTAACAGATAGTTTAAATTTATTTGTAGGGTCGGTTCGAAGAATTTCAGCATTGCTATCAAATAAGAAGTCATTAATTTTTTGGATATATAAAAATTTAGGTAAAATTGTGATGGTATTTCCCTTATCAGCTTTACAAAGAATACAGTCATTTAAAAGAAGTTTGGATTTGATAGTTTTAACTAAATTAAAATTTTTTTTTTTAGAATCTAAATGGCTTATACTTAAATTTTGGTTTTTTTCACATCTAATTTCTTCGGCACAAATAGCTTTTAGGTTGTTTTTGTTAATGGAACAGTTAAAACTTCCAGATAAAGCGACTTCCACATCAACAGCCACTTTAAATAAATTGTCGGAAACATTAGTGTTAACTGGTGCAAACTTCAGTCACACTAATGTTTCCGACAATTGTCACACCAGTTAACACTAATGTTTCCGACAATTTATTTAAAGTGGCTGTTGATGTGGAAGTCGCTTTATCTGGAAGTTTTAACTGTTCCATTAACAAAAACAACCTAAAAGCTATTTGTGCCGAAGAAATTAGATGTGAAAAAAACCAAAATTTAAGTATAAGCCATTTAGATTCTAAAAAAAAAAATTTTAATTTAGTTAAAACTATCAAATCCAAACTTCTTTTAAATGACTGTATTCTTTGTAAAGCTGATAAGGGAAATACCATCACAATTTTACCTAAATTTTTATATATCCAAAAAATTAATGACTTCTTATTTGATAGCAATGCTGAAATTCTTCGAACCGACCCTACAAATAAATTTAAACTATCTGTTACAAATTGTCTTTCTTCATGTACTAATTTGATACCACCTTCGACAGCATTTCAATTTAAACAAATGAATCCGTTTGCACCTGTCCTTTACGGACTACCAAAATTACACAAACCAAATATACCAATTAGGCCAATCGTTTCATATTGTAGTGCTCCTGCCTACAAACTTTGCAAAAAGTTTCAAAATATTTTCATTGAAAAAACTGGTTTTGTTTCCAAATATTCAGTTAAAAATTCTTTAGATCTCATTAATAAAATTAAAAATGTTGTAGTTCCTCTAAATTCTAAATTAATATCGTTTGACGTATCAAGTTTGTTTACTTCTATTCCATTAAATATACTAAATGATATTGTAATTCAAATTATAAACGTAAATGTATTATCTGCCGATATTAGAGATGAGTTAATCCTTATATATAGGACTTGCGTGGAACAAAATTATTTCACTTTCGAAAACCAATTTTTTAAATTCACTGACGGACTCCCTATGGGTTCGCCTTTATCACCCTTACTTTCCGAAATTTTTATGGATTGGTTTGAACATCAATTCCTAGATGCTAACTTACAAGAAGCTAGTAATATTTTATTTTGGTATAGATACGTAGACGATATTCTTTGCCTTTGGACCGGTACAGAAAGACAGACAATTTTCTTATTTTACTTAATAGAAAACATCCTTCAATTAAATTTACCTTTGAAAAGGAAATTGATAAAACTTTAAATTTTCTAGATATTCAAATTAAACATATTACAACTAATTTTGAATTTGACATATATCGTAAGCCTACATGTACTGATATTTTAATACATTCGTCATCAAATCATTCTTTTAATGCAAAAAATGCCGCAATCTTTTCACTCGTCGAGAGACTTGTTAAAACACCACTTTCTGACCAAAATTTTCAAAAAGAACTAAATTTAATTTTATTAATTGCTAAAAACAACGGTTTCGAATCAAAATTAGTTCACAAAATCCTTCAACGAAAGTTAAAACGTATTGCTTACAATTTGATTTATCCAAATTCATTAGAAGATACTAAACATTGGCGCAAAATTCATTATTCGGGTAATTTAAGTCAGAGACTAGGTAATACATTATCTAAATATACAAATTTAAGCTGTGCATTTTACAACAATTTCAACTTACATAATTTATTAGTTAACAACAAACCTAAACAAAATTTAATTTTGAAATCTGGTGTCTACCAACTTAGTTGTGAAGATTGTAATGCTATATATATAGGTCAAACTGGTCGTAATTTCAAGCAGCGATGCTCAGAACATTTTAGGGCATTAAGATTGGGACATACAAGTTCAACTTTTTCTAACCATTTAATTAACGAAAACCATATTAGCTGTTTTCTTAATAACGAAAATTTAAAAATTCACCATGTTGAAACTAAAGGCCCCAAACTTGATATTCTTGAATCGTTTGAAATTCGTAAAGCTCTTTATTTAAATAAAAGTTTATTAAATTTACAAACAGATGTCATTTATTCGCCTTTAACCAACCCAGATCTGTTTCTTTAACACAAAATTTTACTTGTTTTCAGAAAATTCTAAATTGTGTTGTGATTTCCTTTTGTTATATACCAAGATGCAGTCATTATTTCATATATTAATTTTAATATTTGATGGATAAACAATATTTTTTAAAAAATGTCAGCTCTTTGAATTTACTATCATTTAAATTTTTTAAAATTGTTTTGTATTCATTTTTGATGTAGTTTCATTTTTAATTTAATTTTATTTGTATATAAATGACATGTTGTATTATTTTTTCTTTGTAACAATTTTAAAGCTCTTGAAAATGGTGTAAAAACCGAAACCGGTCGAGCTGTTTTTAATTTTAATTTTATTTTTTAAAATAAATTAAGTTAGAAACAAAAATTAATTTGCGGAATACAAACAAGTGTTTCATTTATTAAAATAAATTTATTATTAATAATGTTTCGCCAAGTGCCAACAGTAACCTCAATAAATACTGATAATTTTTTTAATCGTCTTTGATTGTTTTTGTGAAACTGAAGAATTTTTAGTTTTAGTCGTGACCAACTTTATCGACTTCAATAACACCAATTTTTATGAGACGTGACATGAGTATTGTCATGTCACCTGATGTAACACGACGTGTAGCGTTGAAAATTTTGTTTTGTTCTCGTAGATCGCTCATTTGTTTCAAATCACTCTATCACTGCACTATACGATTCGAAAAAAGAGAGAATTAGAACGCAGCAAAAAATATTTACCCATCGGATAACCTTTTTCGCATTTTGTGGTCGTTTATACTAACCCGAACTTACCTGCTATTACTAAACTTATGTTGTAATATTATCTGTTTTTTAATCTACCTCGAGAATATAGTTTACACTTTTTGCCGTAGGCTCAGCGTAATTCGTTGAATAACATATTTGTTTAGCACTTGTTTTATACGCACGCTACCTCGAGAAGATTTTTATCATAAATTACAACATTTCTGAAATTTTCACCCAAATTCCAACGTAGGTAAACTTGTATCAATACGAATAAAACAGCAAAAATTTTGTTTTTTTTTAAATTTTCTCAAATAAGTCCTTCATTTTTTTTCGAAAAATAATTTTTAATCAATTACAGTCTATATATGTATATTAATATATATAATTCATTATTTAACAATTAAAAAATATTTTATTTTACAACAATTTTCTTTTACCAACAAGAAAAAACAAATAATTGTAATAAAAATCGAATTGCGTTTCCGCGTTTCAGAAATTATGTATAAGAGTTGTTCGATTCGAAAATATACGATTATCTATGAGTTTTTATCTATGACTCCCTTTATGCCAGAAAGTATCGAGATATCATTTTATTGTATGCGGCATATTCCTTGAATACATAAATCATTTCTTTTGTATCTAAGTTATACATTTTCCATTTTTTTTTCTTTTCTTAAATTGGTTACTAATCACAGAATTATAAAATATTTTTATGTTTTTTTTTATATAATATATTTTATTCATTTAAATGCTTTTCAATGTATTTTTATTTTGACTAGTTTTAAGGATTTATAACAATAAACAATTTAAAGCAACATTATCTTAATTTTATTTGAATGAATTAATTTTGTTTAAGTGTCTAATCCCTAACAGAATAAAAATCTTTAATTAAATTGGTGTATTTACATGTTCGGTTTTAAATATTTTTTTGTTTTGACGAAACACTTTTTAGGTAATTGTTTTGGTTTCTAGTTTGATTTTAGAAAAAATACGATTTAAAACTATCATATGAACGCAATTGCTAACTTTCATACTCGTATGAGTATGATGCTTCTGTACTTATTGTATAAAAAACTGTTGAAGAACATAATGTTAGCTATTTTTATACGTAGCTATGAATAATTTCCACAAACTATTTAATATTCTATTATGCAACCAAGTGCCAAAGGCAAGTAATTTTATTTTTGTTTCTTTAGTGAAAAGACTTAAGATTTGCGAGGTAGTTGCTTGATTACATTCAAATAAAATTTCGAGAAGAATAATTTTGTAAAACGTAACATCTTCACTGAGATTGTGTCGTTTTTTCAATTTTTATATAATGAGGCTTGTATGTCTTTTATAATAGTTTAATTAAAATTTATTTAAATTATTGATATGATGTTTTGTTTGAGAAACTATTAAATAACGAGATATGGTTTTGATAAAATAATCATCGATTTGAGTATCAATTATATTTACAAATTTTCATAAATGAGTTCAAAATTAGTTGTTGTCAAAAACCATATCCCTCACTTTAAAACAAAACTAGCAATGTCGGATTCATTTTTAAAATCAATTTCTTAGCTTAAAAATTAAAACAAATAAAAAACCCTCTCTAAGGCAATATGTGAATCAAAATAAATAAAATTAAAACTTTTCATTAAATTAGCAAATATAATAAAATTTACACTAGTTTATAAAATAATCATACATCCAGTCACATAAGACAGCAGTTCTTTGCCTTCCCTTTTAACTCATTTTTAATATTTGTTTTATTCGATTTACTATTATTATTGCCATTACTACTTAAATTACTATTATTTAATTTCTTCTGTTTTTTACTACTACTACTATTATTATTCTTAGTTTTACTATTATTATTATTAAATAAACCTAATGCAACTTTAGCTGCATATTCAAAAGCTTCTGTAACCGCTAAATTTGTATATAAACTTGATGTTTCGACATACATTGCAGCATTTATTTCTTTACAAACATTTAAAATTTGATCTTGAGTTACGGGTTTCATTTTTCCAATCGATGACGAATATGATATATTATCATAGTTTGAACGTGTATCGGAAAGGCAACCGCATAATATTATTGGTGTTTGATTACAATGAAGGCGAATCTCTGGATACCACTAAAATAAAGAATTAAAAATTATTATTTTATTAGACACGGAATGGAATATTAGTTTTTGATTATTTATTCTACAGAGTGATAGAAGTGTTTTCTGAAATAGCTTTTCACAACAATATCTATCGTATATGTTATAATTTTTCTCTTTGAATAAAAGAAATATTATTATATTGATTGGTTGACATATGTGACATGTTGATAATTAATGTCACCTATTTCATGTGTGTAAGCTAATATAGAATGGCTACACTAAGAAAACGACACCTATTCTCAACTTCTAGGCATTCCTATCTTACACTGAGATTTACCGGTTCATCCAAAGACCGTGCTCCCAGAAGTATTAGTCTAATATTAGACAAGGCCAAAACCTTAAATTGCTAATCAATATGTTCTTAGTTAAAAAAAATTTGATTTGAGGATTTGGATTTGAGCATGGTTGTTGGTTAACATATACAGAATATTGTATGTTAGAATATACTAGATATGGGAGAATACAGTCAAACCAAAATGGGAAAGCTACGTTTCTTAATTTCATGAGCTTTACGGCACGACCATTTAACTGTCGATGCCACTATTTTTAGAAGATCTTACATCGTTTCGTATGTTATCCTACTCAGGATATTCCGGCGTGAATTCTACATGATGATACAAGCACTTTTAAAATTTTTTGTCAACTGGATTATAGGAGTGTCAGAACTAACTCTTTTGCTTCGAAATTGCACCAGGTGCGTCTCTGATGAAGAGATGCTTTGTATTATCTAAGAGTTAACAGCTTGACTTCCACATGCATCATGAGGTAATTTATTTTCTTCAGCTTCCAGTTATAAGACCTAATCAGTGGTTAGAGTACGCAACCTTCAGCACTCCATCTAGCATTCTAGTGCGAAGATCATATTCCAAAGAGTTACACCCAGAACGAAGACCTACTGATTACATTTCGTTTTGTCTTCTATACTGAGTTCAGATCAATCATTATTATTGATTCTCGTGGAGTTGGGTTCTGTTTATGTTTATGGACAACTAAGCTTTTTTATGTAATTTATGACAATTGTCCAGCATAAATTATTGAATAAACCCGATATATTCAAGAAGATACCCAGCCAGAGTGTACTTTTCCACGATTGGTCATTTCTGCTAACTTATTGGCCATATTCGCATTGGCTGTATTGGCGTTCGGAAGCCGAACTGATTATCAAACGTGCCGCCGTTAATATCATGGCATTTTATTTACCTATTATGAATTATATCTTTTCGAAGATTTTAAGGCAGAGCATAATTACAGACACATCACATTTCATAATCCAGAATCTACAAGTCCTCACAGGAAACGACAACTTCATAGCACAAGAAGTGTGATATGGAATGATAAGATGCCTCTTCCGGTTGGATTTGAAAAACGATAGCCTCTGAAATAAGTATACTGGCTGACGACATTTAACTAGCTTACAAAGAAAGATTAGTGACATAAGCTTCAATAAAAACCCACACTGAGTCCTTGAGATTTAAATAAACGTAAAGATACCTTATCCATCTTCCTAAGAGAATGTATGAAGCGAATACAAGAGTTGAAACAAAGCTTCAGCCTATTAATATTCAATAGCACCCATAGATGCTCCAGAATACACTTCAATAAATACACAGCAATAAAGGAAAAAGGACAGAATGAGCGACTGAACCAATTTACACCCTACAATAGCTGGGAGAAGATTTTAATCCAAATACAGTCTCCGTAGCATCATCCAAACTCTCACCATAACAAGACTTATGTGATCAGTCTACGACAAAATGAATCCCAAACTCCTGGCACTCTGGTGGTAAGGAATCTGAACATCATTTAAAAAAACACGAAGAAGATCCTGGCTAACAGCATACCGACAGAAGACTATGGCCTGACTCTTAACAGAGTTCAGCTTTAAAGAATTTTGACAAGGTTCTGGGTTAACCGGATTTAGTTTTAAAGAATTTTGACAGGATCACTCAGCAATAGCAGAAAGATCATCATTCATATTAGCAACACAGGTAAACAATTCCAAGATGAGAACTGAACAAGACATCTGGACATCATCAGCAAAAAGATGAACAGATCAGTCTCAGAACTGAAAGAAGATCATTAGTAAAGAGACTAAAGAGCAGAGGACACAGGGTAGATTCCTGAAGAACACCTCTAAAAAGTGGTCGAGAAGTGGAACAATTAACTCCCGTGGAACAATTAACTCTAACTGCGATCGATTTGAAAAATACGATATAATGAGGTTTGCTGCCGAGTTAGAAAAGGCAAAGAAGGTTCTTAGTTTTGATATAAGTTTAAGATGATGTACGCAATCAAACACCTAGCTAAAATCAAGGCGAAGCAGTATGGTCAACCGATTCATGTTGCGACGAATTACGTCAGTCAAATCAATCATGTTATGAAATTTCTTAGACCCACATATTTGACATAAATTCCAGCACCACTTTCAATAAAAGATAAAATTTGAGGAAGAATACTGATGGAGATGTAATCAGCAACGCCCAACGGATCATTAATCTTAGAAATAGGTATGACCATAGGAAGTCAAAGTTGTGAGAATGGTATTAAACACATGAACAAAACGTTTAGAAAAAATAGGAAAGACAATCTTCAGGAATTTAATAGGTATTTTTTTGGAGCTGGCTTTATCGAATTTCTTAGAAATTGCATAGAAAACATGGCTTGTCAGACTGAATAGAAGGAAAATAATCGTTTAGATCATCGGGCTGCAACCCAGTTGTGTCTGCCATAGGATCAGATATAATCCCCGTGCCTCTGGCTTTACGCCATAGTTACCTAGGCGGTTACTCAACCCTGAAGAGGTAGCTTGAAATTCCTTTTAGCTATTTTTTTTATCAGTTTATTCACCTTATTGCGATGTGAACAGTAATCCTTTCAGCTATCCTCTGATCTAATCTCACTAAAAGCACGAATTGCTAGATCAAGCATGAGAATAGCATTAGAAATTTCAGAGGAGAACCAAAGGTTGGAATTCTTAGGGATAAATTTCTTGCGAAGAGAAACATTTCCAGCAAAATAGAATTCAAGCTACTCACTTGTTTATCAACACTGCCAAAAACTTCGTTTAGGACATCGTGGTTTAAGTCTAAAGCAAGTCGATCCAATCTGAGATAAGCATAATCTCTAAACTGATATCAATTAAGTTCTACGGGACGAACAAAATTGAAAGACGAGTAGATAGGGGAAGGCTTTGAAACCAGAAGTATGAGGAACAGGATCACTTACAACAAAAAAATCAATCAGGGAGAAGCTATTCCGAAAGACATCCAAATACGTAGGCAAACCATTATGCAAAACTTGGGAGTTAAGTTTCTGTCAATGATCTTCCAATACCATACCCCTACGCTGAACTAGTTTTCCAGTCTAATGTTTATATATAAAACCCTATTTTAGTCGATTTAACCTTCTGCAAATATTTGTTACAAATATTTCGATTTGCGGTCTCAGATCTGGGTTCGTATCTTGACAGAATTTTTTCCTTATCGGGTGGATTTTACTTTTCGGCTTTGTACGTTTCATTTAATTGGATGTAATTTGATTTGCGTGGTACGAGATTACACTGATCAGACCATCCTGAATAACCTCTCCATCTTTTGATATATTTGCCCATATGCGACACTATGGTTCTACTGACGATCCATGTGATCACATTATAAGGCTTATTTGGCGAAAAATATCCCAATGCAGGGACAAAGTTTTCAAATTTGTGGCCTCTGCCGTCAGTAATACGATCGAACATTTCTGAGCAAATGTAGAAAACACTGATAGTGATTATCGGACCGTTTATCTGACTTAATCTAATACAACTTCACAAAATTTTAGATGGTGCAGACTAAGCTCCTAATTTGGACATTAGGCACTCGTATGTCCTATTTGAAGTTTTGGCATTTGAAATATGGAATCGGAGTGGCATTCTCTTGCATTTGTTCAGATTCCAACTTATGTTATGTGGATAACACAATTTTAATTTGCGAGTTTCATTTTAGTACCCGAGTTTACTTCTATGATACAGCAGATATCGGTTTGTTATAAACCAGTGCGGCCAGTGCGTTAAGTTTCACCAGATGAGTCAGTCTTTCTGAAGTTACCAATTCCTCTCTTTAAAGCAGATGAAGTTAATCAATATTCCGACTATATTTAATAGAAAACTTGCAAACTGTTCAACATCGAAAACGCGTTGCTCTCTTTTGTAGTGCTCCATATTTACGTAGTCTAAACTATCAACGGTCAAGCTGTTCTTTTGGTGATAAAGATTTTACCGCACAAATAGCGGCAAATTCAAATCTTACGTAAATTTTGGGACACCTTTTGACTGCAAAAGTAATTAAAAATAAGAAAAATTTTACGTTTAATTCGGAAATGGTTCGGTGTCGGAAACGGGGGCTTAATGCAATAAACAAAATCCACAAAAAATATTTTATGCAAACATTTCCGTATTTTTCATAGAATTGGCTCGAGATTTGCTCGTTTATGCCAATTATAATTTAAATAAAACACTAAATTAAATATTGCACAGCAAACCTGTTAAGCATATTGACGTTATTTTTTCATGTTAACATATGGTTTGGTTTCATTTGAGCGAATGCGATTATGAAACAGAAATGGTAAAACAACTGGAATTTAATTCGCACGAAACAAGATTGATCTTTTGTCAGATTAAAGCGTTTTTAAGCAGAACCATTATTACAACGGTTGTGTATAGCCTAATCTCTTTTATAAAGCTATAATGACACAAGAAATATTTCAAAATTATTAATAGTATTTCAAAATTCGTTTCAAATTTTAATATTTGTGATATCCACTCCCAAAAATTGATTTTATTAGTAAGCTTTTCTAAATAACATACGATAGATAAGTATTTTGAAAGTTTGCTAATCAGTCCGATAAAATATTTTGAGGATACGCATATTTGGTTAGTATTGACCAAATATTATGTCTATTAGTAAAGTTCTTATCGCACAATTATAACTGTTCTTTATTATTTATATAAACGTTTCAACATTGATAACATAAAATCCAAAAGTTTCAGTTTATTTTTCTTACCTTTTTCAAAGCGGCTTCTAATGAGGATGAGTCGCTAACATTAAAACATAGCAAAAATATACTAGCATCTTGATAGGCTAATGGACGAACTGTATCGTATGCACTACTTCCAGATGTATCCCATATTGAATATTGAATTGTATACTCGTCAACCTTATTTTCTGTTGAGTATTTTTCAAAACCGGTTGGAATATAAGTCTGCAAAAACAAATTAAAAAGCAAAAATTAGAGCTTTGAATAAAATGTTAAATTTGCCTAAAATTAAGAGTAAAATAAAAATCGTTGATCAAAAAGCCCAACTTACGTAATAGGAATTTGCAAAGCCTCACGACACTGATAAAGACCTGCATACTAATTCATTCCTTACGTTACGTTACGTTTGGTTTATATCCCCATATTGCCAATCTTATAAATATTGAGATCTAATGTAATCGACACCACTGTACAACACATACTTGTTATTGCCAACTATAGATTTAATTTAATTGAAAATTGATGGTTAACTTAATTGATATTTGATCTTTCAATAATTGTCAATTTTAGCTCAACAATTTCAATGTCAAAGATAAAATCAAAAGAATAACAAAAATTCATTTATAGTTTAAATTTCAATTTTGGCTTCCGCCTTTTATTTGTTATCAATTTTTCTTATGTTTAGTGAATTGTGTGATTTATGGTGTAATTTATTGGTTTTTATTTATGTAACAGTTGATACGATTTTTTTTCCATCCATGAATTTTATTACACAAGTTAACATTTTCGGATCATTGGGTTTTCAATTATAAAAAAAATGTCTGACATTTATAACAAAAATTGGAGAAATAAGAATTAACTGTTTAACTTTCTGTCGAGGAACAAAAAAGCAAAATCGCGCATATTACACACACAGTCTCATCAAACACTGTACATAATGCAAAACATATCCATAACGATTTTAACTTTGAAAACTGAAGAAATTACTCTGACGTAAAATGGAGTTTTGGTTGTCGGTTCTCAGATAGGCGCTTTATACATCTTTTGGAGGTGGTGACACTAGCTATAAACCTCCGTATCGGTTTCTTCGGTCGGTCACTATTCTACATAAGTTTTACAATTGCTGATCCAACTCGCTCGGTTTTATCACTAGCATACATCAAATGCTAACTGAAAATTCATATAATCTAAAATGCCTTCAAAATATTTTAGGCGTGGACTCGATCATATAGTTTGGTTTTTGGGTTGCATCTCTTTCCACTTTGACTACTCATTAGTACCAATCTGCGTTCTTTTTTCACTTCAGTCCTACGTTGTGAGCCACAGTCCAACACTGAGGTACATTTTTTGTCGAGCTGTACGATCAAAGGAGCTGATAACTTTAATCAAGTTAACAGAGATAAAGGTGTTTTTGACATAACTAGTCTCATTCCGGAGCAACCTTTCAACAGTAAATACTTTCTGGTCTATGTTACATACCGTGTGATTACATCGATAGTAGACCTTTGTTTTTTAAAGTCATACTATAGCTCAGAAAGACTACCGTTAACTATTGAGCGCTTCTGAAGCCGGTGGCAAATTGTTCTATCTAGAATTTTACCTAATGTATCCAGTATGCAGATTGGTTGATACGACAAAGGTTTCTCCGAAAGCTTGTAAACCTTCGAAATTAATACCAGTCGTTGATGTTTGCCATTACCATATATTTCTTGGTGTTTATTTATTGCAGTCTTTATGACAATGTTTGGGATGGAATCTAGACAAGACGAACTATTTGATCTTATTCTTGATGCCACTTGTAGACTTTGTCGGAGATGATCACTATTGTTGACTTGGTGCGCAAGTAATGACAACACTAACGGCGCAGTTTTAAACAGTTTTTTGTCTAGGCTATAGCAAGAGTTTTGTTCCACCAGAATATCGGGGCTTGTCTATTCCCCTTTTTTAATTGTGAATGCCATTGATGCATCATATTTGCTTACAAGTGGTATGAAAAATGCGAGCTTTTTGTATTTTATTTTTTTATTTTTTTTAAGATTAATTTCGGGACAATATGTTCGTAACCTGTAAAGTAGGTTACCATGACTTCATGTTTTCTCTCTGCAGTTCACCCACGTTCCAGCCACAAACATTCTTTACGCTTTCAGCAATATACTCTCAATAAATTGAAGGACCAGGCGCAATGCTGGACCAAGGACCAGTCTCATAAGTTATATCCATAGACTTATATATTATATTAAGAGATGTTTGTTTTTTCTCTGGTGATTGTAAATGTTACATCAGTACATAGATTTATTAGGCGAATCGGATAAATCTATTTCTTCTTCAAAATTTTTATGAAAGTTATCTGAAATGTAAACTAATATTTAATCATATTCTAGCATAACTTCGTTAGACAAATTATCGACATGACAATATACATCAAAAGTTGAATCAAAATGAAGATGCCCATGTAAGCGATCCATACAACAGTTAAAGTTATTTCGATTTTCAGATAAATTTATTGGCTTATTTATTAAATCAGCCAATAGAACATCATCTTCTTCAGTCCATTGCTTCATAATAATAACATGATGGAAACACTGTTTTATAGTTGATGGCTTAAAATCTGCCCAAGCCTGATACAAGAACTTAATATATAATAAAACTATATTTTTTGCACTACAATTATGTTCAAACTCTTCTAATTTTCGGATAACCAATCACTCGCGATAATTTTTTAAAAATTTTTTTATAACACCGGCACCCGTTGGTTGAACATGGGGTGTCATACTTGGTATGAAAAGTTTTTTGGGTGAGAAAGACAGTTCCAAAAGACAAAAAATAAAACTTTTCAATTTTGAAGCTCAAATTGCGTCTCCAATTCCATTATGAACTGCTCAAAATGGCTCCGGTCACCCAAGCTTCTCTATTTGATTTATATTTTAGGGGCAGACTTTGTATATTTTTAAAGAACGTGGTGATTTGATTTACCTATGACCAATAAGTTTAACTTTTTAGTACAGTAATTTTCTGTTTTAGTTGGTAAACAGTTGAAAAACAATCCAGTTTTATTTATGTTAAAAATCTCTTTGTCCTTGAAATCTTTTAAAATGTGAGGAAGATCCTTACATTCAAAGCTTCCATGTTCACATCGGCACTTTCAACTGACATATCTTTTAAAACATTATTATAGTTTCACTTGAGTTTTGTCAGCTAACCATCAGTTGCGCAAAAGTTTGTATTTTCAGTTGTAACTCTAGTCAATGGAACAATAGATGATCTTGCCTTTTTAATAAAAACATACCTACCTTTCCAGTGGTTCGTTTTTACAATCTTCAATTTTTTTATTGCTCAAATTTTTCGAAGATCTTGATTTTGCTATCATTTTTGCTCTCTGTTTTAAAATTGCAGTTAGGGTAGTATGTGGTAATTTGACTTTCTTTTTTCCATTTTGAAATTGAGCGCCCTCAATTTTAACTTGTCTTTTATTTTCAGCGGTATTTTGACATAAAAAACATTTGACATAGAGAATTTTGAAATAAATAAATAAGTTTCAATGCAAACTTGATCGGAAGTTTATTTTGTTTGATATAGACAGCATTTCGAGATAGAGGGATTTTAAGATAGAGATTTGACTTTAGTTATGAAATATTCCTTGATGGCGGCACGTTTACTTGTTCGAAGAAATGAACTTCTATATATAACTCTATATGCCGGTTTTAATCCTTGAAAAAGGCCGTGGCGCTTCATCGTCATTTTAGTTTGGCGCCTGCAAATTTGAAAAAAAGTTGTTTTTTTAATATTATTTTATTTTTATTGCCTCTATATTACCATGCCTTCATTGACCTATGCCTTATTTTATTACGTGATAGAGTTTGTTGTTTAGTAATCCATTCTTTAAATATAAAAAACAAACAAATTTTTGCGTCCATAAGGACCTTATAACGCATGTTATTGTGAGCTGAGCCTTAAAGGGTTTTTATGTGTTGTTGCATGTATTGTGGTTCCTATTACACAACACAAGATATTTTAATAAAACAAAAGATGAAATTTCAGAGCAAATTTAGCATTTGCAGTTAACATAGTATAACAAAAATAACTGAATTTCTAAAAGTCAAATAAACTTAACTTGAAGGGTCTCATAAAAACTAAAAATTGTGTAAATTAAGTAAATTAAGATATAACAATATAGAGCTGATCAAAAAGAATCCTGTCGGACATCTCTGGCACTTCCAGATTATTCACCACATGATTATTCTTGTGCTATGAATTTAATTTTGAAGTTTTAAGTTTTTACTAACATAATTTATTTATTATATTTTTAATATGATAATTAAATGTTATTGATTATATCAAAAATCCAATATACAACAGCGTAAGAAAAAAAACAAGACGATATTCAGCATTCCGAAATGTATTTTCTACGAAACATATATATTATTAATATTCTATACATAATCTTTTAAAGTATTTTTAGTCGCACATGTGGGGGTCGTTTTCGTTTAAATATATATTGATGCATACGATTATCAATATTAATATAAAATAATTACAAAAACAATTTTGTAAGTGTTTAATTGCACGCAAAGGTAAAATTGATTAAACGCTACTCACGTTAGACTTATCAATCGAATATCGTATTGAAAGGATGCTTTAAAATTATTATAACTCATTTTAATTTTTTTCTAATGAATCATAAATTTAATTGGTTAAAACATCATCCAAATATATTTATTTATTCCATCTGCTTATAAATTCATATAAGATTAAGCCATATTTTATTGTTTTCTTAGGATAATTTAATGTTAAGTGTGTCACCATGTGTATATGTACATATAAGCAAACGAAATGTGGAAGTTCTGAACTCGTGCAAATTTGTATATGAATTTAATTTTATTTTTTATTTGCAAAACATCGACAAAAAAATAATAATATTTCAAGTCAGGAAATTAACAGAATGAATTATTCAAATATAAACATACATACATGAATTTTTTAAGTGTCATATTCCATAAATGTAAAGAAACCAAAAATATGTATAGAAAGTGAAAATTAATATATATTTATTTGTTTTTAAATTTATGTTTTAAGTAAATTTTCAATTTCATTCATATGGTTTAGTTTTAATAATATGTCAAAATAAAGTGAACAATATTGGTTTCAGTTTGAAATATTAAGTCATATTAGGCATGTGGCATTAGTTGATGCTATTAATTTTGAGTCACAATTTTATTCGTCATTTGTTTTAGGGGTTCATATATCGAACAACTCCTAATATTCGAAAAAAATTATTTTGTTTAGATCACTTCATCATTTCTGTCGCATTTGAAGAAACATTGTAGATAAGTTTTTGATACCAAAACGATACAATACAACCAATTTTATGAAAAATAGGTTTCAAAAATAGTTTCTTTTCAATAAATGTTGATATCGTTTGGCCTCTATAAAGGTTATTTTAACAGCCCTAGACATCGTTTTGTGATGATATCTAAAGAGTAAGGATTATTTGAACCAACCAGAAACACTTTAGTAGCTTAAATAAAACAGACATTTGAGCTGGTAAGAACAACAATAAAATTCATACCACAGCCAGTTTAAAGATCTTACATTTGTTGAATTTTTAGTAATCTAGTGAGGTAAGATGATTTTTTTTTAAATTATTGGAAGCTGTTGCAACGACTTTAAGTATCATCTATACGCTTTTAAGATTCATACATCAAACCACAAGGTCACCAATTAGGTCTCAGTAAAAACTGCAACCAATTAGCATAATAAAAGGTTTCTTGTTATATTTTGATGATTCACGGTTTATCAACAAATAAAAATGTAAAAGTTCATCCAAATCGACAGGTACGATTTTAACCTTGACGTTTTTAATTAAGAACAAGCAAAGTAGTGCTTACAAAAAGCAAAATTGGTTACTGCCAATGGATACCTCATATTGGACACTTTCCAACCATTGGGAACAAACAACTACAAAAAGCAATACACAATCTAAAATAAATCCCTTGATTCTAATATATTTTCTGCTCTCAGCCTTACCAGATGTTTTTTCGGCATTGTTTTGCAGTTTGAACAACTTTAACTACGCAAAAATCGGAGGTTATTGCTACTCATTTCGGGAGATCGTGGCGCATTATTTGTTCCTCCATTGGGAGTTAATATACTTTCAAGGACCTTGTGCACTATTTTAGATTTAATTTTGTAGTTTTCCAAACTTTTAATGGTATCTTGACTGTCAGTAAAAATATTTATGATGAATACTTTAGTCTGATAGACCGTTAAACATCCACAAAGTCAAAACTGTAGACAAACATTTTCATTTCTGAAGTAGGCGGCTGCTCCTGATCCATTATCAAATAGTGATCCATTTGAGTTGGATTTTGGTAGTCAATTAGTTTCAAGCCAGTCTTTCTTTCTTCCTTGAAGTTACCCTTCGAAATAAAAATGACAAGTGGAGCAACTTGGTAGATCAAGGAAAAATTTAATTTCTAAAGTAAGGTGAACCAGGTAAGAAAAACATGCAAAAGACAAAAATATCCAGATCTACGGATGCAATCCAGTCCTGAAGCTTTAAACAGCTAAAAGAAACTTATGACTATAGTCAGTAACAAGATCCATGTGCTTTAATATACCCCTATGCACAACACTAAGTGCTAGGAATCGTCTCTTCGCACCTCAAACAATGTGTTACTAGACATCCTGCTACCAGATGATACAGAGGACTCACCTGAATGCTCTGAATGACAACCGAAAAGTGATTATGTCAATCAATTATCATTATCAAGGTTCACAGTCGACTGTGAAAAGTATGAAATAAGCCAAGGCTCTTGGTCCTTAGTTGGTACTTGGTAAGTTTTAGCTCCGCCTTGCTTGAAGTTTTTTATCAGCTGCATTATATTTTGTCTTTTTCAAAAAAGTAGTAAAAGGAACGTGTTGTTATAACCGCAAAAGCCAGCAAAATTTAGGCTATTTATTTGATTGTTCTTCTAAAAAATTATTAATAGAGGTTATCCAGTCAACCGCGAAACAGTATTCCCAAGTCATTTTCATAGATATATTTGGTGCTTTTGAAAATCCATGGTCGACTAACAGGCAAGCACGATCAAACAAGATCACTATAAGCATTAAAATAAATATGAAACCAGTCTAAAACCTTGGTGTGGACGAGAAACTTTGAGTCACAAACCGCATAACTTGAATGTATGTAGAACACAAATATTTTTTAAAACAGTTACGCAAGATCAATAAACCTTATGTTTAGAAAATGGCGCCAAACGTGTGGCTCCAGGCGATAGTGCTTGGGTGTCTGTGATCTAGTATTTGTGTGATTTGAGTATTTTGTGTTAAATTTTTTCTTTGTTTGTTTAAATAGTATTACCGCAACGTGTTAGCTCGGCAAGCAAATACTATCGGTACTTACGATCCCGCTAACTCCGGGCAGAGGTTAAGTTTTATTTTTCGTGGAGGGGGCATGGATGATAACAAGGATATCTCTGACTGGATAACTGGTATTGTTTCAATGCTCGCCAGTAGATGAGATCTCTTGTACTTTATGCTGCAAAACAAAAACATTTGAAATTTGTGCTTATCCTTTAAGTTTTATTAAAGTATCTTTTAATAATAAAAAAAACTCTCGATATCGTTTAATTTTTTGTATTAAAAATCAACCCTTATCTTTCCTAGATCCACGAAAATAAACGGTTGATATTTTTATTTTAACAGTTGTTAACCTAACAGTTTGCACATCACTGTTATTGTTATAAATAAAAATTGTGTGTCTTTGTCCAAAGTACGTCAATCGAAAGAAAATAATGAAAAAATATCATTCGGGTTCATCTGTCACAATATTATCATTTGAATATTCTCATTGAATGTTCTATTTTATTCACAACTGTAGATTTATATTCACTTTTTTTTTGTTAATATAATTTTAGCCGTTTTGTAATTATTATCATTTTGACTTTCACTTGCCTTTTTCACCTTCATAAAATTTACGTATGGAAAAAATAAATTTACTTTCTTAACCAAATGAAAAAGAAAGTAAACAAATTCATTTTTTTACAATAGCTTTTGCCGTAATTGAAAATGATAAGTATCTCCTATTTGTCAATAGCTTTGTTTGTTTCTTTTCTTTTGAGATTTGATTTAAAAAAAAAAAAGTTGCAAGAGGTAAGAAAAAACATAATGATTAACACATGTTACTTTCAATAAAAAAATGGTATTTTTGTGTTCTATTTACTTCTGACGTAAGACGTAAGCATACTTGTTTTCATTTGTCTGCTTTTGATTGAAAAAAAAATATTTAATATTTTTTTATAATAAATTTACATTTTGTGAAAAAAATGAAAGAAAAATTATGATAATTTCAGGTTTTTCTGTATAAAAATAAAACGACTTTCAGAGTCCAACGAAAAGATCAAGTCATGTCGTAATGGTAACATATAATTACAAGCACTATAATTTTCCGTTCATGTAGTTAGTTAGGGTTTTGTACTTTGAAAAAGTAAAACTGACCCTAGAATGGTAAAATATCGTTGTCTATCTCAAACTCTGCATAATTGATTTTCTTGGAAACTCACGTCATGAGTCCTATCAAATTTAAATTTGCAACTTAATGACCAAAATGTTGATTACATTCAGGAACGCTAGCGAAACTGCTAAGCTTCAACAATTCCTGAATCTTCCTTTTTATAATTACTAAATCTTCCTAAATCTTCGACTATTCTCCTTCGTAGCAATGCAAATATACTCGATTGGTCGTTCCAAGGAGGGTCTAAACTCGACCAAAATTTCAACACCGGTATAGGTGAGGGATTGAAATTGATTCTTCAAACCGGTATTTGAAAGAACATACGCAACAACAAGCGTTCTGATGTTTTGATAATGCAACTTTTTTTAATTTTAAGATTACATAACTGAACAATAAATACAAAAACACGACATAATAAAAAAAAATAAGATGTAAAGAGCAAATAATATTTTTAGCATATTTGTAGGCGCAAAACTAAAACTAGTTTGCACTTTCCAATAATCCAGCTAGTGAAAAATTTCTATTCTATTTGTTTTGGTATTTTTAAATAGGGTTTGATAGAAAGATTCATTCAAAGTTTAAATCAGGAACGGATAAAATGAAATCTATAAGTTATATTCCTTCAAGATTATATAGCAATAACTTTTTAATTGTAGTCTTATATTTATACTTCCAAAATCAAATCAATAAGAACAAAATCATTAACAAAAATAGATAGCCCATAAAAATAAAATCATAAAAATAATATTTATATATACAGGAGGCACATGTTCAACAAACAAAAATTTCGTGCGTCGATTCAAAAAAAAAAAATTTATTTCCTTGAGTTATTTTTCATTCTTGTTTATCATTTTTTTACAGTAATAAAAAATATAAGAACCAAACTGAAATAATATTGTGCTCTTAAAAAACAATGAAATATTCTTAAAAACATCGTATGTATATATAGAATCAAAATCTCAGGAGATCAATCTATTTTAAAAAGTTGTATTTACCTTCACAACACCACCATGTCAACAACCAGCATGGTAAAAACGAATCAAATTTGTTTCTTTTATATGCAAGAATAACAAGTCCCATGAGCGTTTATGTCCAACAAAGAGAACTTTCGATATCCGGCTTTAAGATTTATTCAGAATTTAAAGAATATCATGAAAGTCCAACCCTTGTCTTTCATGTCTATTAGATTTTACTTTTTAGACTTTATCAACAAATAAACAAAAACAACAAAGTTTTAATTAGTTTAGTTTTTGGCCTTCAGATTTTTATTTTTGGAGACATGTAAACGTTTTTATCGATGATTTTATTCGAAAAACACTGACTATCCTTAAAGAGGATATCTTTTATTGAATTTATGGTATACTCATAAATTAAACGACAAGAAAAGAATAATAAATCCATAAATTATTTTATATATTTCCAAAACATAATCCTTATCTAACTCACACCATGATCTTTTAGCTTTCTTTTATCTTACTGAAAAAAATCAATTTAATTTCGTAAGAATTTTCATGTACATACACACATTAACCAAATCGAGAGTGAAAATACAAAAATAAACAAATTATTTTTTTTTCATTATTTTTAGCGGAAAATTAAGAAAAACAAAAATATAAAATTTAATGAAAAATACAAATGGAAAAACTTTTAAACTACCAAGGATTATTCATTTTCTTCAAAAATGTTTTTATTTTTCTAATTGTTGTATTATCTCGTGGGAATTAACAACCTACGTACAATAAATATAAAAACGAGTTTAAAGTTTAAACACCGAAAAAATATTCTGTCACATTGAAGGTTAACTGAAATTTTTTTCAGTGTTGTCGACTGTACACCACTCTATGCTGGTGGTTTGAAATCTATCTTCTAACCCACCCTTCTAAGTGGTTGTGGTAAAGCGATGTAGCATAAGTTTCCAAATGTCTATCGTTTTTATACTCTAACGAGGATGATTTGGTAGGCTGTATAATGTATACTATCATGTAATTTTACATACATCAAATTTAATTTTGTTTAGGACCAATAGTTCCCTTTCAGTAAACATGTCTGTGGATAGCGCTGATTTTATGTCACCCTAATATTCTGGCAATAAGAAGGTAAGTCACCATAGCACTTTACCAAAATAATTTGAGCACAAAAAAAAATTGGTCCGATTTTGGGTGATTTTGATAAGGAGGTCTTGAGTGCATGTTTCTTTTATTATAATTTGCATGTCTGTGTCACACTTTAGTCTAAAGTCTAAACAAAGAAACCTTTTTCGATGATTAATTTTTGGTTCAAGTTAAATCAAATGATAGAATGTCCTCCGACTTCCGATCACGTGTTTATTTAAAACCTCAAAACATTGCAGCTGTCCAACTTACGGTTAATTTTTTTTCCAGTTTTTATTTTTTAAATGGTTTAAACCAGTGTGTCTCAACCGACCATCGATGGTCCGCAGAAAAAAGTTTAATGGCCCGCGAATTTTTTTATATTTATTACCAATTACAATTTTATTTTGTTCGTGTGCTTTTTCCACTCCTCAAATGTGAATACATTTCACAAATTAAATTTGTTTTCTATACGTTAGCATATAAAAATTCTATTTTCATGAAGGCTTAATCCCTTGTGAAAATGTTTTTTCAACTAGTGTAAAATAATTTTCGCTAAATAATAAATTGCTGTAGCTTTGGTTTTTTGATGTAATATCATTAAAGTTTTTAAATCAAAGCAACCATGAAAAAATTGAATAATAAATATCGTTTTTATTCCCCTACATATTAAAGTGTTACTTTATTACTGTGATTTGCGGCCCTAAAGTATCACTTTTCAACTATTTATTTTGTTGTCATAGCTACGTTCAAAAAAGTAAAAAGCATTTGTATTTGTCTAAATTCTATGAAAAATAAAAATTTTTATCAAAGCAACCCTTAAATTCAAAATTTCATTATCCAATTAAAATGGTTGTTATCATTTGTTGTCATAGCTACACAATAATTTGGAAAAACTAACAAATATTTTGTTAAAGGCTACTTGTTCCACATATTTTTATTTTAAAATTTATGCAAATTTATAATTTTAATTTAGAATAAACATTTTTTTTTAAATATTTTGCTTGCAGCGAATAAAAAATAGTATATGATGCACGGACGTAAGCTATTTTGGACTTAATGTGGGTGCAAATCTCGGCTAGCGCCTCGATTTGCAAACTCCACATACGTCCAAAATCTTTAGCTTTACGTCCTAGCATCATAATGTACTATTATATTTTACTATCGTAGAAAAATTTCATTTCCAATGCGAGATGAAAACGTTTTACGTTTACGGGAACAAATTACGACTCACAAAAAAAACAGTTTTGTGAGTGAAAAATGTACTATATATTTTTAATACCGTTCTCACTCATATGAGTAAAATTTTAATTTTTTTATTTCACTTCTATGGAGTTAATTTTATTATTTTCTTCTATTCCATATGCAGAAAAAGAAGGTACTTAGTACTTTTTCGTCATTCTTTTTATTTATTTTAATTATAATACTTACATAATCGCACAAACCATTCAGAAAAATAATCTATTTTTATTTTTAATACGAAGGAAAACATCAAATTTGAATTGAAACTAAAAGTGTGAGTAATTGAAACAAAAAATGGATTTTCGGAAACTACACTGAAAGGTTTATGTTTGTTTTTTACAACCATAATTGGTTATTGGTCTTAATAAAATGAACAGCTTTCAATTTTATTCTATCGCGTGATTGCTGCGGAACACAATATTAGTATTTTATTGGGTGTTTGATGATATTATTTTGAGAAAATAAACTTCATTTAACGAGAGCATAAACTTCATTAAACACGAACCCAATACAACGTTTTATCCTTCCAACAGTGTAAACTGTATTAATTTAAATTAAATTATTTTAAAATTCATTAGTAAAACAGGTTAAACGAAAAAAATCATGAATTTTGTTTTATGTTTTTTGTACCATTAATTCCAAGCAATTAAATCAATTTTATTCAATTTCGATACCTATTTAACTTTTTATATTTTGAAAATAAAATGACCTACAATGAAAGACATCAAAGTCCTAACTACCAATATTAATGAGAATTGAGAAACCAAAAAATAGTCATGAAAAAAATAACTTTTTTTACAATGGAAATTCAATTCAATTTAATCGTAGTAGCCTTTGCGTTTTTCAATATTCGAGAGAGGGACATACGTTTGAATTTATTTATTTTTTATAATCAGAGCGAAAATGTTTTTGTTGATTTCTTTATAAAATAAAATAAAATTATTATAAATTACAATCAAAAAAATTTATTATCAGTTTAATACAATCAAATAAATTGTTTTATTGTGTTCTCCAGCATTCACGCAACAGAATAAGAGGAACAGCTATTTATTTTATTCTATTACCACTAATAAAGCACACAATTGTGATAAAAAACAATAATAAACCTATATTTAAATGCCGTAAACAATTAATTTGATTGTATTGAACCCTAAAATAAATTTTTTGGATTATATTTTATAAATAAAAAATAACATTTTTGCTCTGATTATACAAAAAACAATAAATTCAAATTAATGCGCATGTCCCTCTCTCGAATATTGCAAAAGGCAAAGACCAACCACGAATTATCGTGGCATCACACTGTTGAACACTGATACTAGCTAATGTCGTACTTGCTCGACTCATCCCGTTCGCCGAATCTATCATCGGTGACTATCAGTGTGGTTTTCTTCGCAACCGTTCAACCACAGATCAATGATTTGCCTAAAGGATGATTCTGGAACAATGTTGTGAGTACAACATCAGAATTCACCAGAAATGTGATTTCAAGCATATGATGCCTTGGTATCCCCCAGAGAAACTTGTTTCTCTGTGCAAACTCACAACATCGGGATCAAATTGTAGAATAGTAATCGAAGGGTCAGCTTCTGATCGATATCTCGTTGTTTCGACCTTAGGCTCGAAGTCTTAATAGGTGAAAAAGTGTTCATTTTTGTGTCACTTAGTCACAACTATCGAAAACTCAAAAATTAATATGTCGATTTCAAAAATGATTCTTTCCTAAACTTGGTTAAATTCATGCGGCTTGTTGTAATGCTTTTCGACTCGATCACTAAATTGCATAAGTGTGTCAAAAATTTGAATGAAAATATTCTAACAATTATTTGGAAAAAAAGTTTGTTCTCGTAAAACTCAAAAAGTAGTCTGTAACTGAAACTGGACTTGGATTTTTTGAAAAAAAAATTGCATTCGAATACGCATTTGTTTTTATATGTTATATGATGCATTGGAGTGCAAAATCAATCGTTGGAAGTGATTTAATTATCTGTTTTCGAAATATATCCGACAGAGCTACACTAACGCGTAGTCGGTTATCCATGTCATGGTCGAAATTAACTGTTGATGAATGAATTTAAGATAACAAAAATGAAGTGTTGGACACTTAACAACGGTATCTAAAATATCTAACCAACAACAAAAATTATAGATATCCCATCCGTTTATAATCTTATACAACACCAAAACAAATTATTATTTTATCATGTCTTGATTAATAAAAAACATTTCTTTTATCAATTCAAGCATCAAATTAACTTAAATATTTTTTTTTGTTGAATTCAATGAACCGTTTAATATCGTATTTGTTATGATGATTACAGATCATTTGTCCGTCAATTAGTTGCATTAGAATTTTTTAATACGGATGTTATAGCTATTTCCATTTTTAACTTTATTTAGTTCGAGTTGAAGCAAACAGTTGTTCGATTAAATAACTAAAAAAACTCATAATTAAAAGAATAGTTTATGAGCTTTTACTTTAATTTTTGTCAATAAAAAAGTTTTAATTGATACTTTATGATATATTTATGATGATAGTTTTACGGCAATGAAATTTAATGTAGTGTAATAAAACATAATCGAGTTTAGTTTTAGGTATATGTAACAAGGATTAAATATTTTTAATTTTTTATTAAAATAGGGTTATTTTTATATTATGAACGACGGCTTAATGTAATTCAAAACTGCCATCAAATTGGATTGTTTTCAGAATCCTACCAATTCTATTTCTCTATATCAATTTCAATTTATAAAAGGTATGACTGTATCACCCTTATTTATTAATTCATGAAAAACGATATATTTGTTCATCTAATATTCTAATACCTTCAAGTCTTCTACCCTTAATTTATAGTTAACAATAAACAAATAAATCTGAACAGCAAACAAAAGGTTTAAGAAATTTGTCGGCATCATAAAGAAAACAATTTAAAATAATTTTGTGATTTTAATCATACAAATATCAGATTTAAAACTATTCAAAACGTTTTGACCAGTTTTTAAGAACATTGTACACACTTATATAAGTATCACTACGTCATACCAGGAGACGTATTTGAACTCAACTTTTCAATAAAATGAAATATTTTTTGTTGAAATTCTAATAAAAAATCTCCCGGTTTAGTTTTAAGTTTTAACAAACTATTTCTAATTTGTATAAAAGGTAGATTGGTCGAAAAATTGCTTTGCAAATGATATGGAACTTTCATTTTGCAAATCAAACAAAATTTGATGAACTCATTTTGTAAAAAAAATAAGTTATTAGTTCAAATAAGTTCAATGGACTCACATAGAGTACATGTCACTAGTTATTGAGCACTGTTAGAGGCTTTTGTCTATGCTCTCACAATTTCTCAAGATTTGCTATACATGCTTTGCAAAATACTATATTTTGAGAACATAAAAACATTTTGAAAATAAAATTTAAAAACGGCAAAATGAAGAATATGGAATTTCAATTTCTTCATTTAATCGCTATTATTCCTGAAACTCGTATACCAACCAGTGTGTGTATATAAACGAGAGCAATTATAGAATTGTGTGCGGTTAGTAATTTTAAATCGCTAAAATATTAGATAAGACTAGTTGGAAGAAGGAATGAAAAGCATTTAAATATTTATTGCTAAGTTGTAAAACTAAGAAATAAAATTAGAAGATTGAGTTTAAAAAGTTTTAAGTATTTTACAAATATAGTTAAGAGAGAATAGTATATTAAGAAACTAGTTTCATAATCGACGATTTTATCGCACGCAATCTGTTTAGAAACTAAATTCTAAAGGATACGTGCGATAAAACGTCTTATGAAACGAGTTTTTTATACTATTTTTTCTATTTTGCATTTTTTGTCTTGAAATTTTAAAAAATATTTTTTATGCTTTAATGTTTTAAAGAAAATTTCTAAAAATTTCAATTCAAAATAGTAAGCTCTGCGTTTCATCATATTTCTATATTTTTTCGTTGCAAAACTAGCTTTCATAAAATGTGTATTTTATTAAAATATAGTCAATTTGATATTTTGTTATTATTACTAATTATTTTAATTAATTAAAATATTTAACACTAATTTAGATTATTTTTTAATAATAAGATTAATTAATAAGAATAATTTTATTTATATAATTATTCGTTTTAACTTTCACTGACGTTTGTATGACCAATGTGACCAACCTTGAAAAACAAAACTTTGCGTATCTTAATGAAGGCCATTTCGATACGCATTTGGGTATCGAAATGACTTTATTTTAGACGCAAAATAGAAAAAAATATTTACTGTATTAAAGTTTTTGTATTGCGCGAGCAGTTTCCAGAAATTCCTCAAATTTATATATCGTTTTACGAGTAAGATATACGCCAAGTTGAATTGCAAATTTGTAAAAACATTTATTAAAATTCAAAATAAAATTTTCTTATCAAACAGCCCGACTAGAAATTAGAGCAGTATAGGGTCCGATCCGGATCAGGGTTGCCTGAAGACTGATCAGGGATGAATCAGGCCTCCTGATCCGGACATGATTAAAAATCGTCACGCTATATATGATCCGTACAGGATCCGTTTAAATGATCCATGCCGGATCCATTTCAAAGATCCATTCCGGATCCATTTCAAAGATCCATTCCAGATCCATTTCAAAGATCCATTCCGGATCCATTTCAAAGATCCATTCCGGATCCATTTCAAAGATCTATTCCGGATCAATCTTAAAGATCGATGCCGGATCCGTTCAACAGTTTCATGTCCGGTCTGGTCAAGAGATCCATACCAGATCCGTTCAAAGGTTTAGAATTAATTTTGTTCTTAAATATTAATTTGACATTAAATAAATGAAAAAAATTTTACCATTTTTCCTTAATTTTATTCATAATTTCAAGTACACTTCAAATGCTTATATATTTAAACAGTAAGTTTGTTAATTATTTCTTATTTTTATTTTATTTAGTCCAAGTTTTGGCATTATTGATGATTTTTCCAATGGTATCATAAAACTCTTTGTCACATAGGCTCTTATGAAGGTATGGATCCAAGTTTGGATTCGAAAACTAACTTCACCCATACCTGCTTTAGATCACTTGTCATATTTCAAATAGAATAATTTTTGAGCAACAACCCGAGCAGAAATTAGTTAGGGAAAACCTGAATACAGTCAGGTCGTGATCAGGGCCTGGTCAGTCCTACAAGGGCAATCTGATTTGGGCCTGTTCCGGGCCTGATTTAGAATACCCTTTTAAGGTTAACCTTATTTTAATATATCCGGCCCTGATCAGGTTTTTCGTATTTGACCCCTAGCTGAAATTTCAATTGGTTAAAATTCACTAGAGTATTATCCATTTTAGAAATATATAGTTAAAATCGTTTCATGCATATTTTAGTTATCGCTTCTCGGCTGAAAGACTATAATAGTGATTAAGGTGGTATGTATGTTTGAATTTTTTCCATTGTAATTTTTTTATTTTAATTTGATTAAATTATGTATATAATATATAAATACATATCAGGGTCTGGTCCGGATATCCTTATCAGGGCCTGATCCGATTATCCCAATCAGGGTCTGATCCGGTAATCCCAATCAAAAGGGCAAAAGCGTTACACTCATGATCAGGGCCCAATCAGACAGCCCTACCAATGCCTGATCCGGGTTAGGGCAAACCTGATCAGGGCCTTGCTTGAGCCCTGACAAATTTCTGCTCGGGATAATAAATATTTCACCAATTACTGCTAACAAAAAACATCTGGAAATTCTTGAGTAAAGAGGAGATGCAAGATAAAAATTTAAATTATATGCTTTAAGGTTAATAAGCAAGATCCCTCACAACTGTAAGTTTGGCAATGCTGTTTTCGATTCTGCAATAAATTTGTACTTATAAGTACAAAATATTAAACAATTAAATAGATTCAGTCTACAGTTAAGTATATTATAATTAACTTTTAAAAAAGTTATTAAAAATTAGTGAAGAATGAGAAAAATTTTTGCACAAAAAAATTTTAAGTTAAGTACCCGAGCAGAAATTTGGCAGGGCTCAAGTAAGGCCTTGATCAGGTTTGCCCTAACCCGGATCAGGCATTGGTAGGACAGCCTGATTGGGCCCTGATCATGAGTGTAACGCTTTTGCCTTATCAGGTCCTGATTGCGATTACCGGATCAGACCCTGATTGGGATAATCGGATCAGGCCCTGATTGGGATATCCGGACCAGACCCTGATATATATTTATATATTATATACATAAATTATTCAAATTAAAATAAAAAAATTACAATGGAAAAAAATAAAACATACATACCACCTTAATCACTATTATTATAGTCTTTCAGCCGAGAAGCTATAACTAAAATATACATCAAACGATTTTAACTATATATTTCTAAAATGGATAATACTCTAGTGAATTTTAACCAATTGAAATTTCAGCTAGGGGTCAAATACGAGAAACCTGATCCGGACCGGATATATTCAAATAAGGTTAACCCTAAAAGGGAATTCTAAATCAGGCCCTGAACAGGCCCACATCAGCTTGCTCTAATAGGGATTGCCCTTGTAGGACTGACCAGGCCCTGATCACGACCTGACTGTATTCAGGTTTTCCCTAACTAATTTCTGCTCGAGTAAATGTACTATTATGACGTCGATAATATAATCAAAATAATAATTCAGTTATACCATTAATAACGAATTTATTGTTTAATGAGCAATATTACAGAATGGATCAGGTATAAAAAACTAAATTTTGTATTATTATCCAGTTCAGGACATCGGATAAGATGAGTTTTTTCGATCAGAAACTGATCGTATGACTGGGTCAACGGATAAAGTACGGATCAGTAACTGATCAGATAGCCGGATCAACGGATAAAGTACTGCACGCTGATCAGTAACTGATCACACCGAAAAAAAAACGTTGGTAGAATCAACTACAAAGCTTGTTTGATTTTGCGTCTAATACGAACGTGTTTATTTTAACCAATGTAGCATTGTCAATTTATTTTAAAAAACGTAACAATTATCATTATTTAAATCAACCACGGCGTGATCAATTTTTCTTGTTCATATTTTTCAGTTCAGTTTGTTCATGTTTTTCTTTGAAAATTATTGTGTTTGTTAAAATAAAAAACTAGGAGAAAAGAAACTAATAAACAAAAGAATAGAAAAATAAAAAGTTTTTTTATATTTTAACATGGCTGGTTTTATTTAACATTTTACTTTAGGAAATAATTTAGATGTGTTTAATTGATTTAAATAATTTCCATATTATTTGCATATAAAATTATGTGCGAAAGAAATTTTTCAGTTAATGTTATAACAAAAATATCGTTAATGAAACAGGCCCTTTCTAGAATTAATTTTGGTGATTTAAAAAAATTATTATATTTTTTTAATATTTTTTATTTGTCTTGTTTCATGTCCATTTATCGATATTTTAATTTAATTTTTCATAATAATGAGAAAATTATGGAAAATTAGTATAATTTTCTACACATAATTCAAATATTTAAATTTTTTGATTTCTGAATTTTGGTCTTTTAAATCGTATCATTAAAAAAATGGCGAAAAAATGGACGCATCCTTTACAAACAAAATCACACTCATACATTTCCTATTTAGAACGTAAATATACGAACGCTAGCTTTATGCATAAAAATATTTGTCGGGATTGATGCGAAATACATACTTCTAATATAAAAAATTTCAAATATTATATTTACGAAAAAAACGAACCCATACAAACATCGATAGCAGCAAAAACAAAACAAAGATGTACCAAACCAAAAGATTTAATACGGCGTATTGCTTGATTCTATCACAAACGTATTCAATATCACTATTTTTAGTCTAATTTTTAATTTACCACGTTTGTAGTCAATTGAAAATTAAATCATAATTGACTCAACTACAAACATGGTTAAATCAAATATGTTTGTGATACTTATAAAAAAATATATCAACAACGGTTAAATTGTTAATTTAAATACGAAGCGTTGGTTGATACAATCACTAACGTATTTAGTTCCCCAATTTTCACTTAATTTTCGATTAACAATGCAACATGTTTGAATCAAGCAAGATTTTTTCTTTCGGTGCAGATAGCCGGATCAAGGGAAACGATACTGTACGCTGATCAGGAACTGATCAGATGGCCGGATCGAGGGAAACGGTACTGTACGCTGATCGGGAACTGATCAGATGGCCGTATTACGGAAAATCTGATTCGGATCTGATCATAATCCGGGTTCCCTGAACTAATTTCCAGTCGGGAGAACGTCCAAAAAATGCAAAAGGAAGAAAAATAAAAATCTCTACCGATCACAAAAAAAATAGATTCATAAAAACTAAAACTATTTGAGGTTATTCACTGTATTCAAATGGAAAAATGTTATAAAACGATTACCCATCTTTTGTAGCGTCTTTTAATATAAGGAAAGCAATGCGTTCATATGAACCAAACATCTGAGTTTCAAAACTAAGTAAGTGCTAGTAAATATTAGTAAATATTTTTAAATAAATTCTCATACATTCCACAAATTCCAATAAGATTTTTTTTTCGATAATTATGCTCCATGTAGGCTGTTGCCAGTCTAATTAGCTTATGTAGTCTGTATAAATATTTTACAGGAAGCCTATATGCCGTCAACGAAAAGAAAATATTTTTTTTACTAAGTATTTTAGTCAAGAAATAAATTAATAATATATCGTTATCCATTGAATTGGATATAAAATTCAATGAGATCAGTCAAGTAGGGAGTAGGCATGGAATAAATGATATTGAAATAGAATATTGTATAACTCACTAGTAAGTTAACGCGTTTTCCAAACAAGAGTGTAAATGCCAATTACTGGCGTTTGAAATGCACAAAATTTAATATAGCTATTGTTAATTATATAATTTATTTAACAAATTTATAAACACATTTAAGAAATTTAAATATATAAACTAGAGCACGCTATCTTCATTCTAATCTTTGTACTCAAAATTATTATACTAATACTATAGTTAGATTACAATTTGCTGCTAAATAAAAAGATGACTAATTTGATTGAGCAAGTTTAGTATAATTTAGAATAACCAAACTTGGAAATATATTTGAATACAAATCTTATGATGAAGATGGAGTGTTTTAGTTTAGATTTAATTTTTTTTTATAAATATTTTGTTGTGTAACATTTAGTTTTTCGCATGCAATAAATATTTCCGCAGTAGTAATCTACTATTTGGAAGAATGAAAAATAGTTTTTAGGTGGTGTATGTGAAAACATATACATTTTTTGGTTATATTATTTTAGAACAAAATTAAATATTTTTATGCATGTGTTATGAAAATAAAATTTTAAGGGAATGCTGTATAAAAAGTACTTCAATTATTATAGATGTCTTGGAAACTTGGAGAAAGGCATTTCTGATTATTTGTATTTATTATATAAGCACAGTATATTTCATGCATTAAACAACTATTGTTTAACAGCAAATAAAGCAAATCTAAAATAAAATTAAAATAAATGAGGAAAAAGTAAATAGAAATCTTGTTTGGTGAAATTTTGGCTGTTAGGAAATAGGAGAAAAAAAGACCAAATTTGAGCGTCAATATGTTGCGACAGTACGATTATTTACCAGAAGGTTGGTAAACTTGTAAAAGAACCTTTGCGCAAACAAACGATCTCTCAAATTTAAAACATTTTCGAGTTTCATATTTTGATTTTTATACATGCGAAAATTATCAAACAATGTAAATGAACAGAGGAGCGCAAAATAATAAAACCACTATTACTATAAACACACAAAACTAGTGGCGATGGAAAACACGAGCGTCTTTCTTTGACGATAAAAAATAAAAAACAAAATCGTAAACTAAATTTAATTATGTTTAACAATACAGTTATGCACTGTCACAGAAAATACAAACAAGTTTAAATAGTTCTAACTAAAACCTTAAATTAATGAAATATTTCATTTCTTTACAAAAAGCTAATAGTCCGAGAGGCGAGCGACTAAATATTGCAAGCATTTTCTAAAGGCGGTGTTTTTAATAATGCGCCACATTGGTCGAGTAAAGAAATAGCATGCCGTCAGTCATCCGGTTTCGTTAGCCTTTGGTGCGAGGGCGGTAAAATTTTGTAATATTTAAATTTAAAAAAAAAACTATATACCTTGCAACTACTTTCGAAAACCGAAAAATGTATATTAATTTTGAGCAATTATTAGTTATAAGAAGCAATAATAAGTTTTACGATCATCAGTCATGTAAGTAAACCTAACCTTGTAACCCAGCGCGGCAGTCCTGCGTTAAAGTTCTAAACAATTAGTACATCGTACAAGTATGTAAGTACTTTCTAAAACCTGAAATGTAATATACAGGCGAAGAATATTATAATTTTCTATTATAATTTTTTAATAATAATAGTTAGGTCATACAAATGACATATCAAAAAGAGATTTTGACACTTTTATCAAACTGTCTAATGAAAATAAAATTGCGGTAGTTTAAAATTTATTAAATGTAAAATTAAAGTCTTTCATTTTCGCGTTGGTATGTGTATTTATCTTTTGTGATATGAATAGAAATACCGCTATAAGAAATCTTTTTTTTCATAGAGAAAAAAATATGATTATGTTCTTGTTTTTCTTTTTCTCATTTAACTGGAATTTTATTTTTGATCAAGTGATGAAAATTCTGGACAATTATTAGGCATACAAGTAACCAATGTATATAAAAAGGAAACAATGGTAGAAAATTCTCGTTAATAAAAAATCGATCAATCTGTTTGATCGGTCAGTACGAAATTTTTATCAAAACGATCAAACTGTTATCAGTAGTGTCTGCCCAAAGATTCGAGCCGGGCACTGACGAGGGTAGGTTCGAATCCGATCCGAAACACGTAAAATGTGAATTGTAGTTTTTTCTGAGAAACTTCAAACCATACCTTTGAATTGAAAATATTCTAATTACTTCTTTACTTACTTGAGTTTAATTGATCTCAAAAATCCAAAATAAATTTGAATTCCCTTAATGTAGTCTAATGTTAATACATATAGAACTACAAATTGATCAAGTGTCAGCCATTGATTTCACATTGATTGGAAACAATCAATAATGACTATACAATCGTGACTTAGGATGTTAATTAGAATAGGAATGTTCCCCATTCTATGAATTCACACAAAGTATTGTCTAGAAATTTAATGCAAAAAATCCCATATAATGTTATCAGTAGTGTTATTGTGTCACAAGTATTTTAATGTACATTGTTTGGCTAATTAATTGTTCAAATTAAGTGTGTAAAATTAATTTATTTTTGAAATTAGCATGATTTTCGTGGCATTTTATTTTTACTATTTTTACTGTCAATCCTTCAACAATTTTTGCAAAATTTCTGATATTTTTAAATATGAGTGTTTGTTTTAGCAAGCGGCTTCAAGGAAAGCGAAACCGTTGTTTTACCATACCGGTTATTGGGAAAAAAAAATAATTCGATAGTGGGTGAAAAAAATGTAAGGGATGATTATGAATTGGATGTACAAAATTGTGTTCGAAAAAAGTGAAGAAAACTCTTCTTAAGTTCTTCGCATTATGGTAAACGAGAAGTTGCATAAAAATAATACATTGAGCATATAATTTGTAAAAATGAATTAAATTGCTTAATTTTTCTTAATCGAATGACACGACTTGAAGTCATTGAAGAATAAAATTCACATTTGATAGGAGTCTCCTTTCCTCACCACACAAAAACCTTTGTACCGAGTTTTATGAAAATCAAATGACAGGACAAGTTTTTGAAGTTTCTTCTTGTTCTCGTTGCTTCGATTTCAATTTTATCCAAAAGATTTCTGGAGTATATTGATGGCAAACCACTATTAAATATATATATATTGTTCTACATATTTATTTACCTAATACTATTATAAAAGACCTTGCATTTTGTTTGAATTATTTTAAATCGACTTTACTACAGCAAAACAAATGTGTTTTGCATTGCGGTTGTAAGCTCGAAGACTAAACAAACTATTTCGGGATACACAAAAATAAAACTTGAGTTTTATGTTTATAATTCAAATTGTTTATAATATTGTAAAATTAATTTTCCATGTAGATGTATGTAAACACATAAACTACTTAGAATGGCGGAAGTCGGTTTATCTTTTATGAAAAACGTTCATATTTTTTTATTAGTTTTCTTCTTCGAAATAAATTCCACAAAAGATTTAATGGTTTTTATCTTTAAACTGAATTTTGTAAATTAAAATTTGATTGACTTAAGATTTTTTTGTATTATAATAATAAAATATATGTTAATTTTTATTTTGTTTTAATCTTTAGTTGTGATGTGATTACAAAGTATGGTGAGTACTTTGAAGTTTTTTACATGAACTTCAAACTCTCAAAAACGTTTAATAAAATTCGTGGCCTCAATTTTTAAAAATGAATATTGAATTGACCCGAAACCCTACAAGAATATCTAAACAACAATAAAAACGGTAAACAATACAAATTAAATTTTCATCTTTAATTCATATTGTTACGAGTGCAGAAAAATCTAGACGATTACAGAAAGATCTAAACGATTACGGTCACTTCCAGAAAATAAAATCAACAAACAAGTTAATGAAATGAATATTGTTGTTGTTGTCTCTTCTTAGAAATGGGGTCAACATAAACGATTTTATGAATCAAATCAACATAACGTAAAATAATCGAGTATTCTAATGTTTTCTCAAGGTTTCTGGAAAGTGATGTCGAATTATCTAGAAGTATTGCAGAAGGTATATAAGAAAAATACCTTTTGTAGTTTTTAATTAGTGTTATTTTAGACCTGCGACAGTAAAGTGAAATTAAATGTAGAATTAGTTTTATTTTAAACCTGCGATAGTGAAGTTAAAATTATAAAAGTGATCTTTAAATTAGATTTTGTATAAAGTTATAAGTGTAATAAAGTTATAAGTGTTATTGAATAGAAATATTTTGTGTATTATTTTAACGCTGTTATTACTGGAAATTTCTACAATAAACCGTTGGAGTTTCGAAGCTGTAGGAAGAATATTCTAGTTAGGAATATTTTTTTTGCTGTATTGTTTCTTGTTGTTGTGGAACAATCAAGGAGTTGAATACTTATTAAAACCTGGTGTTTGGGCTTACTAATCAGTGATCGAACTCAGGAAGAGATTGGGAATTGCGTTTATCGAATTGTGAGTAAGGCCAATTTGAAGGAAGGTTTGGAAAAACGTAACATTGGTGACATCGGCGGATTAGTTAGCTGTTAATAATGGTTTTATTAAGTGATTTGAAGGTTCTTGAGTTAAAGAAAGAACTAGAACAACGTGGATTGGCAACAACCGGCAACAAAACTGAATTGACGATACGGCTTCGAGAAGCTTTGGAAGTCAGTGGAATAGAAGTGGAAAGTTACCAGTTTGGAATTGTTACAACAAATACTGATTCAGTTGATGAGGACAAAAGTTTTGTTGCGGAAACAACATCTTCATTGCCACCTGCAAATAGTGATTTTACACAGTTAATGGCTATGATGCGACAAATAAATTTGAATATGAATCAGCAATTGGCTGTCGTAAATGCCAATATGAATCACTTGGCTGCTAATAAGGAAGAAATTAGCTGTAACATCAATCAACAGCTGGAAACAGTCAACAATAACATTGCTGCTAATAAAGAAGAGATTACTGCACCACTTGCTGCAAATAAAGATGAGATGAACCAGCAAATAAATGAGTTGAAAATTGGAATACATCAACATTTGGATGAGAAACTTCTACAAATGTCAACGGCATTCGATGGAAAAGTCGAGAAAATTCAAAGCGAAATCCAAGAATTAGAACAAAAAGTGCTTGACGAAAACAAAAAGGTACTTTCCAAAGTTGATGATTTCGAAAAACGGTTGCAGGATGTTGAGACGACTAAAGTTACTTCCCAGGTGGTACATCAAGTAGCAAACATCAAATTAAAACCACCATCATACGATGGAACAACATCGTTCGGCATCTTTAAATTCCAGTTTGAAACGGCGGCAGATCAGAATGTTTGGAACGCCGAAAATCGTCTTGCTGCATTGATAGTTGCTCTTAAGGGGGAAGCAGCTGAAGCATTACAGGCAGTGCCGGAAAATGATCGGAAAAGTTATGCAGAGGTGATGAATGCGTTGGAGCGTAAATATGGCAGCGACCATAAAAAGGAGTTATACAGAATCGAGTTAAAAGGTCGCTTGCAACGGAATGGAGAAAGCCTTCAGGAATATTCTTCGGCAGTAGAACGGCTTGTACATTTGGCACACTCGAATACTCCACCGTATTTTATAGAGAAAAGGAAGATCGAGGCTTTTACAGATGGTATCCGAGATCCAGAAACCAGGATCAAAGTAATGACTACACCTAAGGCGACTTTCCATGAAACTGTCGCATACGCAATGCAATATGAGATGGTACGGAGGATGTGTATGCCATCTGGTGGAAGCAGAAAAAGGAATGTAGAGGGGAACATCAAAGGGGAAGTTTTGGCACACAGAGATAGAAGCGACATCAGATGCTGGGTATGTGATGAAGAGGGTCACATGGCACGGGAGTGCAAGACAAACGGGGAAGCAGACAGATTGTCGTCTTCTGTGAAGAACAGAGGAGCCGAAGAAATGGAGCACTTAGGGTTCAGGAACAGCAGTAGAAAACTCCTGTGCTGGATATGTAGGAAATCGGGCCATATCTCACAGGACTGCTGGAACAGGAAGCGTGATAGATCTTCGTCTCCTATTCAACGGAAGCCTGTTGGCGGTGCAACTATAAAGCCAAAAAGTGAGGAGAATGCAGCCTACATTCCAATTTCAAGAATTGCGGTAAATGGTGAAAGCTTGGGTATCAATGGACAACTTGAAGGTAAAAGTTGCTTCATGACACTGGATACAGGTTCAGCTCGAACATTCGTTCGCAAAGGTTTAATTGACGGTGTTTTGGAACCATCAGATGGATTGAAACTCCAAACAGTAACTGGAGAATGCGCTGAAATAGAAGGTAAAAGAATCGCTGAAATAAAATTGGGAAATAACTGCTATCAACAAGAGGTGCTAGTGGCTGACATTATGGATGAAGTCATTTTGGGGATGGACTTCATGAAGGCGAAGGGATTAGTCTTCGATTTTGGATGTGGAATCCTAAAAGTTAATAATGTTGAGATGCCACTACTTGTGAATGAGGCAGAGCCAACAGTTATTGGCAGCGATGAGGAACTACGCAGTGCAGAGGAAAATCCAGCACCATCCAAACAGATGAGGGAGAAAAACGTCAACCGACGCAGACGATTAAACAAATGCCGAAAGTTAAAAAGGAAACAGGTCCAAGCCCATAACGAAGTGAGCGATGTAAAAGAGGTGGTTCAAATAGCTGCAAACGGGGATGAATCGCAGCTGAAAATGAGAATGGTTCGGAGACATAGCATTGTGAAACTCCCAAAGGGAAATGATAAGAAGCACTTTAGAAATAACGAGAATCCCTACTCATCACGGTGGGCTGACATAAAGCAAAGTAATGGCCCAGTACTTAGAAAGGAACCGGAAGTAATTCTAAACAGCCTGGGAAATAGGAAAAGAAAAAAAAAAAAAAAAAATGTTTTTGGATTCAATAATTGGAGGAGAGAGCTAGATCCTGTTCGGGACGAACAGGCTTAAGTGGAGGGTAATGTTACGAGTGCAGAAAAATCTAGACGATTACAGAAAGATCTAAACGATTACGGTCACTTCCAGAAAATAAAATCAACAAACAAGTTAATGAAATGAATATTGTTGTTGTTGTCTCTTCTTAGAAATGGGGTCAACATAAACGATTTTATGAATCAAATCAACATAACGTAAAATAATCGAGTATTCTAATGTTTTCTCAAGGTTTCTGGAAAGTGATGTCGAATTATCTAGAAGTATTGCAGAAGGTATATAAGAAAAATACCTTTTGTAGTTTTTAATTAGTGTTATTTTAGACCTGCGACAGTAAAGTGAAATTAAATGTAGAATTAGTTTTATTTTAAACCTGCGATAGTGAAGTTAAAATTATAAAAGTGATCTTTAAATTAGATTTTGTATAAAGTTATAAGTGTAATAAAGTTATAAGTGTTATTGAATAGAAATATTTTGTGTATTATTTTAACGCTGTTATTACTGGAAATTTCTACAATAAACCGTTGGAGTTTCGAAGCTGTAGGAAGAATATTCTAGTTAGGAATATTTTTTTTGCTGTATTGTTTCTTGTTGTTGTGGAACAATCAAGGAGTTGAATACTTATTAAAACCTGGTGTTTGGGCTTACTAATCAGTGATCGAACTCAGGAAGAGATTGGGAATTGCGTTTATCGAATTGTGAGTAAGGCCAATTTGAAGGAAGGTTTGGAAAAACGTAACAATATATATCAATCAAAATCTACAAAAAAATTAAAAAATTCTAAAAGAAATTGCCTTAAACAGTGGTGATACAAAATAACTTCATCTTCATTTTGAATTATTTTCTTCCGTTTTCTTATATTACTTTTTTCTTTTGAAAACAACTTAACTAACAATAACTGTAACAGTTTAAGAAGAACATCTATTAAACATACGTATATATAACAAGAGTTTTGCTTGTTATGAAAAACGAGTTTTCCGTTTCAATGGAAATGAAAATATACAATAAACAAATAAAAACTGGAGAAAATGGAAATAAAAAAGGTTGACAGCTTTTTTTTTGTTGTTGTCGTAAAGAAAAATCTATTTTAAAAAATTATATGTATTAAAAAAGAAAAAAAAATTACATTTCTTGAAGGAGATTAAGATTTAATAGAACTTGTCATCGGAAAAGTACTATTCGTATTTTGTATATATATTGTGTTGGCATCTATAAAAATTTCAGTTGCAATAACCAAAGAAGGGGCAGGACAAGTAATTTTGTATTACTTTTAGGAAGAAATAACTAAAATAAAAATTCTAGAATCCTTATTCAATTATATCTACATCTAACCGATACATTCAAATGATGATAAAATCTCAATTGTTATCTCAGGTGTAATTTTATTGTGGTATTGAAATGTTAAACTGTCTCAAACTAATGTAATATTAATCTTGCAGAAGAATTGAATTGTTTTTTAGTTCATTAAAATTTCAATAAGAAAACTGTTTAATGATGCATATTTTTTTGCGATTATATCAAAAAATAGGGAAACCACCACAGTTTCTGTTAATCGAGCGAATTAATTACGTATAAGTTTAAATAAAAGATGAAAAATACGTAATGTAACGTAAAAATTTCACAATTAGTTTTCGAAACACTTAAATTCAATAATCTCAATCAACAAAACTTCAAAAAAATTTTTCAAAACACTATTTCTTTCTATTTGTTGTTTAGCTAAGTTTTATTATTATTATTATTACAAATAAAATCAGTAAATAAATTGTTATTTTTTTTTTATAATTTATTTACAGAATTTGATTTAAACGATTATTAGGATTATTATTTTTCTTTGAAATTAGCGTCTAGAGTTTATTTAGTTGTTTTTGAAACATTGCCAAATTGTTTAACGTCGGAATAAAAATCTAATTAAGTTTTATTTAATTTGCTGCAACAATATAGAAATGATTTTATTATTTTGTTTCTTTTTTTAAATTTTAAAACATTTAATTCAGGAAATGGATCCGATTATCCATTACACTCTACAGAGAACGATGATATCTGCAAAAGACACCAAAATCGTTGAACTACTTTATAACATAAAACAAATCGTTGCTATTCACTTTCAAATTAGCCAAAGTCACGAATATGCATACAATAAAAATAGAATTACTTCACGTAACAATAACAATAAAATGTCAATTATTCAGAAATATAATAATAATTTCTTAACTGTAGTCTATTTTATACTTTCTAGTTTCTATATCAATCTCAACAAATTACCCAATAATTGCTCAAAAAAAGAGCATATTGAATTAAATTCTAGCACGCTTATTTTGAGCAATCCAAAAAAAATAACAACAAAAATTCAAATCATATCAATTTGTTTAACAGACGTATATAATAATATCTTCTGATTAAATTTAACGAAATTAAATGACAACAGGATATGAAATAAAATTTTAAAAAAAACCGCAAATTAAATTTTAAGAATTTAAAAGAAATGTCAACCGCTAGTTGTTGCTGCTGGTCTGTAGTAAAAATTATATCTATAGAAAAAAATATACGTAAATTATAACGTTTAATGGGGCATTAAAATTGACTTCCTCTAATTAATTAGTATTTGTGTCGTTTTTGGTTGACTTATGCAAAATATGTAAATATGTACTTTTGACGTCTTTAAATAAATACAAAGAAGTGCATTTGTTTTACTTAGAAGCTTCCAAATGTACAGAACTATTTGTATTCTAGTTGGGATGAGATGGAAAGAGTTTTTTTCAGACTATCAGTCTTAGTTTTAATCAGTTGAACAATACAACCAGATTATATAAAAATGTTAAAGCTTATTCCAGCTGACTCAAAAATATGAAAAATGTTGATATGTAATTTAATATGGGTAGAATTTCAACAGCCTACCTGGCGAGTGATACTGCGTTTACCAAACTAATAGCAGATTTGATTATTACTAACAAATCTGATTAAATGCAACGTATTACATATAAACAGCCATCATAGCTCGAAAGTATCGTATAGAACTGTGGGGTTATGCTAAGCTTTGATTTTAAAATTTAAATTTTTGTGAAATATAAACTGAAAGGATTTATACAGTCCTACGTTTTACAAAACTGCACACTGGCGTAGTTATTTTTCTTATAATTTAACAGATAAAAATGTTTGAACATAAAACAACAACTTTTACAACTTTAAAATTAACCGCGTCACACAACACATAAATGTAGCACGGTTTTTTCGTTTCATAATTTTTGGTTTCTCTTTCTATTAAATATTTGCGGTTTTCAAAAAAAAGTGTGATTCAATCACTCACGCTTGAAAAAAAAGTTCGCGCTAGTTATACACAATAGTTTTTGTAGCAAATGCACAAAATTTTATGAATATATCATATTATGTATTGAGTGTAATAAAAAAATTTAAATCTTAACCATTTTAGTACAAATCTTCAGATGAAGATGGCGTTAGTTTAGACATGATTTTCATGACACGATTTACGGTTTAACCACTGCATACCGTGTCGAATAAAATATTCTTACGCACTGCATTGCGTTATATATTACTATAATTGGGAAGCAGTCTTAACATAAATAAATTAACTCCTGGCGGGAAAAATGAAGAAGTTGCCTGCATTGTGAAACAGTTTAATGTTAAGCACTATTTTCCACACTATTTTTCACACCTTAGTTTTAATTAGAAAAAAAGTTTTGTTGTTATCCTCCATATATTGAAAAGTTAATGTAAAACAAAAGACTTCATATTGAAATGTAAAAAGTTGTCGCTTTTATTTTCCGTTATTGTTATTATGCCTTAACATGTCATATTTGTCAATAATATAAAAAAAATTCATTTCAACTTAAAATAAAAACTAAACTCAAAAGAACGCAAATTTTGTTTTATACTTTGGTGCTAGAAAATTAAGCCTTGTTACGAAGGTGCCCCGTAAAAATTCATTTGGCTAAACAACTTTATTATATATGAATCAACACGTTCAATACAACTTATCGTTCTTTTTTCTCATATTATTTTTTGTTCAACCCTGTTCGCATTGATATTTCTTTTCTTTTCAATTGCTCTCATTTTGTGATGTTGTTGATTCATGAAATTTGTTTATATATTGACTTGGACATTTGTTTTTTTAGTTAGTGGGTGAATTCCAAGGAAAGCCAAGGGTTTAAAATTTTAAAAATTTCGTTAGTCAAATTATAGAAAATGAAACATTTTAATTAAATTAGTAAAATTATACATAGAAATTTTTCTTTAAAATTAAAAAACATAATATTAATTGTTTGTGTTGAGATCAATTATGAACAATTGTGTATAAATTCTGGAAAAAAAATTATTACAAATTGTGTAAGCTCAAAATCTAAAGTTAGAACCGTTATGTGTTTGGATAAATAAAATAATCTATAAAATTTTATGTTTTTTTTAAATATTGATTTCATTAAAATGAAAAACAAAAGGAAAAATTCAGAGTTCTGCCATTATCACAGTTAAAATAACTTTATGTGTTGTGGTTGTGCATATAATGTGACTAAATTAGTAATAGTATATATAGACATTTTGTTTGTGATTCAAATATTTGTAAGATTAATAATTCCCTAATTATTTACAAGAAAGTTGATGTTGTTATAATAAAATGCTTTTAAAAAGTAGCTGTAACTATTTTTCGTTGAATCTATAAAGCCAACAAAAGGAAAGAAGTGTGGATTGGTGAAACTTGTTACAGCGAGTATAATAATAGAGCAAGAGCATATTTCTTTTCGTTTAAAATATAAATAATAATATTTTATTTTTTGGAAATTTTAAGTGTTTTTTTCAACAGAGATTTTATTTTCAACAGCCTCCCACAACAAGACTACGAAAGGCCGAACATACACCGAAAGAAAAAATCTTGCTTGATTCAAACATGTTGCATTGTTAATCGAAAATTAAGTGAAAATTGGGGAACTAAATACGTTAGTGATTGTATCAACCAACGCTCCGTATTTAAATTAACAATTTAACCGTTGTTGATATATTTTTTTATAAGTATCACAAACATATTTGACTTAACCATGTTTGTAGTTGAGTCAATTATGATTTAATTTTCAATTGACTACAAACGTGGTAAATTAAAAATTAGACTAAAAATAGTGATATTGAATACGTTTGTGATAGAATCAAGCAATACGCGCGCCGTATTAAATCTTTTGGTTTGGTACATCTTTGTTTTGTTTTTGCTGCTATCGATGTTTGTATGGGTTCGTTTTTTTCGTAAATATAATATTTGAAATTTTTTATATTAGAAGTATGTATTTCGCATCAATCCCGACAAACATTTTTATGCATAAAGCTAGCGTTCGTATATTTACGTTCTAAATAGGAAATGTATGAGTGTGATTTTGTTTGTAAAGGATGCGTCCATTTTTTCGCCATTTTTTTAATGATACGATTTAAAAGCCCAAAATTCCAGAAATCAAAAAATTTAAATATTTGAATTATGTGTAGAAAATTATACTAATTTTCCATAATTTTCTCATTATTATGAAAAATTAAATTAAAATATCGATAAATGGACATGAAACAAGACAAATAAAAAATATTAAAAAAATATAATAATTTTTTTAAATCACCAAAATTAATTATAGAAAGGGCCTGTTTCATTAACGATATTTTTGTTATAACATTGACTGAAAAATTTCTTTCGCACATAATTTTATATGCAAATAATATGGAAATTATTTAAATTAATTAAACACATCTAAATTATTTCCTAAAGTAAAATGTTAAATAAAACCAGCCATGTTAAAATATATAAAAACTTTTTATTTTTCTATTCCATTATTTTTCTTTATTTTATTTATTAGTTTCTTTTCTCCTAGTTTTTTATTTTAACGAACACAATAATTTTCAAACAAAAACATGAACAAACGAACTGAAAAATATGAACAAGAAAAATTGATCACGCCGTGGTTGATTTAAATAATGAAAATTGTTACGTTTTTTAAAATAAATTGACAATGCTACATTGGTTAAAATAACCACGTTCGTATTAGACGCAAAATCAAACAAGCTTTGTAGTTGATTCTACCAACGTTTTTTTTTCGGTGTATAATATCAACGAATAAATGCCGATAGAGGTTCATTGTTATAAAAACGATATCTGTTTTTTTATTACCATCAACTGTTCTTTTGGTTACAACGAGTTGAATTTATACGACTGCAATTTTTATTTTTGGATGCCGCTTTTGTTGGTTTTTGTTATTATTACTGCCCATAATTTATCGGAAGACTTATTGGTAAACACAGTCAACAATTTGCTATAACAAATTATTGAAAAACTTATGTGTCAACACCGTCAACATTTTGTTTATAACAATTTATTGGAAGACTTATTGGTCAACACAGTCAACAGTTTGCTATGACAATTTATTGAAAAACTCATTAGTCAACACCGTCAACAATCAATTTGTTACAACAATTTATTGGTCAACATCATCAACCATTTGTCATGACAATTTATGGGTCAACATCGACCACCATTTATTAGAACATTGCTTAGTCAACCATTTATATACATATAGGATGATGTACTAGATTAAACTAATAAGGAACAAATTAATCTGGAACAAATCATAGGGTGAGTGAAGCATTTATCTAATATTTGTTAAATGTAATAATTGTAGTTATATTGTTGTGTGTGTGATGATTTCGGTTTCTTCGACCTTTGGGATCGTCAGATTTCCTATTCTTTGTCTTCGCTTGTTTAATTTCGTTTACACAGTCTCCTTTGCGTGCATATTTGTTTTTTGTACTGAACTGGAAGAAATTACTTCTCGGACACACATGGCTGAAGCTCGTCAGAATAAAAACTGCAAGGCACGCTGTCTTTCGTTTGCTTCCTATTAGTGGCTACAGGTCCATTGTTCATTACAACCTAAATGAGAAATATAAGAATGATCTAGTTTGGTGGCAAGTCTCAATCTGTCAGAGAAATAAAAATTTCACATAAAATCATCGTAGCAGAGTATAAGAAGAATTCTACTTGACATTTTTGTCGAGTTTTTATCAATGATATTTCGATCTAAAAACAGAATATTATATTGGTATTTCGAAAGTAATAAATGAGATAGCAAAGCTTCATTCGTTGTGAGAAGAAATTTAAAAACTAACTATGTACTGATCCAAAGTTCAATTGTTTCACCTATATCAAAATATCTCCACAGATGCATCATTAGGATATCTTCGAAGTTCATCACGCTCTTCACTTGAACAACTAACTCCAGGAAGGACCAACGCCACCTCCAACTACCAAAACCTGGTGACCCAGACGTGATATGAACACGCAACTTTTTCATAGCTTAAGTTTGTTCTAATATTTTTAGTTCATAATAATAATTACTACTAACATACTTTTTTGGAACATTTTTCTTAATTTCTTACAAAATTTTCACCGTAAAAAAAGATTGACAATGACGGGTATTTGATCACCGAGTAATTTTACCATTAAAAATAGAAAATGAATTTGACGATTAAAACTTTATTCCACAAAAAGCAAATATAGAAACTCTTATTAAAACCAACATTCCGTTTTGATAAACGCAAATTTAGTTTAAGAATGGATGACTAAAGATAGCAAAATATGGCAGTGGTCAATATTTCATCCTAGTATGGAAGAAATAAAACACGAGGAACAAAAAATATTGTTTTTACCAAATTTGCACGGACAATACAAAAATTGGGTTCCTAATATTTTATGCAGTGGTATATTTCTTGACCATGTGACTCATCACTGTCTTCCTCAATGTTTAATATCAATCTATAGATATAGACTATAGAGTATAAGAAAAATCGTTTCTTCGAGCGAGCAATGGCGTGCCATCATCAAAGAATATTGCATAACTTGGAGTTATGGTGTTACCGTTGACTGAATAGCAGAAAAGAGTAGATGTGTAATTCGCTTGCGTTTCTCTTACATGCAAGTAATAAAATTTAACTATTAAACCAATATCAATAACTACAGACGCCTGTCAATAACCACAGAAACTGTATCGTTATTACACAAATTGCATTTATATTAATATTTAATTTCGATAGCTTATTGCATTTTTTATGCACATAAATAGCAAATACCAAACCACCAGTCAAACTATTTTGTCCAGTAAGAAGGTGGATGTTGTAATAAATAATTTAATTTTCAAACAGTCGTTTCATAAATTATTCAACGCAAAAAAACGTAAACAATAAAAATTAACTTTTTATTACAGCATTTACCACGCAAATCAGTCATGATTGTCTCGTCAAAGATTACCATTAATTATCTAATCTAAATTAATCTGACATTAATTCCTATAAAAACATCAACATAAAATTCAATTGAACTAAAATTAAAATTTTGACATTCAGTATAAAATTACCCTAAAATTATATAAAACTCAAACTCAGTAATTCCAAAAAATATGATACCATAAAATTAGATTAAAAAAAACACAAATTAAATTATATTTTCATCTTAAAGAAAAAGTTGATATATTGGTAATGAGGGTTTATTCTTATTGTTCTTCTACGATTATTATTGTAAGAATTCAAAATATATTTATAGATAGATAACATATTTAGTCTCATGAGGGAAATACAAATTAATAATCTACACGAAGGGTAAATAAACTAATGGAATAACATCCATTTTTTTCTAATATTGAAATAATCTTAATAGAATTTATCTTTTATTTTCTTCTTGCTTTTCTTTCCATAAATATAAAATCCATACAGACTTGTTTATAGTTTGAAAGTTTTATTTTCATATAAATACCAAACGTTCCCAGCTCCTTATTTTTTATTAAAATGATAATTTTAATTATTCGAAGTTTTCAAATAATTTACATACTAAAATGATCATCATTAGGATAAAGAAGTTATTTCTTTTCTTTTAATTCAAATTACAGAAAATTGTGTAACAATCAAAAGATGGCGTATAATTTTACATTTCAAATTTTCTATATGTTATTATGGAAATTTCTAAATTTTCTAGAATTATTTCAAAAGAATAGATAATAGTTAGTTTCAATGATATTGTTATGCAAAAGACAACAACAAAATAAATCGTGTATTTCACAAAAAAATAATTATTTATAAAAGAATCACGACGCACAGAATAATTGTCAGTTGCTAAGTAGAAAAAAATTTAAAGTAGGAAATGACCTATAGAAGTATAGAATAACTATGAATAGGATTTTATTACAGAAATTCGAAACCATTTGTTTATAGTTAATTAAATTTGATGTTCTTGAGAAAATATAATAAAATCTTTATATGAAGGATATTATGACAAATCATAAACAATTTCAAAGAAAATAAAATAAACCTTTCGACAACAGGTTAATTGTTTTCCGTTTAATGAACTCAGTAGTCTGAGGATTATGATTTAATTTTATTGTCTTTTCTTTACAATCATCATTCAACAATGAGTGAGAGTTTCCCATTAATTAAATTTTGCTTTCAACAAGTGAATTTAAATAAATATTCATGATGTGTTAGAAATAAGTTTAATGCGTGTTTACTGGATAATTATTATAATTTCATATTACTATAGCTGTCTACAGTTTATTTCATTCAACAATAATATATGTACGTTTACTTATTGAAACATAATTTGTGGAAATTAAACATTACGTTAGGGATCAAACGTGTTTAGGAAAACTAACATAGTTTTATGACTTTTGCAAGATTTTTTTTGGATTAGGAGTGATAAGTATTAGGTAAAGCATGCAATGTTTGTACCTTCATTTTTAAAAATGAAAGAAAAACAATCAAAAATATTTAATGCATTTTGTGATTTTAAAATCAAAAAAGAAAAAATTTCAAAAATACAAACATTATTTATATGAATGATAAAAAAAAGGATATATTAAGTAAAATTTGCAAAAACTATTGTTGCAGGAAATTACGATATATGTTGGTATTAATAAGAAGCAAATAAAGTTTACCAATACATACTACATTATACCTGGCGCCGAAACAGGAACCCTTGTACATACATATTTACTATAATTGAACTTTGTGTCATCCCTTAATAGTTGATACACTAGAATATGTCTCAAAAACTCAAAATCAAAATAATTAAGAAATTAAAAATTTTAAAATTTAAAATTTTTTTTTGCAGAAAAAAAAATTTTTAAATCAAAAAATGTAAGCTTATTAAATGAAGTATAAATTCAACTGCTTTATTTGTTTTATCGTAACTTTTTAAGTGTTGTTTATAACTGTCGGTAAGTAAATTTTTTAAAGCCTACTAGCTCGTTAGCCTGGCGTTTTACTGTAAACACATTTTGTATTTGGATTAAGGACAATATATCGGTATAACATAATCAAATATATATTACTAATATCGGAAACAAAATTTTTTAACCTGTCCGCTTTACGTAGAATGCTCCAGCGGCTAGTCACTCGTTAATGGAACACGCACGTAATGACGATTTTAAAAATCGACTTCAATTATAAAAAAATCTCGCTGAAACAGGTGACTGTGACGTAAATTCGAAGCAGATTAGTTCTTCTATTCTCCTACAAGTTTTCAAGTCATGAAATCCTTTAAATGTCCAGATCGAGAAATAGAAAATATTAAACGGCTTAAACGATTCTTATGCATGACTATATTTGATCGAGATTAACTCTCAACCAGGATTCATTCAAAAATTGTAGCAGTATTTTTAAAAAATCGAAACATGATTTGCCGTCCTCTTTTGTGACAAAAAATTCACTTACTTGGTTACATGCATTTTTGAATAATTTGAATAAACATTTTAGGTAGGTATGGTCTGATAAGAAGATTGTTGATGGCTATAATTTTGAAGACAAGTTATTAGGTTTTTAGAGTAGGACCTGTACAAAGTCTGTATTTACGAAAATGCTTGAAGATGCTTGAAGCTACCATATCTGATTAACTCTGGTTTCTTTACATAAAAATGTAGTTTAATATTACGACGAAAACAAAAAAATTTATCCAACAAATTATTTGTTATGAAAGAAATCAGTATTTCAATCTAAAAACGAGCATTTTCTTTTAATATTATTACTAAATTTATCTAAACCATTTGAATAACTTAAATTAAAAAAAAAAAAGTCCAAGCGGCACGTATATCCGCTAGAAATAGGTAGATTTCGGGACCAGACAGCTTTGTGCACAAATAGAATTGGATGTGTCAGATTAATTTAAATAAAAAATTTAAGTAGAATAGTCCAAGTCCAGAATAATCCAAAAAATTTATCAAACCAAACTAAATACATTAACGGAAACTACTTTATCAATGCGATTTCGGAACAGTTTTATTTAATTTGGTTAAAACTACTTTTAATAACATATTAAATCCACCAAAGAGCAAATAAACGTTCTCTCAACGTCATACCTACAACACCACTACACATAATTTATAATCTAAAATTGTCAAACAACTTTTACACCTCAAATAATTCAAATATCTACAATCTAGGAAGACTTTTGTAAATGTGTAATCAATATGCATATAAGAAAATATTCCTTAATTTAAAACAATAATGACTCAGTTTTAACTTTAACTTTGACTTTGTTTTAATTTTTTTTTAAATTTTTGCGAAAAACACTAAAAACTGAAAAAAAAAACAAAAGAAAATTTTTTTAATATTTTTTCTATGGGATATTTTTATATTTTAAAGGAAGTTGTTGTTGTAATTGAATGGCATGCATTAGGTTTAATGCTAATTACATTGAGACCTCTTGGGTTAGAAAGCTGAAAATTTCTGAGGTTATAGTTGAAAAGTTTATCTAAAAGTTAATATGAGTTTAAATAACATAAGCTCAAAAATGAGGAAGGCATGGCCGTTTGCGTTTGTTTTCGTTCTAACAGTCGTGGTGTCTCAACCTCTAGACTTGAACTATTTTTTTTTTAATTTTTGGAAAGATTTATGTTCAAGTTAACGTATGCGTACATATCAAAAGTGAGATTTGCCATTTTCAGCCAACTCAAGGACAACAAAGTTTATTAAATTTTTAAAACAGCTGATTTTTCAGGAACCCGGAACGCCAAGGTTGTCATTTGGAAAAAATGATAGAAATATGTTCAAATATTTAATATTGATAAATTTTATTACAATATTATGATTCATACGGAAGTTATAACGTCCTAGATTTTTCGAGTTTTTTGGCTCTAGCCACTTAACCTGTACCCGGATATGGCCAGTTCGCGAACTTGTCCAAGAGATGCTTTGCCGCAACGTATACAGAAAAAATGTTTGTTGTAGTTCAAGAAATGCGATCGTGAGAGTGCCGGTAAATTCCGTTATAGCTCATATCGTTATATATATATATATATATATATATATATATATATATATATATATATATATATATATATATATATATATATATATATATATATATATATATATATATATATATATATATATATATATATATATATATATATATATATATAAATTTTTTTGTTTTTCCGTCTCCGCTTATCATTCATAGTCGTTTGGCACCAAAATTTTTCCGAAATTCCGAGATGAAGCCCATTGCAATAGGTAGATTTTTATATGAAATCTACCTAAAACCTAATTTAAATTCTTAAATTACAAATTACAAATACCTCTGGTAAAGATTATCAAATTTTTTATTTTAAATATTTCCTATAATAAAAGCTCATATTGTAAATTTATAATTCGAAATATAAAATCAAATAAAATTTAATAAATTCAAATTTTTAATAGAAAAATAACACGGGAAAGAAAATAAAGAAAATCTTTTCAAAATTTCACTTTCCTTAAAAAAAACTTTCTCACAGTTAAAACTTAAATGAATAAATAAGACAAAAAAATTCAACAAAAGATCTTCGATAATATAATAAACAAATGAAATTATGATAAATTAAAATAAAATAATAAAACAGAATCCACCAAGATCTAATACAAATAAAAACCGATTCATTCATTCAAACTTGTTGAGAAGAAGGAAGACGTTTTTTTTTGTTAAGTTCTTGTAAAATTATGAATGAAATTAAAATAATTGACAGTACAGGAAGTTGAGACAAACAAAAATATCGTTATTTATAAGTTGTGTACTTACGTCGCAAAATGTATTATTAACAAATCTTTGTACCAATGCGGTTTTACCACATTTTGCTGGACCAACAAGTAATATTTTTACAGATTTTGTTATCCCAGGACGTTCCAACGAATCTATCATTATATCGTTATTCTTCATTCTGTTTACTTTTCTTTATATTTTTTATTGTTATTCTATTTTAGTTCTGTAAATATAAGAAATGTTGTTTTAATTAGTTTTCTTTTCCCATATATAAAATTTATTTATGTAAATTATTCTTAAATCAATAATTAAATATGTTCAAAAATTTAACACAAAAATCCGTTAAAATCAATTTCCCATGACCGAATAACTTATTTCGAAAAATGATGATCGTGAAATAAGACTAGTTTAAAATATAATTAGTAGAGGAATGAATTGGCTCGTCGGTTATAAAATTTCTGGGTAGCGATTTTGTACCATTATCTCTCTTGTTACTTCTCTAGTGTAGAGAATTATTTCTCCTGGGGAAAACTAAAAATAAATTCTACATACCCACACTCAAATTTCCTCTCAAGATAAATTCAAATACAATACAAATCTAACCAATCACAACGTGACATTTATGGACACGTGACATATTTACAATTTAAATGAATCAATCAAAGACAATTGTATATATTACAATTTATCTCTCCTTCTATTTCTCTAGGAGAGATAATGGCACAAAATCGCTACCCTGAGACAAACATTTAATATAATAATAATGTACAACTGATACTTTCTTTCAAAATAGGTAGCTAAGAAGATATGTTAACTTGGAAATTCGGTAACAATTTTAAACTTCTTGCTTGGGGAGATTTGCATGTGGGGTGGTGTGATGATTTAGAATAGTTCATATAATGTTACGATACTTTCAGAAGGATGCTCTCCACAACTTGTTAGATGTAATATTGCTTTATAGTAAAACCCAATTTGTTACTTACAATTCTGTGATCGAATCGAAGATATCGTAGATAGAGGAATTACATTTATAGTGACATTGGTGACAGCGGTGGCATTCAATTGTAAAAAGATCATAGATACATCACTAGAAATCTACTTACCGTGCTCAAGAGAAGTGACTACGAAAAATAACAACAACTAAAACTGTTTTCTAGTCCAACATTAGCCAACACAATATGAAGAGATGTACAAGCAAACGATTCAAGCCGTCAAGGCAAACACTAAATTTGGTTACATTCTCTAGACATGGAACAAAAGTATAATGTAGTTTTTGTTTTACACTTTTGACCATCAAAATTAAATTAAAAAAACAAATAAAAACCAAATTTATTTATATATCTCATATCAAAATATAAGTCACCTAAAATTGTGGAATTAAAATCCAAAAAAACGTGGCGAATAAAATGCACCAAATGTTCCAGGAGTTTCATTGTAACTTAAAATTTTCTAAATTGTCATACAACATTCTTCTTTTTAATATTTATTAAAAACTTAAAATGGAGAAGGAATAGTAAATTGATGTTAAAATATTCATTGATTAAATAGAAAAAATTAAATCCCTTTCGTCGTTTAAAGAAAAAATTGTCTCGGTCATTGTTCGAAGACTCTCTGTCGCACAACCAAATTAAAATGCATAAAAACTCTTTACGTCAATTCTGAATAATCAATAAATCAATGACCGATGATTTTGTTCTTAATCAGTTTTTTAATTAAAAGCCGCATTAATTACGAGAAATTCCAAACAAAAAAAAATTTATATGAGATCGAAAATTTAAATATTAATATTTATTACACACGTATTTATCTTGCTGCTACGGATGGAGTTAATAGGTATGACAAGAGAAAGCAAGTCATTGTCATACCTATTAACTCCATTAACTCCAAGCAAGTCAACAAAACATTCTGGAATTTGATTAAAGTGAGTGTAACTACCGGTATTACACTTTCTGCCATCAAACAATAGAAACTGCAATTTAAGTTAACATTTAAAAGAAAAAATGATCCATTACAAAATTGTTGAAAAAAAACTTCACAGATGTTATTTTTGTTGATACACCTTTGAATGACAGACATATTATTTATCTTCCATATTATGTACGTTATATATTAAACCATGAAACAGCAAAATTTTTAGAGCAACTCATGTGTAATTCTATCGAATACTTTCGCACAATTAACATTCCACTACAATTGGAGCCAAAGAAATGTCAAACATGGTATCACGAATGAAAACCATCGAAACAGCCCAAATTTGTCTACGAATGTATCAAGAAATAAATAAAAAACAAACAAAATTATCTGTTGGTAAACACAAATAAACAATTTTGGTACAATTTTATACTTTAATTCCCATATAAAATCGGTAAATGTTATCTTATTCAACAAACGTGTTTTGAGTTTGTTCATTAAGAATTCTGGAATGTTTAGTTTATTCGTGTACAAATTAAAATTTCTTATGAAATACAACCAAGACGTTGAGAAAAAGGCAATATATAAAAAAAAGGTTGAAAAAGAATTGATGGAAAACGATTTTTTGAATTCATTTAATTTGAAATTGTTAAATGTGATGAATCATTAGTAATGCTGAGTTGCCTAATAGTTTTAATTGTTTAAATAATACATATATTATAGAAAATGATTATGTGGAAGGAAATGTCTAGACAATCAAAATTAAATTAATTTTTGTTGATTTTCGTAAATATATTTATTTTAAACAATGTGGAAGTGAAGTCGTTTGAAGACAATATATTATTATTAATAACAACAAGAATCACAAAACTAAATGTTAACTAAATGTTAGAATAATATCTTTCCGTACTTATAAACGACGACAGGATACAGGATTGATAATCTTTCACCATAATGAGTTTGTCTTAGGTTGGAAACAAAAACTCTCAATTATAATTAATGTTTATTTTGTAAATTTTTTCTCACTATTTTTACCATATAACCAAACAATCATTCATTGATCGTGCAAAACAAATGCTGTAATTAAGTTGAGGTAATTGATGAAAAAATTAAATAATATCTTTTTGCCATCAAATCATTCAAGTATATAATTATATAAACATTGGATTGTACATGTCACTAATCTACATTTAATTGAAACATTTTTTCTCAAACTCAATCAATATAAAACACCTGAATCCCTTTAATATTAAAAAAATAAAATAAAAGTTTAATCACCATTAAATTGTTTAACGACAAAACTGTCAATTCGTCAGTATGTATGCCGAGACTAAAACTAAATTTATCTACGTTTTATCGTTGTGATTTTAAACCGAGAGTTGTAAAAAGACTAATCTCGTCTAAATACATTCCTGAGTTAGGGAATGTGATAGAACAAATAAAAATAAAAAAATCATTTGTGTTTCCCATCAAGTAAACATGCACGCTATCATAATATTTGTATAGCTTTTCATCTTGTTCTTCATTTATTGTACTTACAAATTCCTTCCAGCAAGAAGAAAAAAAATATATATTTATTCGTTGCATTCAAAATTAACAACAATCGTGTGATATTGTGGGGATTATTAATACCTCTACCTACACATTCCGGTCAGTTGTGGTCATCTCAAACAAAAGACATAAATCTCTTACTATCAATCAAATTAAATAAATTGATTTAAGAACAAATATATACAAGAAATAATCCATGAACCGGAAATCAATTTAACGGAATTCATCAATCATTTATGTTATTATAACTTTTGTATTTCAATCAGATAAAACAAATAATCCATTTTTTTAAAAATTACAAAATAAAATCAAACAAAAACATGAAATTTGAACAGATATTTCTAAATTTGGATTTTTAATGGAAAATGCGTGTTGCGTTGTGGCGGCAATAAAACAGTAATATTAGAACTATTTCTTCACAAATTTGAGGGACTGGTACAAACAATCTGTATGTTTGGTTCAATTTGATTGACATGTTACACAATTTGTCAAAAACGATAGCATAACATCCATCCATAACCAAGCATAAACGCATAACCAAGATGGATAGGTTTGTGTCGTAACCAAAAATAAGATTATGGTGTTAGAATTTCAGATAAATTTCGATGTTTGCCATGGTAGGTTTAATATGTGACAAGCAATTTGTTAGAACACTACGACAACAAAGCGAAGAATATAGTAAACTTGTTTATATACTCAGTTTTATCAAAATTTTGCTGGCAGTGATAAACATGTAAGAAAAATTATAATAGATCATAAATCCACATAATGAAATGAAGTGAAACGAATATTTACTCAGAAAAATTCTCAAAACATTTTATTTAGCGTTGAACAGATTTAACTTTTCTCAAAAAAGGCATGCTACTTAACTACAAAAAAAAACTAATATTTTCTATTAGCCAAGAAAACATAGCTAAACGCTTTTTTCAATAATTACTACTGAGACGAACGTGCTGATATTTTTCAATCGGTCCTCCTGTTAGACCAGAAAACTTGGCAGAAAAATCTTTATTTAGCGAAAACGCTTCATATTAATAATTACAATTTTGATGAAAAAACGACATTTAATCTAACAAGACATTAAATTACCCCATTTAACTATTAGCCTGCTTCCACCCTTACCCCTTGTCAAAATTCTTCCCAAAAGCTTTCAAAACTATGAAAACCCCCAACCTAGTTCATGTACCATGTTTCATTCAAACAGAGTGACAGGTGTTTCATAGTTAAAGATAAATACTTGATGGATGGTAGCTCCCCTCTTTATCTAAGTGTGCCCAAAAGCTTTCAAAACTATGGGAAAACACAACAAAAGCTTATGTACCGAGTTTCATTTAAATCAAACGACATAACTTAAATTTATTGAAAGTTCAAGAATACAAAAAACAAATCACCAAAAAAAATCAAAAATTCGAAAAGTTATAGGCTGGTGAACTGGGGGCTATAATAAAAAGCTGCGTCCTGCTCGATGTGGTTTCATGCCTTGTAGTGTTCTAAAACCAAAACTTTTTAAAAATTCTGTATTAGAAAAGAAATTCTTTTTACCCGTTTTTAGCCTTTCCTAATTTTTTAAAAATTGCAAAAACAAATTTTTGAAAATCCAAGGACCAAACTATAGAGAAATATATTAAGAAGATTTCCACCAAATTACAAGTGAATCTTTCGATTAGAACTTGACCATCTCGAAAAAAGTATTTTTGAGAAAAATCAGAGTTTAAAACGCTCCTTGTATCACTCCTTTACTTCGTTCTTTCAGAGCGAGTAACTTAAAAATAATATAACACACCTAAATACAGGAGTAAAAATAATAAAATATCGTTCTTACTCCTAAATTAAAATTAATATTTTCTTACAAAAATACTCAAGCATTTAATTTTTAGTTCAAAATTGATCCCGAGCAGAAATTTGTCAAGGCTCAAGTAAGCTCCTGATCAGATTTGCCCTACTTCATTGGCATTGGTTGGGCCCTGATCATGAGTGTAACGATTTTGCCCTACCAGGTCTTGATTGCGATTACCGTATCAGACCCTGATCGGAATAATCGGATCAGGACCTGATTGGGATATCCGGACCGGACCCTGATGTATATTTATATATTATATACATAAATTCGTCAAATTAAAATAATAAAATTACAATGGAAAAAATTAAAACATACATACCACCTTAATCACTATTATTAAAGTCTTTCAGCTGAAAAGCGATAACTAAAACATACATGAAACGATTTTAACTATATATTTCTAAAATGTATAATACTCTAGTGAATTTTAACTAATTGAAATTTCATCTAGGGGTCAAATACGAAAAACCTGATCAGAGCCGGATATATTAAAATAAGGTTAACACTAAAAGGGTATTCTAAATCAGGCCTGGAACAGGCCCACATCAGATTACCCTAATAGGGATTGCCCTTGTAGGACTGACCAGGCCCTGATCACGCCCTGAATGTATTCAGGTTTTTCCTAACTAATTTCTGCTCGGGATGCTCCACAACGTAAAAAATAAAAAATTCTGGTAAATACTTTGTTCAATTTTGCAAATATTTTTAAAAACTAAACAAAAAGGATGACAAAAAGGCACTAATTTTCTTCTTACAAATAAGATGAAAGAAAAACTCCAAAGGAGTGAAATCGAAAAAAATAAAAATTTTGCTCTTCGAGGAAGAACGATATTTAAATTATAAACATTTTAATTTATGAATACTATTTTAAGGAGTGAAATGAGTGCTCAAACAAAACTAGGTAACCAATGCAAAATGCAATTGATAAAAAGGAGCGAAGCAAGCAATTTTCCCAATTTTCCCATTGAAAGTCTATGGGAACCGTTTTTCGGTGATTATTCCTCCGTGGTATGTCTAATTTTCAGCATTTTTTTTTGTAAACCATCTATGGCTAGATGTCGTCTTACATGCAAAATTTCATTTTGATATCTTTAACAGTTTGGGAGGAGCATGCGGACAATCGAAAATCCGAATCGGGGAAGAAAGGAGCTTTGCTCCAATAAAATTGTAAGCTCTGAGAAAAGTAATAATAAAACTGAACTGAAAACTAAACATGAAATAATTTCAACAAAATACGTAATAATGACCTTCTGACTTTCTAGTCACGAGGCCCTCGCCCCCTTTCATTTGATGATTACCACATATTTTATACTTCGTGAGGCACCGGTCCTTGACGAGTCCAACAACTTTTATGTCTGCCATTTTCTTCGATTCGGCCGCTTTTTCGTTCGGCAAACTCCGAAAAATGTCGATCGCCCGGGATCTTGTAAATTTTGTTCAATTTTTCCACAATTTTGTTCATTGTTGGGGTGGAAATTATTTTTAGAAAACAAGGGTAACCTTGTCAGACAAAAATTTGTCTGCTATTGTCGAGTTCAACAATTTACATTATGATATGGTTGGGTTGTCAGACTCGACAACAGCTGGCAAATTTTTATCGGACAAGGTTATTATCGTTGTCTAAAACAAATTTCCACTCCCCATAATTAAAAATTAAATTGTAGTAGTAAATTTACAAGATTCCGGGTAATCGATTTTTCGGAGCTTGCCGAACGAAAAAGCGGCCGAGGCAGTTACAAAAGTTGTCGGACTCGTAAACGACAAGCGCCTCACGAAGCATAAAATATATGGTAATCATCAAATGAAAGGGACGAGGGCCCTTCGTTGCTATGGCCCTTGGTGACTATTCGATATGTTTTTCAACTCAAAAAGCCCATGATCGAAAGCCTATAAAAAATTCTAGAAATAAACAAAATTCGTAGAGTGAAACATGATTCGATTTAGTTGGAACGTGCTAAGTTAACCACAAAGAGCAATTTAAGTTGATTTTGGATCATCTGAGTTTTTCGAGAGTTTGTCAATATCTGTTAGATGAGGAAGAAGACTATAATCGAACGGTGCATGTAAAATGGACAATTAATTCTGGTTTTGAATAAGTTCTACAATCCAACAGGCAAATTTTGATAGATTTGGAATCGTCAGCCATTCCTAAAATTTATTTCAATTCGTTGGATTTGAAACATGATTTGTATTGCCGATTTTCTTCACCTTAAAGAACAATATAAAATTAAACGCACTCCGTGAAATATGGAACATGATTTGAATTGGTCGGTTGTGATTTAAAATTGTTCATACAATTTTAAAATTAACTCTAGGATTCGGAATCAAGAAGTTTGTAGTTTTTGATACAGCTTGTTGGATGTGGAACATGATTTGTATAGCTCGAAATGTCACCAACAGGTAAAAAGCTACACCAAGCTCGGCAAGTTTGTATTGTCATGGAACCGTCTAAACATTTACAAATTTTTCTGCAATTGGTTATATAAACGACACGTCAAGCTCCGCCAGCGACTGTGTCATGACGGGTTACTGAATCGTTAGACAGAAGCATCAAGACTTGACCTGCTCGGTAAACGAGGTAATGGAGGAGGACGAGCAAACTGCGTTCGCTCACTCTGTGCACATCCAGCAAAGTCTTACGGTTTTGAGCACATTTAAGTCAAGGCATTTATTGCCTTCGGCCGACGCTCTAAATGGTTCGGGTAACGGAAGAAGAGATTTGAGGTATCAGTACCAATTAATTCTGGTCTACTTGTGTACCTAACCTATAACACATATAAAACCATATAATAACTTTTAGAATTAAATTTCGCAGTCGGAAACATTTAACCGACGATTTTTAAATATTTGGTAGCATTCTACTTGTTCTGTAATACTTCAGTCTCCAACATGTTTGCAGTTCCTTCAATAGCTATCTATACCAGTCATCTCGGGTCATTGTACAGTATCACCCTACAAACAATGGATACATCACAACTTTACTCAGGTTATAGTTACCTAACCTGAGGCTGTAACCTAGTCTTAATTAAAGAAGAAAATTATTTAAAAAAGACTAAAAAATTAATCAACGTTATAAATTAACGTCAAAACCATAAATTCCATCATAATTTCAATTTATCGCTGTAAAAGAAAATTATATAATCTTTTCTCATTAATGATGGGAATGACCTCTTTCTAATTTAGAAATTGTTTTATAAGTACAATAAAATTTAATTACTTTTAAAAAAAATTAATTTCCCCATAAACGAAACCCACAAAATGATTTTTTTTTCTGAATTTAAATTGATTATAGTAAAAAGATTTATAGTAACGGTAACAACCATGAAATACTGCATTAAAGAGTGTAACTATAAAATTAACTAAAATGCGGATATTTGTTGTAAAACCGTTACGAGTTCGAGTATGCACCAAATTAAGAATCAAATACGAAAAATATTTTAATTTCATGTTTATTTAAAGTGGATACTACTGCTAGTCTTACAATAGTTTTAACTTGTGAAACCAAATCCCTCTATAATAAAAATATTAACTTTCAAGTGGTTTTTTGTTGATTTTGCTGTATAATAGTAAAATTCTATGTAAATTATAAATATTTAAGTTTTCATTTATAAACAAAAAACAGATAAAGTTTATACAATAAACATGTGTTACCACATTGATCGATGATGAATTGCAAATTTATAATTTAGAAAAAATGATGATTAATCGAACTAATAAGTAAAGTAGATTTTGTTGTTGTTTATATTCAAAGTTTCTAAGATATCATCTCTCATGTTATCTATTTGGTTATGGTTTTGAATTTTCTTTATAGATGATAAGATAGTCTTAGTAAACAAAAATTAGTATGTTCATAAATATTTGTACCGGTAATAACACACAATACACAAAAATAATAATAATCTACCATCAAGCATAAGATATATAGCTAATAGTAAACAATATATGTGTCGCAACGTTAAATGGTTTTTTTCGGATTAACCAATAAAATATTCTTAACAGAGTTCTATTATATCAAATTAAAACCAATTTTCTCTATTTCGTTTTCCTTCTATATACAAAATTGTCGTAGGATTACTTTTTATTTTAGATAAGATTAAAAAATTTCTACGTGGTTGATACTTTATGAATACTTGAAAATTTAAAACAATATTAAAATCTGTAGGACGTAACACGTTATCATTACAAAAAATCGTTATTGTAGAGGAAAAACTTCATGCTTTAAATTAATGTTCGAATAAATACTGACCCAATATACAATCCCTACCACATAGCACAATTTCAATATTCTGGGAAACTAACTAAAATGTATAACTTTATTGTTAACATGCAACCTGATATTTTTCCACAACGAAATCTTTCTTTTTGTATTGTTACTAACAACATGAAATTGATCTTTAATATATTTTTTATACATATACATATATACATACACATTCCATTTTCTTTGTAGGATTCTATCTAATCCTTCGTAATCGTTTATATTTAATTAAGAAATGATATATTTGTTTCACTTTTTTATAATAACCAACAATTTTGACTCTACAAAAAAAGAGGCCATCTGGAATTTGTTTTTTTAGTTCCCACAAAAGAAATTGTGAAAATTAGAAGAAAAAAAGAGAATTATTACATATTGAGGGGAAACAGTTTTTAGGGTTCTGTTTTATAACAGCCATTTTCAAAATATGTAGTACTATTGGTGAGAACTGAGAACACTGTGCATGTCCGTGTGTGTGTCTCTTACCTTTGATTATATTGTAAACCATAAATTTGGTATACATCTCGCTTGTCCAGACATGATAGTGAAACCAATAAATTAAAAAGGTTTCGTTTATTTCAGCGAACTGTTATGTTAGACCTTTTAAAACAAAAATGTTTTTCGAGACAAGAGGTTTTACAAAATTAATTTAGAATTTAACGGTGTAATCGACAGCGTGTCTGCCTAAGGATTCAACCCAGCCACTGAGGAGGAAGGTTCGAATTCATACGAAACACGAAAAATGAGAAGTGCAGTTTTTTCTGAGAAACTTCCAGCCATACCTTTGAATTGAAAAAAAAAATTCAATTACTTCTTTACTTACTTAGATTTAATTGATCTCAAAAACTCCCCATTTGAATTTAACATTAAACAAAACTGTCTCAATAAATTTTTTTTCTTATCCCCTTGTTTCAAATTTTTACAGAGATAGAAAATTTGGTAAATTTTGAATGAACAATATAAAAATGTTTCTAGGTACTGGATCAGTAGAAAGGTACCGTACGTCAAACATACCCGAGCAGAAATTAGATAGGAAAAGCCTGAATACAGTTAGGGTGTGATCAGGACCTGGTTAGTCCGGAAAGGGCAAACTCTATTAGGTTAATCTGATGTGGACCTGTTTCAGGCCTGATTTGGAATACCCTTTTTAGGTTAACCTTATTTGAATATATCCGGTTCTGATTTGGTTTTCCGTATTTGACCTCTAGTTGGGCAATCTTATCAGGATGGTCCTTTGTTGTATTTTCTCATTACGAGATATTAGCATGAGTTGTTAAGTTTGTTTGTGTAAGTGAATACAATATATGTTTGTCTTGCTTTCGATTATGTAAAAAATATTGTTTGTTCATTTTGACACATAAAGGAAAATATATTCCATACAAACAAATTTAACATCTCATGCTAATATCTCGTAAGAACTGAATCTAAAAAATTATGGTGCAAATTATGAAACTTTTTGCAATCCATACAATTTTAGAGCGATCTAGTTTCGAACCAATGAGAAAATTTAAACTTTAAAAAAGTTTATCATTCTCATCAGGGCTAGCCGACTAGATAAACTCTACCAAAAAATGTCAACGCTAATGAATATAAGCCAAAAATTAGGTTACAACTCTAGCGAAGTGTAAAAACAAAAATTTTTTGTTTTTACACTTCGCTAGAGTTGTAACCTAATTTTTGGTTTATATTCATTAGCGTTGACATTTTTTGGTAGAGTTTATCTAGTCGGCTAGCCCTGATGAGAATGATAAACTTTTTTAAAGTTTAAAATTTTCTCATTGGTTCGAAACTAGATCGCTCTAAAATTGTATGGATTGCAAAAAGTTTCATAATTTGCACCATAATTTTTTAGATTCAGTTCTTATATTATTCTTGATGGGAGATTTTCCATCGGGGTGATGTTATATCACAAATAATTTACTGAATTAATTAATATCTCATCATGAAAAAACACAACAAAATGGTCATCCAGGGCCTGATACGAAATGCCTAACTAGGGTTTGCCCAATTTAATTGTATCAGGGCCCTATATCAGAAATAATATATAATTTCTCTATTAGGGTCTGTCTTATTTAACCTAATCTTAGCCCTGTCTTGTTTAACGTAATCTTTTTTTTATTTTTATTTTCTCTTTCCTATCATGAAATATTGCCCTATGTCTAATTTTATATGCGATAGAGATTTTGTAAAAAAATTAGAGATTTTGTAAAGAATTATAGTATGAACAATTTACTAATAGACGGAATACAAAATCGAATACAAATTGTATATGGTCCATGGATAAAGAATTATGTTTGAATCCTGCCAAAATCTTTCGTGATAAAATCATTTTGTGCAATAAAATCAATTTGTGTCACTCCACGTTGTAGTTGTGCTGCCTAGTAAAAACAATAAATAAATAGAATACATTTTTTTCTTGCGCAAAATTCGGTGCTATATAAGGGAGTACAACTCTATAATTATAATTATTAACAATGAAAAAAGTAGACAACCAGATGAGAAAAGGCTGCTATCATATAGCTTACCGGCGGTCAAAAAAAATTAACTGACAGAATTGTTGGTATTCTGAAATGTTTTTAAAGCAATTCATCAAACTCTGATTGACACCGTGCTCAAACTGAGCTTAAGACAAAATATTTGTCGTTAATTATGTATTAGTAGGGTACAACTTATTCGGAAAATAAAAAGAGGTGCATTCGGGAAGTAAATATCGGGTTATATTTTTTTCGGGATGAAATCGGGCCAAAAATTTAAAATATATAAAAAATTTAAAAAATGCATAAATTCGCAGTAGAAATGAATTCAAATACATAATCACAATTAATTTGATACTTTATTATTAAAATATAACCTCATTTGCATTGTCAAGTTTTCATCAAACGCTTTAGTCTTCCCAGGTAATTGTAAATGTTGCAAATTATCTCAACACAACAGCCTCTATTGTGGCATACATAAAGTGTTAACATATGTTTACATAATTCTGGATACCTGCCTTAATTTTCAATTCAAAATTGGAACACATATAAATTTAAGTTTTGGAGAGATATCTCGATAAAATATATTAAAATTTCTGTATTTATTTTATTGATAATGATTGATAAATATTTTAAAATCTGTAAATTTTCCTTAATTTTTTGGTCGGATGAATTTTCGAAGCCGACTTCTAAAACTCCTTAGTAGCACGATTAATATTTCGCAATTTTGCGAGCATTCAATTTTTCGCTTAGCACGTCTGAAAATGTTTTCATGCAGTTTTGAACCACTTAACCACTGCACGAGCATCAGATTACGTTTACATCATGGTGGTGCATTTTTCGATGTTTCTTGGTTGCCAATTACGTTCCATGAGTAGCTTTAAGGAAACGGTTACTAAGTGGTCCATTTTTCACAATATTGGTTTGCTATAGTAGAATAATATATAATTCAGTTTTTCCAAAATCGTTTCCAACATCCGGAGGCTCCCGAACACATAAATGTAATCACAGTATTTTAAATTTACCCAATATTATGAAATTCGTATTCTTAAATACCAAAATGGTGTAAAAATTTACACAATATTGTGAATGTGACAAGAAGTCGGGGAAAAATCAAGGGTACGTATTAGCTTTTATGTATTAGGCCTTAAAAGTTTTTATATGTTGAAGGGTAATTACATATTGTAATTCCTGCTACACAACACATTTTATTATATAAAATTCACCTTTGCATCAAAACTGACAGTATGGTTAGTATAGTAGCATATAATTTATTGGAAACATTGACCTCCAATTTGTTCAGAGAACGCGAGGTCCTTTTGATATCTTAAGTGCAAGTTGTAATTCAATAAATCAATCATAATAAAAATTAAAATTAATCACATACAGATTAAAATACTTGCATGAATTCAAAATAACGGAACAAAAAAAATTAAAAACGTAAATTAATTAATTAACAATATTAATTATGAAAATGAAGACTCAAAAAAAAAACTCAAGCCAAATTGGACCAAAAATTCAAATCGAAAAAATGAAGTAGAAATTAAAAGCTATAAAACTTCCAGTGAACATAGCACCAATATTTTGAGATTACGTATTTTAGCTCCGTTATTAATAACATTTTGAGTATTTCTTTTTATTTATTTGTTTCATTTTCATTCATAAAAATATAAATACAAGAACAAAACCCTAAAAGTTAAAATCATAGAATATAATAGGACATTTTTGTTTTGTTTTTATGGTTGCGGGTTGTTATTTTGTTTTGATTTTTTTTTTGTTCATTCCAGGGTTGCATTGATTTAAATCATTTGATTTAAATCAGTGATTTAAATCAGATTTAAATCAACTTGATTTTTTTAAAAAAATCATTGATTTAAATCAATTGAAGAAATTTCTAAAATTTAAAGCAAATTCAAAATAAAATTTGTATTTTTAATTAAATGTATTGTGGTACGAATTTCAACATGTGTCACAAAAACACATAGAAATCTAGAGACCAAGGTCCTACAACAACATGCGTTCTAAGAAGATGATGAACGAGATACACTCACCATTTTTTTAACCTATACCTGAGTTATCTTCACCAGACCAACGGCATCAAGTCACCCTAAGACAATTGCATATTGCTTGCGACTGGAAATAACTGAGAATAACTGTTAGCCAAATGTTAGCCTATCTTCGTAAAACTTCAACAATAAAGTCAGAGACTAAACCACAATTGGAAATACTGACAAACCCACATAAAATACATGAACAGGTTCTAGAAATTAATCTATAAATAATAAATAATAACATATCAAATAGAGTATTAAATTCAAATCAGCACAACCCGCTTACGAAAAAAAACATTTCCACTAAAAACTATCATTACTATTAAGATCGTGATGGTATTAAATCCTAAACACTTTCCTGATACTAGTTATTAACAATTGTTCCATATAACTTGCCCTTTAATATCTACGTGTACAAGGAACTAATCTACATGCCCAATGAACTTTTCGGACCTGCAGAATTGGATATTTCTGACATCACTCTAAGCAGTGACAAACTATCGTAGTTTGAGAAGCAACGCGTTTGATGTCGCTATAAGCACAACAATCAGTATTTCAGTGTAAAAATCTATATAGTAACTAAAATCTGTTCTTTTACTTTTGTCTAGTCTTGTCTTTCTAAAAATACAACCAAACCTAATGATTTATATATGTATAGTAAGTAGTCAACGTAGCATAGGGAAATACCACTTCTTCAAAAATTATACTACATTTTTTTATAAAAATCAAAAAAATCCGATTTAAATCAAAAAAAACGATTTAAATCAAATAAATCCGATTTTTTTGATTTTTTTAAAAAAATCAGATTTTTATGCAACCCTGGTTCATTCTCAAATATTTATGTACAAAGGAAACAAGATAAAAATTGTATATCTTTATATAACGTAATATTCATGAGAATTTATATTTATGTTTATTGAAGCAAAACATTTTTATCCATTCGTTAAAATTGAAGTTTATCAGCGTACGAATTAAGTTATAAATAGGGAAAGAAAAAGATATAAATTTATACTTTACTTAAAAGTAAAACTTTGTAAATTAATATGTTTATTTTTTAATCCTTCCTTTTAGTAAAGGTTTTGAAAAGCAAAATTCAAAATTATCGATTTCACAGCAATAAGCAGGATATGCCAATGCAACAAAATTAAATTTCTAATTGTGCATAAAATAAAATTAAAAAAAAATTTACGCTCGACTACACTTAATTGAATTCCATGACATTCAAAGCAGGGTTGCATTGATTTAAATCATTTGATTTAAATCAGTGATTCAAATCAGATTTAAATCAACTTGATTTTTTTAAAAAAATCATTGATTTAAATCAATTGAAGAAATTTCTAAAATTTAAAGCAAATTCAAAATAAAATTTGTATTTTTAATTAAATTTATTGTGGTACGAATTTCAACATGTGTCACAAAAACACATAGAAATCTAGAGACCAAGGTCCTACAACAACATGCGTTCTAAGAAGATGATGAACGAGATACGCTCACCATTTTTTTAACCTATACCAACCTATACCTATACCATCTTCACCAGACCAACGGCATCAAGTCACCCTAAGACAATTGCATATTGCTTGCGACTGGAAATAACTGAGAATAACTGTTAGCCAAATGTTAGCCTACCTTCGTAAAACTTCAACAATAAAGTCAGAGATTAAACCACAATTGGAAATACTGACAAATCCACATAAAATACATGAACAGGTTCTAGAAATTAATCTATAAATAATAAATAATAACATATCAAATAGAGTATTAAATTCAAATCCCAAACCCGCTTACGAAAAAAAACATTTCCACTAAAAACTATCATTACTATTAAGATCGTGATGGTATTAAATCCTAAACACTTTCCTGATACTAGTTATTAACAATTGTTCCATATGACTTGCCGTTTAATGTCTACATGTACAAGGAACTAATCTACATGTCCAATGAACTTTTCGGACCTGCAGAATTGGATATTTCTGACATCACTCTAAGCAGTGACAAACTATCGTAGTTCTAGAAGCAACGCGTTTGATGTCGCTATAAGAACAACAATCAGTATTTCAGTATAAAAATCTATATAGTAACTAAAATCTGTTCTTTTACTTTTGTCTAGTCTTGTCTTTCAAAAAATACAACCAAACCTAATGATTTATATATGTATAGTAAGTAGTTAACGTAGCATAGGGAAATACCACTTCTTCAAAAATTATACTACATTTTTTCATAAAAATCAAAAAAATCCGATTTAAATCAAAAAAAGCGATTTAAATCAAATAAATCCGATTTTTTTGATTTTTTTAAAAAAATCAGATTTTTATGCAACCCTGATTCAAAGTCATATTTTAAAGAAATTACGTCAACAAAATGTGCTATTATCTTTTAAGGTTGTTTCACTGTTTTCAACAAAAAAAATTGATTTTGACATTTGTGCGTGTGATTAAAAAAACTAGTAACACACTCATAATCAAAGAAAACAAAAACCAAACGGTTATATTTATCAATAGAATAAATCAACGATTGAACTCTTAAAAAAAGATTTATAACATGCTAAAATTTAATCCATTAACATTTCCATAAACAGTCTAGCTTTATAATTTATCAACAGAAAACAATAAACAAACAAAAAATTGTCATCAAAATCTAAGATTTATGAATAACAAACAAAAAAACAAAAGAAATGAAAAATTGAAATTTCCAATTTTGATCAAAGAAAATACCATAGAGGTAATATATTTCTTGTACATATACATATGACATGTAGAAGTAGATGAATTTTAATCTACCGTGTGGGTAGATTTGATATAACTGTTTATGAAATTTTATTGTTGCAGGGTGTGTTCTCTTGTCAAAATGCACCATAAATATAAAAAAAAATAATACAAAAAACCTTAGATTTTGTTTTTTATTCGATTAGTTTTCATTGTTATAATAATAAAAAGAAAAATGAGATAATATAATAAAGGTAATAAATTAAACTTTCTTTTCTGATTTATTTTGATGACAGTTAAATTGTTGATTTGAATTAAATCAATTTGTGTTCAACATTTTGTTTTCGAGTTTAAAATTTCAGTGTTAATTATCGGGTATCACGAAAAGCTATCATATTAATTGTGACGACTGTTGAGTATTAAATTTGTTAGATTATTATTGGCAATGGATAATATTTGCGTACGAAAAACGTATAAAATATAGACCTGTAAATGTCAAAGCACATGTGGCAAATTTACCCGCTTATAAAGTACACGAACGAAGCATATTTAAATAAAAAATCAAAATCCAAGGACAAAACATTTGCGGATTAAAAAAGTCTAATGTTGAATTTGAAGGTCAATTTCGTAAAAAACAGATTGCGGCCTAAAATGCCATAACACCATTAGAAAAACTATCTGATATATTAATTTTAAATCAATTTTTGATCAGTCAAGACAGAATCAAAATTAGTAGTCAGAGTGAATTATTTGGAGCATAAAAATTTGTAATGCTTTGTTACAAATTTAGATGCCATTGAGAAAGGCATAAGTCGCATATGACAAACGATAATACATTGTAATTCAACTTTGACTAATTAGCCCAGAAAAACTGTTAAGGCAGATATTCAACAATAACTTTAAAAGGAATATTAAATTTAAAGTTCTACAAACCGTTTGCCTTTTACGTAAATAGCCCTGAAATAAAGTAACGATACATTTGAATTAAACGAAAGCTTAAATTAAAAATTGAATCACATTTCTGTTGTATACAATATTGAAATCAGATTCAGTTGAGATTTGAGACTTGGGACATAATGTAGACATGGAGTAAATAAATTAAACTAATATTAAAGTATTGCTTCACAACTACAGGAAAACAATTCTGCAAATAATATTTCTTAACAAGAATATTCAAGAATATTCAATTTAAAGATATAATTTTTAAGTGTCATCAAACATTTAAGATCGTCCTTTTAATTTTATTCATTCTAATAGAAGTTGAATTTGAATAATTTTAAATAAATCATATTGGTTTACATGCATTTTATATCTTCTACAAAGTGGTTTTTTTTGGTGTGTATTGTTTAAAAATAAACAATCAATACTTAAAACTTTGTGCAACTGGTTCTATATAAATCAATTTAAAATAGCTGTACTATACATCTGAGTGAAGAAAGCAAAGTCGAAAATTCACTCTATACAAATATGGCACCAACTAGGCGTCCTAACAAAAATCAAATTAAAAAAATGGATACCGCAAGTTTTATCGCGGGAGTGGATGATAATATTTGCGCTGAATGCAAAGTTTTGATCAATAAAAAAGATAAACGAATGAAATGCAAAGCATGTGATTCTTCATACCATATTGAATGCATTCCTTTATCTCGAACGCAATTCAATCAACAATGTAATAAAATCTGGTTCTGTTCAAAACGTTGTCAAAATTCCACTATTTCAAGTCAATCGATGATCGACGAAGTCAGTAGTGACTCGGAAAATGATGCTTTTAATCACTCAGATATTTCAAAAAAACTGGATGCAGTAATTGCCAATAATAAATTAATAACGAGCGCGCTTGAGGATTATAAGGCTATCGTGGAGAAGTTAAATGCTAGGATTGAGAGTTTACAATATGAGGTGAATAGTTTAAAACAGGAGAAGATTGAAAATAGCCTCATTATTATGGGTTTACCGGAAGAAGAAGAAACTGTTTGCAAGGAGATGATTGTTAAATTGGCAAATTTATTAAAGGTTGAGGAACTTCAAGTAAATGATTTCTCCATTATAACCAAATACCCCAAGTTGCGTGCAATCAACAATAACAAACAATTGAAGGCTCCTCGCCCAACAATAATAAAATTTAAGAACAGATTCGTACTTGAAAGTATTATTAAGGCTAAACGTGCTCATGGTCCAGTATATGTCAAAAATTTGTGTAATCTTCCGTCTAGTGAGAAAAGAATGTCATCAGAAATATTTGTAAACAAACTCTTAACACCATTTAATTTGGACTTATTAAAAAAGGCAAGAATTCTAAAACAACAAAATAATTACCAATACGTTTGGTTTGGATCTAATCAGGTAATGGCTAGATTTGATAATATTTCACCATTTCAAATTATTAAATCGGAAAAGGATATTTATGAAGCTCCCTTACAATTGAATAACCTGAAACAAGCTCATAAAAATTCAACTGCAGAAAGATTTCAATCAAAAACTCAATCAAATAGTCGTAGAAATCATCAAATTAATAAATTATAAATTTAATTTTTTGCTATCATACTTTATTTTTTCTTAAATAACAATTTATTCTTCTTTTTTAGTAATTATGGAGTCAGTTGAAAATGTAAGTGAGTGTGTTAATGTAAATTATGAATTAAATAAACTTGTTCCCTCGTGTAATTATGATAGGAATGTAAATGTTTTGTATTTGAATATATGTAGCATACGGAATAAAATGGATGACGTCATGAATATTGTTTCCTCGTTCCCGTTTGTAATACATGTTATTGTGTTGACAGAGACTTGGTTATTTACGGATGAAAATTCGTATTTTAGTATTGATAATTATACGGCATATTTTTCAAACAGGGACGATGTAAGAGGTGCGGGAGTTGCCGTTTATATTAATAATAATATTGTGTCTGACTGCATTTTTCAATATAATAAAAATAACTGCAATATCTTGAATATAAAATTAACTCAATATGACTATGAAATCATGGCGGTTTATAGATCTCAAAAGTGTAACGCTATTGAATTTATTGATAAATTTGAGGATATAATACGTGACAAAAAAAACTTGTTAATTTGTGGAGACTTTAATTTTAATTTAAGCAACAAATATCACCCTATAGTCCAACGTTATGAAGATGTCATTCTAACGAATGGTTGTTTGTTTCTGAACTCTTTGGAATCTACATTCTCGACTAGAATTAAAAACAACTCAGCGACAATTATCGATCACATCATAACTGACATAGATAGGAATTCTTTCTCATTGTCTTACTATGATACTCCTTTGAGCGACCATCGAATGCTACTGCTTAACATTAATGAGACGGCCATTGGACCTAGTATTAATAATATCCAGAAAATAGTTTTTGAGTATGAGAGACTTAACCTGTCTGCAATAAAGTATATGGTTGATAGTTGCAAGGATTTTCCAGCGTTAGTGAATGGTCTTCAGTCTATTGTTAAGGATCATACCAAAGTTATATCTTCTAAAACATGTCTCAAAAAAAATTAAAAACAATCCTTGGATCTCTAAGGAAATTATTCAAGAAATAAAAAATAGGGATAAGTTATAAAAACTTAAGAAAAGATATCCGAGTAATAAAATTTTTCATTCTGAATTTTTAGTTTCCAGAAACAAGGTGAAAGCTTTAATTACGCAAGCCAAAATTAGATATTTTGAAAATCAACTTCGTAATAACAATTATTCTGATCTGTGGAAAGTAGTAAATCGTCATGTGTTTATGAAAAAGAAATCAGAAAATAATATATCACTGTCAATTGATAATGAAATAATTCAGGATAAAGAACGTATTTGTAACATCTTAAATGAATATTATATATCCTGTGTGGAAAAACTTTTTCATGACACGCCAACCGTTTCTGTGGGTAACTCTCGTTTCTATCAAGCTCCTCAAAATTTAAATGAAAACTTCGAATTGAGACCCACAACAAAAGAAGAGATTATTTCTATTATGGAAAACATGAACAAACAAGCGGCTGTGGGTTTTGATAAGATCTCTGTAAAACTTTGTTTGCATTTAAAAAATATTGTATCCGAGGCTCTGGCTAGGCTTATAAATAATTGTATCAAAAATAAAGAATTTCCGTCGTGTCTAAAGCTTACAGAAGTAGTTCCCGTTCACAAAGGTGGAAACAAGCAAACAATGTCCAACTATAGACCCATCTCCCTGCTAACAACTTTCTCAAAAATTTTCGAACGCATTCTTTACAGCAGATTAGAGATGTTCTGCTTAAAAAACAAAATCATTAACAACAACCAATATGGTTTCTGTCGTAATTCAAGTACTCTATCAGCGGCCGCCTCAATGGTTACATAAATTCAAGCTGGCTTAGACAAGCGTCTTTTCACTGGCTGTATTTTTATAGACTTTCAAAAGGCTTTTGATTCTGTGTGTCATAAGACACTTTTAGAAAAACTAAAGCTTTTGGGTGTCTCTGATGAGGACTTAGTTGTGTTTGAGAATTACCTAAAAAGCCGTAAACAGTATGTGAAAGTGAACGATAAAACCGGTTTTCCTTTGAATATTAATTTTGGTGTTCCTCAAGGTTCATACCTTGGTCCTTTATTATTTCTTTTGTATACCAATGATGTATTTAGTCTTCAACTTAAAGGAAAGGCAATTATGTATGCTGATGATATGTGTATTATATTTACAGCTGAAACCGCGGCAGAACTCTTCGGCCAAATGCAACATGATCTTGAGCTGGTTAATGATTGGGCTAATGTTAATCATCTAAAACTAAATGAGAAAAAAACAGTTTATATGCTGTTTTCAATGGTGAATAAGGACATGTCAGATGCAAAGGATTTATCCATTAACCTAAACAGTGTGTCCATACAAAAGGTTAAAGAGTTTAAATACCTCGGTTTGACGGTTGACTATAGACTTGATTGGCATAAGCACATTGAATCTCTTAGGAACCGTATAAAAATTGTGTCCTTTATTTTCAAAAAAATGAAAAACATTCTTCCACAAAAAATTCTGTATATGATTTTTAACTCCCATATACAAAGCAAAATAAGATATCTATTACCGATTTGGGGATTTGCCGCACAGTATAAACTAAACGAAATACAGCGAATGACTAACAAATTAATGAGAAGTATTAAAAACCTTCCGTTCGACTATAGTACTTCACTTTTATACGATGAATCATACCTATCACTTCAGCAACTCATTAAGTTTGATATAATTCTTTTTATTTTTAAAATAAAGAATAACTTAGTGAAAAATGATTTTTGTCTGGAGATAGTTGGTGATCGCCATACTTATTTAACAAGACAAGTCAATGATTATGTCGTTGACTACAAAAGGACCAAAAAGGGACAATCTAATTTTTTGTATATTGGTTTAAATGAATTTAATAAACTGCCCCCCGAGATAAAAGATGAGTCGAAGATCGCTTTATTTAAAAAGAAGCTGAAGCACCTAATTTGTACTTAGTCATTTTCGTTGTTGTACGTATGCTACTCATACTTATACTTATACTTTACTTATGCATGTCTATATACACATGTGTACATGTGGTGGTGATATCATTTGCATTCCATTTATATTGTTATCTATACGTATATTTATTTAGGTCTATGTCTATATGTTTGAAAGGTTTTATTTTTTTTATGATTTACTCGAACACGCTTGCAATTTATAGGATATATAAAAAGCATTGTAGATTTTGATTTATATTTTATTCAATTAATTTATAGGTTAAACCTTATTTGATCAAACTATTACTTTACAATTATATTTTCATAAAGGTATGCGGATAGACATGTTGTCTTTGCATACTAACTATTTTAGTGTATAGATGTATGCACATATTCAAATAAATAAAAAAAAAAAAAAAAAAAAAAAATATTCAATAGCTTCAACAACTCCAACGCTTGATTATAGAAATTTCCCGTCCAAAATATTTCTTTTAAATAACACTTAAAACTTTATTCACAATTAAAAAATAACTTTGCTTCTATTTACACAGTTTAATGTTCACCAGTCACGATATAGCGTTTCGATTACAATTCATTCCACTTAACATAATGCGCATTCAACTGTTTGAACTATCACAGCCCAATGTTAGTTAATTTTTACACCATCGCAGGCTCATTTAAACAAAATTCTCGTTCTGCAATAGGAATTCCTTATAAACAATTTGTTTAAATTTCTCAACTATTTGAGAGATCAATTTTTTTACAAAGAAAACTCGAGAAATTCTGATGAAATCTACTCCTTATTTTGGATATATTTTATTTCATGTTTTTGTTTTTATATTCGACCCTTTTTCTTGGAAATAGTTAATTTTAGTTTTGTTAGTGAAATATTGTATAGGGGAAATTGAGATTGAATACAATTTTCTTTTGTATTTCGTTGCGTTTTTTTAATCATTGTAAATAGAAAATTTGAGCTGTGTGGCTGTAAATTTCTACAATCAACTCGGGAGTTTCTTGAGAAGCATCTTGATGCTAGATGCAGTACATTGTTCCCGTACTGATTTACCAGTGGTTGAGGTTTTTTACTAATGTGTTTTGATGGATTTTAATCGCCGTAACATTTTGGTGTAAAAACTAAAATTTATTAGAAATAGCAAGTTTGAAAAATAATAAATTATATCAAATGCCATATAGTTTATAAAATTATTTGTTGTGAAAGAAAATTTTAACGTATGGCACCCGGTATGGCAACGTATGGCTACAACACATTCTAATCCAAATTTAGTAAGTTTCAATTATTGCTTGGAAGAAAATCAAGTTAAAATGTCGTTTCCGGGATATCGAAAATTAATTTTATATTTATTTTAAAGATTTTTAGTCCAACTAAAATTCTAATTTTCCATTATTGTTTCAAACAATTTTTATTAACAAAAAATTTGAAGTTCGAGAAAATGATTGGAGTAAATATCTTTAAAATTAAATATCTAAAAAAAATGAAAAATGGCCTCTTTCTAAATGTGAGAAATATTTTTTTAAAAATATTTTAATTTTAAAATTAATTAAAAAAAATTTTAATTAATTTTTTTTCTAAAGATTAACTAATCACCTATGAAACGAAAAAGTTTGTTGAAATCGGTATAGCCATTTTTTAGCAAAATAATTTCAAAGCTACTTCGGATTGGCAAAATTTTCATTTTTCATGCATGTTGGGGCACCCCCTATGCTCAATATATGCACTTTAAAAAAATTCTAAAATAAGTAGTATTTTTTATTTTTCCGGGTTTAACCGATTAATCGGTAGATAATCGGTAATCGGCCATATCGGCCATTTTGCCGATTAATCGGTATCGGCCATTGAATAAATATATAAGGAAGAATAATTACGTGTGGCTACACGAATATTTTTTGAAGTATGTAATTTGTATATCTGTGCGTTCTTCATCCATGACATTTGACATATTTCGTTATGTATTTTAAAATAAAATGATAGCTTTTATCCAAAATTCTACGTTAAGATATTCAAATTAAACAAAATTTATTAAAATTAAAGTTTAAACTAACGTTTTACAAAACAATTATTAGTATTTGTGCAGTAGTTTATTCATAAAAATAAAGTGTTGCATTAAAATATGTACAAATAACCTTAAATACACTGAAATTTAATCATCGAATTTCATATCAATGATTAGAATATTTTGACTAATACTACGCATAAAAAGGGTTTAGAATGATGTTTTAACAAAAACATAAAGTATTTGCTTTACAAAAACTGTTATTTTCTAGTTTAATTTTATATTTTATTACCCTACATAAATGTAATTTTTCTTAATCCATCGTTGTCAAACCATATTTCAAACGTAATCACAGCCGAATATAAGGTGTTCTTAAAGTAATTCAATATGATTAAAATTTGTGTTTTATGGACAATTAAAAATATTTATATATGAAATATTTTATCCAAACATATTAGGCTTTTAAATTTATATGGAAAATATAAATATGCATTATATTATATGAAAATATAAATATGCAAATTGTAAACAGTACCACCCAGCTAAAATGCAAACACTATCAAACTTCACCAATACTAAAACTTAGATGCTTCACTCAAAATGTCTAGTTACTCTTCCTTAAATATTTATTCAATGGTATCGGCTTTTTTATCCGATTATCAACACATGTGTTTTTAATTGTTTATTGCATTTTAAATACAACAAATTCCAAATTCTAAAACACCATAGTCAGCTATAGTTGAAAAACTTTTTAAAAAAGTATAAGATTGAGGACGGTTTAAAAATATGACAAATCTGTCTATGTATTTCTGCATTTTTTTGATAACTTATTAACAGTTCTAACTTTTGAAAAAGTTAATTTAAAATAGTGCTGTTTTAAATAAAGTACTATAGTTACTGCCATATACATATGAGTTTTTTTTTAAGTTTTACCAAACTTCTTGCCTCTGTAAATTTGTTCAAATTATTTTATACATCAAGTTTGAAACAAATAAAGACTCATACATATATACATATATATAAAATTGCACTTTTTTGACATTAATTTACGAACTTTGTAGTACAAAATTATACAAAAACTGCGCGGTGTATGGCGGTGTATATATCGCCTTTTTATTTTTAACGCATAAATTGACTCTGTAAAAAATGTATGTATATTCTTTATAGCCTTACATCGCATCCCTGCAAAACAAACGAAAACAACTTTATTTATTAATAGCCACGCCATTTTGTGTGGACTAGTTAGTTTTATACGCACCTTAAATTTCAGGGCCATAAGGTTTATATTTTATGAGATACTCGATATAATGGAAAAATTCATGTATGCTCAAAAACAAGCAGCATATCAGTCAGAAATATCTCCAAACCAGTAACACCAAGGTTCCAAGAGCTAAACAGCATTTAGGGTTAATAATGCGCAGTACCCAGAAAATATCGAAAGTGACCGAAAATAAATTTATAAAAGGTTCAGAACTAGATCCATCGTACTATATAATTCAATTGGCAATAAAACATTTGTTTGTCTTAGAAACATGAAACATTCACTGAGGCTATTTTTTCTGGACTAAAAAGTGTTCAATACGTTATAAGAAGTACAGATCCTTTCGGATTCGAAAACCTCGATTTGTGTTAAAAAATTCGGTGCAAAGTTTCTTGTTCGGTTAGCAATGGCAGTGTGATTCTCAAAGATTGCCATTCGTGGCTTCTCTTTTATAAATACGTAAGTTTTTACTATTATCATACCAGAGTAACCATGCTTGAAATAATGTCAACGAATTCGTTGCCAGGTACATGAATCCACCAAATTTGTCACAGCTGACCTAGATATTGGGTAAAAAATAAGCCGAGGACGGCAGATTGTTTTACCTACGAAAGGAAAATATTTTCCAGAAAAATGCAAAAAATCACTTTCAACAGTTACAGAATTTTTTTATTTAAATATTCCCGAACTCTAAATAAAAAATTAAAGCGACATTTGCATAACATTTTAAACTAAGGTTGCAAAGCGTCCCGATTTTTGTGGAATTGCCCCGACTTGTGAAGAAAAGTCCCGCGTTCTAATTAATAATCGGCAATCGGCAAGATTGCTTATCGGTGCAACCCTAGTCCATACTACTTATATGCCAAATTTCAGGAAAATCAAAAATGATCAAGTTCAAATTTCGACTTTTTCACCTATGTAGACCACGTATTTCATCTATATTCAAATTCACTACATACACTACATTCTTGTTGAACCAGAATCTTATAAGTTATGCTGGTACTATTGTGACACTAATTGACAATTGTAATTCCTATTACACAGGACATGTTATTAAAAAAAAAAAATTTAAATTTATTGTCCGCTGCGTTTTAATTTTTTTTTATTGCAAATTTTCAACTCCATTCACCTGTCAAACATGAAAAATCATGTTAAAAACAAGAACTTTTTCGAAATGAAATGAATAATCTTTGTTGTTTACTTGTTTAGACTTTAGATAAGCAAATAAATTATTTTGTTTAATTAATATTTTAATCAAAATTGAAGTAAATACAGTTATAGTTAACTAACGAGATTAATCATTAAAGTAACAGGAGAATATTTGATCCAACCATTCTCTTTGCCAGAAGTAGAAGGTTTTGGTAACGTAGTTTGTATTTTTATCGCTTTTACCTACCTTGCAAATCAATCAGTTCGTAAATCATAAAACATAGGTTAAATAAAGATAATAAATTAAACTTTCTTTTCTAATTTATTTCGCTGTTGTTAAGACTGTAGTAAATCAATTTTCTTCTGTTAAGTAAAATTTTTAAATCATTAAAAAAATTTATATATTTTGTATCGATTAATATGCCATCAAAACAGATTTGTCTATATATGATAGATTTATAACCACAACTCCGTTATATTATTGAGCAAAATTATTTTTAAGTTTTAAAATTTCGTTTCTTTTTCAATTTGTGGTTTGCTAATTATAATGATTAAAATTTTTATTTTAACATAATCGTGTGCACACAACCCTCAAGTCACGAAACTATCATTCCATAGAATGGAAATTATTCCCACGAATTTTTGCTTAAACCTCAAATTGTTAATATAAAACATAATCACGAATCACAACAGAAAATCTGATGTGAAAAATGCAACGCTTACCGGATGCAATAATTGCGGTGATGTGTTTACAACAAAATTCAAAAATAACATATAATTATCATTCAAATATAGAATGATAAAATAAAATGTTCATAGTTTTTATTGCGAAGTTGAATATTTAAATATAAAATTAGCAATAACTATCTATTGTGAGATTCATATTTCAATAACTCATTCCGTTATCCATACAAAACTCACCATGTTTCCGATTAGTCTTATTCCAAAAATAAATAATCTTATGTTTCCTATTTTTGTTTTTACTCTTCAAAATTTATGACGCTCATTTTTTTAATGGAATATAATTTAAAGAATTTTTTTCCAAATTATTTCGGTATTCTTAATTAAAATATTAATTTATTAACAAAAAAAAAGAAACAAAAAAATCATTCTTCCAATTATCTTTTATTTTTTATTAACAGTATGAATTCTTTCATTATTAGATTTTCAAGAATGGTACAATACAAGAAAGAACTAATACGTATGGAAAGTAGATTGGAAACAGGTTTTTAGAATTGTTACTTCAACCATTCAGGAAACTAGTTTTAACATGCCGGTTGTATTGCCGGATTTTAAAATTAAGTGCTGTAGAGGAAGAGACATGAATTGTTGGCATTTACCAAAAGTGTATACTGACTTGATAAGTTTGACTAATAAATATCGTTGTATATGATTGCAACAGAAACATTCAATTCTGTCTATTTGTTTTTTTCTTACTTTTTAAAATTTAAAGGAATGTGCTTAATCATAAGATTGAGAGTTTTTATTTTGTTGCTTGTTAATACTATTTACTATACAAAGTCCACAATCAAGTCCACCCAAAGTACCTCAAGACATACTTGACCTAACAAGCTTACAAAAAGAACAACAACGGTTTAGTTCTAAAAAAATGATGGTAAAAGAAATGAAATTTTTAAGAATTTTGTTATAGAACATTCCTGATAAAGAAATTTTATAGTGAGACCATTCAAACAAAATAAAAACTAGATGTCTAAAGAACATGATAATGTTGAAAGTGATTAAAGAATAGTGTAAATCGAGTACCGATGAATTTCAATAGTAAATATAGGCACTTGAATAAAAGTTGTAAATATTTCACTATAAAATGTAAAATCTATTTTACAATCAATCGTTTTGGAGTTTTCAAAGAGCCGTCTAAGCGATCCTCCAGTTAAAGAATATTGATGCTGCGCCATTTGGCAGTTCATTCAAATAAAAAAACTGACCGTTTCACTTAAAATGTAGTTGAATCAGTAAAAAATTGAGTACTTGCGTACCCAATTGTGAAACTTAAGAGATTGAAAAACTTTACATCGCAGATATCGGTAAAAGCTTCCAGAACTAAAAAGAAAGTAGAACATAGAAGATTTTAAAAACAAAAACAAACGCGAATCGTTAATGTTAATTCGAAAAGTTATACAAGCCGATATGTAATGTACCAATTTCGCTTAATTCAATGGAAATTGGAATTACATATATTACCATCTTTAAGTTCCAGTTCGAAACAGCAACAGATCGGAATTGTTGGCATCTTAAAAATTGTATAGTGGCAGTAATCGTGACTTTTAAAGAACAGGCGAAAGACGTTATAAGCGGTTCAAGATAACGAACGCAAAAACTATGGGGACGTTATAAATGTCCTAGAGAGAAAGTATCCCAGCGACCACAAAAAGTAAACATGCAAAATTAAGTTATATGGTACTTTGTAACGGAGCGGAAGAGATACGGAGTATTCATTGGCAGTTGAAGAAATACTTAATTTGAAACCATCATTCTATACCCAGAAACGGGTTACGAAGCAGTTTTCCCCGAAATAATTTCATCTGAGTTGAAATGGTAATTTCCATTCGATGAGGTTGATATAATTTTTATCGTTTGTCTTCTCCACACAGAAAAAATCTATTTACATCTGGCTTATTTTGTTTCAGTATCACATCATGATTATACAATGCAAATCATTTGGATTTTCCAAGTAATTGAAAAAGTAATTTTTCCTCAACCAAATTATTCAAATAAAAAAACCATTGGACATTTTCGTTTTATATTTTCAACAATCACCGGTACCAGTGACGCAATGATTGATTAGTATATATTCCATTATCATTCAACAATCAATCGCCTGAACCATTGTCACAACGATTGATTAGTATATTTTATTACTATTCTAATTCAACAATCGCTTGTATCTTTGGCGCAACAATTGATTTTCGTGAGCCTTGATTTTAGCCACTAACATTGGCTAAGGTTGACGAAGTATGGAGATTTGGATCAATTACAAATAATGGGTGAGTGAAACATTTTTTTATCTAATAATTATATTCCATGTAGTGGTGGTGATGGTCGTGGTTCTTCTGGCTTTTGGGGTCATCACTCTGTTCTTTGTTCATTTGAGCACGTTTTCTTTTCAAATTTTTGCGTGCAATTCAGTATTTGTGATGAACTGAGGATCATCATGATCGAACTTACAGACACACATGACACAACTCATCGGATGTTCCTGATTATGATCCCATTGTCAGGAACGCACTGTGTTCATTACAAATTAGAGAATAGAGGAATTAACATCAGAAGTAAAAGATTGGTACGCAGAGGTAAAGTGACATCAAGTACTGGATATAAGACCAAAAGAAACTCATTGCACGGAAATACAAATATTAACTGAAGAAGAAGAACAAGCAGAGTGCAGGAGCAGAAGTAGAAAACGGTAGTGTATATGGACTACTGGAAAAAGCAAGGTGACAGATCTTAGTCTTATATTAATTAGAAATCTTTTAATGGTTATAATGTGGAGTCGAACAGTGAACAAATCTGATCCTACATCTCAATATCAAGAATGCCAAAAAACTTGGTATCGAAGGACGAATAGATCAAGATCAAGATCTATTTCATCAAACTGCAGATGCTGATCGCACTATCGCTGAAAAAAATTGAAGATCTAAACAAACGAATGTTAAAGAAACAAAATTGGATAACCCAAACCAAACCCGAAATTTTTTCTTCAAACCTTGCTCACTCAAATTTTGAGTTCTCACTCAAATTTTAAGTTTTGGTAGCTTTATCCAACATAAAGAAAATCTGGACTCCTGAAAATGCTACTTTTAAATCATTATTTTTTTCGAAATGAGTTTTTGTCAATAATCTTAAAATCTTGACACATTCTTAAATCCATATTTCGTAACAGAGAAGTGGGATCGTAAACCCCAAACGTTGTGAAACCGGAAATGCTATCTACACATTTTTTAAATTATAAAAATTTACACTTTAAATAATTAATGTGATTATCGAATATTACACAAATTTTATGTTGAATTAACATTGCGAGTACAAATGATTTCATCCAACATACGAATATTAAATATTTCGTAATGTCATTTAAATTTGCGCTGCCTACGCGTAATGTAAGTTAAAAAATAAACATTCAGCTATCTCATTCAATAATATTGCAAATAATATTATAGTTGAACCAAGTTGACGAATTCATTAAGAGTTTTCGTCAATTAGCAATATAAGTGATTTTGAGTTTCCAACCTTGTTTTTAGTATAACCTACCCCAAAACATTTTCTTCCCGATTTCTTCACAACACAAAACAAAATTGGTTTACAAAAAATATGGTTAAAAATAAAATATGATCATATGGCTGAATGGATGATTTAATAATAATTTTTTTTTGCTTTTCATCTTGAGTTTTTGTGTGGGAAATTCAATTTTTCTCTATTTATTTATTTCATTTTTGTTTTTTTTTTTTGGCAATTCACAGTTCTTTTAAACTAAATACCAGGACCGAAATTTTAATTTCTTGCCAACTAAAAAGAAATTGAAACAAACAAAAAATACTTTGCGTTGCATTTTATTTTTAATTTCAATAAAATTAAAAACAAACAAAAAGAAAATTGTCTAGTCAATCCGTTTAATTTTCTTAATAAAAACAATACGATTATGTATACGTATATGTATTACAAAATGTCATTAAAGTTGAAATTTAAATACAAAACAAACAATTTGAGGAGATTGTAAATAAATTTCAAAGTGAGTTGAAAAGTAACGGTTAAAATAAGCTTGAGGCGAATATGAACGTATAACATATATGTATGGCATACAAAAGGTTACAATCGAGTGAGAAATTATTCTGTAAAAAACTGAAGTACAATAACCTGACAATTTCAACTACGCTCTAAATAAATCAATTTTAAAAATGGAATTTCAATCAAAAAAAAATTGTTTTTTCACTTTTAATTAAAAATGTATTCTGATGAAATTCTATTTTCGATTTATTTTTTCATTAAATTTTGTTACACAAATTCAGTTGGCAAATAGGCGCCATTACAAATGTATAAAAAAATAAATAGTTTATTTAATTATTTTCTTTAATGATTTAATCCGATTTAAAATAGTCGTAGAATACTTAATTATTTATATATAATCGAATAAAAGTTATTGTTCAAATTCAAATTGATTGGCTTCAGTCACAATTAAATTAGAAACTAATATTCTATTTGCAAATATTTCGAGAATTTGATAGAAATAAAACAAACAAGTTGGTTGTTTAGAATTAGGGAAGAAGTAGCTCTGAGTGAAGTGAGTATCGTGTAACAAAGATTAAATTTCAGGCTATGCATTTTAGGAATGGAATTTTATTAATCTACACGCAAGAATGATTCCTGTGGCTATAAAAAGAATCAAACTCGCGCAAACAAAGGCATAATCGTATTCAGTATTCTTAGGTGTTATGCCTATCCAACCTTGAGTGCGTCACTAATCTCTTTTCGTTGAACAACCCAATTAATTCTTTGGACTGTGAACGTTGACCGTCGGTAAATTTATGCCTAAATATCAATCTGGAAGACGTTGGGACAAGCCGATTGGCTCAGACCATTTTGTTCTCATATGAAGTTATGCGCTATCATTTACCTCGGTTTTGATCAAACCGCCATTTGATTACAATTGATTATATCATAACATAACTCAGATGACACGCTGCCCGGGTAGGAACTGGCAATATTAAACAACAAACCAATCTTTGGCCCGTATTGGCGAGCCAGGCCTTGGCTAGTTAACTTTAGTTTGAGTCTGGGCCTGTTGTAAATGCCTAGACTGAACCAAGATTCAGTTTATTATATTCTGCGTTATTCACCTAAATCACCAGTTTAATGCATTGTAAACATGTGCAAGCCATATTTTGTCTATCTTTATTTTTAAATATGTTACTCTTTCCACAACCTTTTTCCACACATTTAAAGGAGGTGTGGAGAAAAAATTGGTTTGGAAAATCTGACCCAAGTTTTATTTTCCAGACTTGGTCCAAGCTTGGTTTGCCAGACTTGGCTCCAGGACATCATTCCAAGCTTGGCCCAATTTTGGGCCGTTTAAAAATGTTATGCCTGTCCCAAATCCCAAAAGCTCTAGCGCGGACTTGGCCCAGGCTTGGTCCATTAGCTTTTTCTTACCCGGGAGAGGACTCACTGTTTCATTCTGCGTTTTTTGATAAATATCGATTGTCTTTAGTCTTTAGGAATTCTCACTGGTCTCTTTCGATGTTTAGATCTGATGGTCATTACCTTTCCCATACCTTCCATTTTAAATATCAGAATTTGAAAAACGATAAAGTAAAAGTAGTGCTGAATTGTATATTAGCGTTGTGCTGCGGCCTTATTACTGAACACATAAATGTAAATTTGGACAATATTGTGAAGTTCGTATTGCCTAACATTAATCGGTAACGGTAACGATTTAACGGCAAGCAAACTTCCCAATATTTTATTTTCTAAATTCAGCTTAGACAATATTATGAAAAATTTTTTTCCTAAAATCGTTACCGTTACGATTTAATGTTATGCAATACGAACTTCACAATGTTGTCCAAATTCACATTTATGTGATCGGGAATAGGATCCGCCATGGCCCATGATATACACCTGCTTCGTCAATAGCCTTAGTGTAAATTTGTTTTTGGATAAGACAACTGGCGCATGATTTTGTTTCACGGTTAGCATTTGTTTTGAAATATAAAATTCATTATGCAAGTAATTTACTGCAAGTGCCAATCCAGTTCTTTTACTAGTACAAGCATCTATTATACACCGGGTCGGTGGTTAGGTTAGTTAATGCATCAGCGTTGTCAATATTTTGTATTTGTTTTAACAACAGAGAAAAAATTTCATTTTCCCAAAATGGCGCAGCTGACTTTTACCCAAAATGTTAGTTAGTCTGCTAAGCTGTTTCTATTGGAGATAATTAGTTTAACGACCATTCAAGCAAAATGTAGCACAATACTACCATCGGTTCAGATTAAGTATAAGTCTAACAGATATGCACTATTTATCTATACCAGATTGAGTCGCCATTTGTACCACTTCACAGAGTGTATCCGGAAAACGGTCAAAATCAGTCCCATTTTAAAACCTGAAAAACTTGAAGAAAAGGGAGAATTCTTACAGACCGATCTCCTTTTCGTCAGTCGCAAAGACAAAACTGATTGAAACACTTTTGCTTCCTCAGCTAACTAGATGCAACTTGGCACCACACCAAATTGGCTTCCGGAAAGCACATAGTACAATCACCGCGCTTCACAGAATACAAAACCAGATCAGTGATAGTCTGAACCAAAAACAACTCTGTGCTAAAACAACTTATCAAAAGCTTTCGACACAGTGTCGCATGCTGCACTACTTGATAATGAAGACCTAAACACTAATTTGCTAGGTCTGATAAAGCAAGTCATTTGATGGGCCATCGAGATCACTTGCTCGAGGAATGTAACGTATTGCCGGTTCGTGAACATAATGAAATGCTTACCAAACAATATCCATTGTCCCGTCACCAAGAGCAAAATCCTTGTATTTTGGTGTTAGTGGATACATACGGTGATACAAGAAGAGGTTTAATTGAGTAGAAAGTTCGATTACCTGCAGAGATTCGAGCTTTTATATCTGTAACTCTCGACACTTACCAAAATCATCCTTAACCGAGAAATGTCCATCGGTGGTACATCGGCCTTGCCGGAAGCCACACTGATATTCTCCAAACAGTTGTTCAGCAAAAGAATTGATTTTGGATAGCAAATTATATGAAACGATCTTCTATTCTGTGCAAAGTAGAGCGATTCCCCCGTAAGCGATTACCTTTCTTATGGATTGGTATCAGCATAGCTGAGTTCCAGTCCTGTGGCAGGGTTTCAGTCCTTCAGATCATTTGAACAAGTTCAAACAATCTTAAGGATAGAGTTTCACCACTATGTACAATCATTTCGGATGTTATACCAGGATTTTATATCGGATGTCATTTCGGCAAAGATGTCATTTCGGATGTTATATCGATATCAGGTGCTTTATTGCATTTTAATTTTGACAGCGCCGCTTCGAATTCCTCTTTGGTGGGTTGGTCTACATGTACCTATCACGCACGAATAAGCTTTGCTCGTCGTCCGACTTGTTGCTGGTCGTCACTTAAGTTGAGAAGTTTTTCAAAATAAGCGGCCCAAGTATCTAAAATATTTTTAAGGTCTACTTGTAGCTCCCCATCTTCGTTTTGAATAGCTGTCGATCTAGTTTGAGGTCCCTTCTTTAAGGTTTTAACCTGTTGAAAGAAGTTACGCGATTGATGTTCCTCTTCGTTCGTCTACATAGCTTTGTAGCGGCTTGTCTTGCCTGTTTATAGTTCTCCTTTGTGGACCTGGTGTTGCGTCCTTGTAGACATTTTAGATAGCAATCTCTTTTGTATTGAATTGCGTCAAGACATGCCATCTATGGTTTCTGGGAGTGGTTTTGTGGTCGTCCAAGTATTCCCTCAGCAGCGCTTAAGACAGCATCCCTGAGTAAATACTATGGCATATCGAAGTCTCCATTAATGGTTTCTGATTTCGCCAACGTTTCAGCAATATTGTTTTGATATTTTTCTTCTGTTTCAGCATTCTTTAGTGATGAGATGTTAAAACGTTTCGTTCGGTTGATTGAATTTTGGAATGTCTGGATTTTTTGGAAAGTGGAACCTTATTTTAGCACATACAAGAAAATGAGCACTTCCAATGTATGCACCTCTAAAGGATCGCACATCCAGAACACTAGAAAAGAAACGTGCTGTTACTAGCAAGTAGCATGTGATCAATTTGATTTTGAGTGTTTCCATTCGGTGAGACCCAAGTCTGCTTATGAATCGATCGATGCGGAAAGAATGTACCGACAATTCTCAAATTATTTGATTATGCAAACTTGGACATTCTTTCACCATTATCATTCGAATTCAAGTGCAGGCTGTTGGGGCCCACCACACTTCCATAAGTGATATCTCTTCCAACCTGCCCATTAAAGTCACCAAGAATTATAATGAAGTCGCGTGATGGTGTTTGTTTCATATAATTCATAACCTCTTCCAGTGCTATGTAGAAATTATCCTTCTCGTCAACGGTCTTAGCTTCAGTAGGTGCTTGCACGGCAATAAGAGAAATATTGTTGTACGGCATCTTGTATGCGTGCACCAAAAGAAAACCAGTTCCAAATTTACGAAAAACTTACGAAACTTCGGTTGGGTGACATGTTTCTTGTCCACTTTTGGGACAAATATCAATTTTGCAATTTTCTATGAATCTTGAGTGCTTCAGTGTTCAGTCATCCTCCAAATTTCTAAGCTTTGTTTTCTTATCCATTAATGCTCCAAATTGAAGCTTAGGTGCCCCTTGTCTTAATTAATTATGCAATCGGGTCTATTAATCAAGCTTCACTTGAATACATATAATTCCATTTACTTATCTTATATCGGTAATCAACCCACAGCATTGTTTCCGGGCCCGCCAATTCGGAGCCTATTTGATAAAGCACTAAACCACGCATCACACGAGGTCTTATATTGCTTTTATTACCTATGTTTATTGCACATGCACTAATGCCATCCGGCAAGTTTGTTTCTAGAAGAAGACGCGAAAAACATTCCCAAAAACCTTAAAGGACTTGGACTGTCTTTGATAAACTTTAATGCCCGACTGAAATCATTTAAGTAATATGTGTGGGATCTACTTGTAACCAGAGTTGGTTTGTTTTAAACACTTTTGTTTTAAACACTGTTTAAAACAGTGTTTAAAACAAATTGTTTTTTTTTAAAAAAACAATGTTTTAAACAAAAATTGTTTTTTTTTAAATATTGCAATGCTGCTTATTTGCTATTCAATATAACTGTTGTGCACTGTCGTGTTTTGGCGTTTTTAATACATTTGATAATCTTAAGGAACCTTTTAGCACCTTAAACGTCATTAAAATTTTAAAAAATTTTCAGATAACCTAGAGAATCACGGAAATCTTGAAAATCTTTAATAATCTGAGAATATTTAGGATACTTAATTTCTTTGAAGTTTATTCACTCCAATTACATATTTTCATTTAAAACCAACAAAAACGAATATTCGTAGCATAAAACATATTCAAAACAAAAAAAACACAAAAAAAACAAAAAAAACACAAAAAAAACAAAAAAAACTGTTTTAAACAATAAAAAACGCGTTTTAAACAAAAAAAACAGTTTTTTTTGTTTTTTTTTAAAAAAACAGTGTTTTTAACCAACGCTGCTTGTAACTAATGAATTTTTCGTGGTGCCTCAACCTAGGCGTCGACGACGTCGCAATCACCGTATTGGAAAAAATTCGACCACGTGGAGCGAATTAAAACTTGAATCAATACTAACTAAACTTCTTGCCAAAACTGAATTAATTCTGTTGAAGAGAAAATATAAAAGTCCTGTTTTTTCCATCACTCTGAATTTATGCCACTATTAAGGTTCCATATAAAGAAAAAATTACCCTTTTCAGCAAACAACTTTCGAACTTTATTCAAGCAAAAATTCCAAAACAAACGATGAGGTCTAAATTGCATATTTTCCAACAGCATTAATTTTCTGTTTATGTCAAGGTCAACGACATTATAGCCGTGTTCGATTTGACTGAAACAACTGAAGCAACTGAAAAATTAAATGCAATTGTTGTTGTTTTTTCAGATGTTTCAGTCAAATCGAACGCACCTTATATGTCTTATTTAGGCTGCGAAAACATAGACAGAATGCTGCTACAACCGTCTTTTTATAACACGCAATATTTCGAACATTACGCAAATTTTACCATGACAACTAAAAAACAAAATATTTCTTGACAGTTTGAACATTAAATAACAAAAATAAAATATAACCTCACTTTCGTTTAATTATACCCGGATTACACATATCGGACCTACATCATTTATCTTGTAAACATACCCACTCCATGATGCAATCCTAATTATAAATAATATACATATCAAATTTCTACTAATAACTAGAATTTCAAGCTTATTGATTCCAATATCTATTACACCGATAATCTAATTTACAAAAACAAAAAAAAATAATTGTCGTATAGGTATTTCAAGTTAAAACTACAAATGGATATATATTTGTTTTTACAAATCATATCCATCAAGGTTACTTAAAAATGTATATTACTATCACATATTTGGATATAATAATTTTATACTACTAAATAATTTTATATGACTCACAAGAATACAATTTTATTTATGCAAATAAATTTTGTAAAAATCGAACAAGATATTTAAATTTAAAAACCTTACCTTTACGGTAAAAATATTGAAGAAAAAAAAAACACACAAGATTAACAACCCAAAATTTTTTATATTAACTAATTTTTTTATTTTTTTTTTACAAAAATCACTTAATTTTTATAGATAATATCGATAAGAGAATAAACACGTTTCTTTTTTATTAACTGTAATTAATTTTCAATAACACAATAACAATACACTAATTTTTTTATTTGTCACATTAAATGAGGTAAGTACATGAATTTAATTTCACAATATGTGATATTGTTCACAAAACAACCAACAATTTCAATCCAGTCTTCTTGAAAGAAAAACTACTACTAACATACATAACACCCGACATCAACTCACTCAATGCTCAATGATAATCTAAAAAACAAACGAACTGAACTCGCAAAGCAACACGATGACGATGTGAGATAACTTTTTTTAATTATTGAATGAAATTTGTTGTAAAGAGAAAATAAATATAAAGTAGGGATATGGAGAACGGAAAGGTTGTGTTTGATTGGCTTTTTCTCCTTACTTTGAGAACTTGAAACCGGATTGAGTTAAGAATTTCATGTTTATTTTCCATTTTTTTCCATTCAAAAATCAAGATTGTGTATTTTTTTATATGAATAACATGTTTTTGTTTGTGGTATTTTTTAAACTATTCTGTTTTTATTTATATTTGGATAAGAAAGAGGAGAATACAGATGAACAAAAGAAAAGAAATAAAGATTCTGTTGGAAAGGTATTTTTAGTGTTTTGTTGTTATTGTAATCATTTGAGATATACATAATCGAATTGTTAGATAAAAAATGCGTCTGTCGATATATTTGAATTGAACACAAATGTTTTAATTGTTTAACTAGTAACGTTTTTTATAAAACATATCAACAAAAGTATCATTGAATAATATATCGTAGAATATGAATAAAGTCAGCAATGCTGCTCAGATGAAAACCGAGGTTCTATATTAGTGATATTACATAATGTAATTCTGATAGAATGAAAAAAGACTTCTGTGTCCCAATTGAATACAAATGGGATGCATTTCGTAACGCAACCAACATGCCAGAGGAATCAATAAACGAATTAAGGAAATACGAATATTTTTTCTCTTTAACAGTTTTATATCACATTTAAACTGTTGTACTTGACCTAAATTAACTAAACCTTAAAGAGTCGTGTTAAATTATTCGAAGCAAAACTTGGCCATTTTCATCAAAAAATTTTGGGAAACTGATCGCTAAGGTCTTGAATATCCTCTCTAGCATGAGCTAAGTGAAGTAGGTACTAGGTAATACTTGAGATTTTTTACGGAAGGGATGACTTCGAAGGACTCGAGGAAGAACACTCTAAACTAAAAGTGGAAGGCTAAATCTCTTAGATCAGATATTTAGCTTTAGTAACAACTTTAGCTTCAATAAAGTTTCGCTGCAGCTTCTACATGAAAGCTAGTTAAATTTTATCTTTATAGATATGCGATAGAATTTTCACAGGCGAACTTAGCAAAAGACTTTCTTATTTTATTTTAGAAGCTTTTTCCAAAACTTATCAAAATAACTCTCGAAAAAGCTTTTGAAAAAAGATTATAGAAGCCGTCATTAAGATTGAAATAGTTTTGATTGTAACAATTTGAAGTTCTTATAGAAGTACAAAGCTAGCTTCCATATCAACATTTTAGAAGTTTTACCAAGACTGTTATGCGATTTGAAACATGTTAAACTAACGGAATCTGTTGCTTCTATTATTTTTACTATAGAAGCTTATTCGAAGTTGTATTTGTGACGGTCGATTTGTTTTTGGCAGAACATTATTGTGCAAAGTCTTCGACTGTTTTTGTTTTTAATGAATTATTAGCGTATGTTTTGCACAATATAAAATATTCATAATTTAGAGTCTGAATAGCCAAAAATATAAAGTTAACTAAAATAAGAATTATTGGGTTGGGAAATGGGGAATGACGGATATTTAATTATAATTTGGCTGACTGTAAAAGTGATAACTAACGTTTTCTTTAAATTTCTGAGGGCATCCTCGTCGGAATACTAAAATTTAAAATGTTTTTGTTAGTAAGGTTAGTTGTTAGAACCCGCGAAGCTTCGAGCTAGCTATATGTGACCTGCTGTGTGTTCGCTCTTGCTACAATATATAACGCACCCTTGAAACAATTTTTATTTTACAACTCGATTTCTTTAGTGGTATGATATAAATACAAAACGAAATCGAAAACGCTCTGTACATATACACAAAAATAATTGCTATTATTGATTTATGTTGTTTCTAGGACTAATAGTTGTCCTATTTGAATATTAATTTGAAAATTAAGTCAATAACGGCATAATTGTTTTAGTATTTCTAATTTTAATAGCATGTAGAAAGTAACGCATATCATTGTGATCATTAAAATTTACATATACTGTTGCCTAAGTTATATAAAATCTAGTTTGATTAAAAAATTCTAATAATGTGTAATGGGCAAGATATTACTTTATCAGATGTACTTCCAGTTTCCGTCCTATAATATGCTATAAGACTTATTCGAAAATATATGTACATATATATTTTCAATGTCATTTCAACCTTGTTTGTGTAACAACACAATTATTAAAAACATTCCTATGTTTATATGAGCCGTTTCCGGTATTAAATTATTTTTTTCCTACGCCCGATAGTGAAAGTAGGCTTTTCAAGCTGTCAGTTGATGGTTGAAAGTTTGTATTTGCCACTTGGCGAGCGGCAATGTTTCATTGCCGCTCGCCGAGCTGAAAATAAATTCATACATACAGTAAAAAAATTATTTATTATGAATAATATTAAACGTTATTGGACAGTTTTGACAATTTTCAATTTTAATTCCTGAATCTATTTTGTTACTAGCTAACGTACTTGTGACGCTATGATTATTACTGATAATATCTGGTTGTTGCTTTTTTCCAAGAATTTTATGAGATAATGAAGCTTTATTTTCTAGTGATTCTTCGATATATCCCTCTGCTATTGCAGTAGACTTCCAACCGCCATGAAGTTTTAGACTAGTTATGTCGGCCCTAGAATCTGCTAGTAAAGTTGCCGAGCATCTTCGAAAGCAGTGACCAGTGTATAAAGCAGAATCAGGCAAATTTTAAATATTCTGCTATATGTTTTGGCATGTTCCCAAATGTGTTCATTCCCTCGATACGATTTGTCACTTTCACATTTCAAATCGCCTCGTCGTCGAGTTTAACGGGCGAAAAGCCACATATTTACGGTAAAAGCTTAAATAATCGAGATCTCGTTCTCCGCCGTTTCACACAATAAATGTACGCTGAACTGCGGTTTTGGTATTGCGGATTTTCATAGGAATCCAGAAATACCAAACACTAAAGCAACCTAAAATTTTCAGAATAATTTATAATATTTTATCTTATTTATAAATATATTACCTTCAACATCAAGTAAGATTTATCAGGAGCATCTTACAGAAACCTATTAATTTGTTCTCTTTTGAGGATCTTTGATTTTTTGGGTTTATACTGTAATAATTGAACTTTTTATTGAAATATAGTTATAGAAATTATATTCTATTACAAACTTCTATTACTGAATTTAGAAAACAAACAAAATTCACTTGAAAATCTCTTATATGAATCACAGAAACACTACTTGCTAACAAACCAAAAATAATTTAACTAAGAATAGAATCACAATTATACAAATAAAAATATAACGAAAAAGCTTACATTAATTTTTATTTCTTTTATTATGTCTTCTTCATGGTTAATATCTCCCATTTGTAATGATTCCGCCGTTTACATAAACTCTTTCAAATTTCCATTACTTATGTGCACTTCTTCCAAAAACATATATTAAATTATGGCCTTTAACATTCCATATTGAACACCATACATAGAAAAATACTGGATGTGAACCATTTGCCATTAACAGCTCTTTAAAATAAGGACTTCACAAGCAAAGAAAATTAATTTATGAGTTCCGATTTTTTTACCTTCACAAGCAAAGGTTATATCCAAAAGATCTACATTTCCTCGTAATCTTTCAAATTGCTTATTTATATTGGTTGAAAGTTACTCCATTCAAGGAAAAAAACATCGCCGTCCACCATGGTTTGATTTGTTGTTTATACTTATTACTTTTGTCAAGTAATTAATTAATAGCGGAATTGAGAAGAAAATATTAATGCCGAACTTTTTGTTTTCACTACACTATGTGTTTCACTACGATATGTGATGGTCAAACATAAATAAATAAATATAAACACTTCGATATTCTAATTGAAAATGAATAATTTAATTTTTTTATGATAAAAATTTTACACATTTCTTTCATATACAAACATTAGATTAGAATTAAATTTTTTTTCTTTTTATATTATCCGCATTTATCAGTATGATTTAACTTTATATACTGATTATAAATTGTACTAACTAATTTTAATTTAAAAATTATACTAATCGAATTGATTTAAACAATTCGTACTTTTATATCATACCATCGATCTTCTGTTTCCCCTTCCAGCAATAATAAACATGTTTATTAATTGAAATTTAGTGACGTAACTAAACCGTCAACAGTAGTACAGAAAAATGTAGCTATGTTTACCACAATTTAAGAAAATTTAATAAAATTATGATTGAGTTTGAAAACTATTATTTTCAGAGTAAAAGAGTAAATAGTCCGTCGTTACAATACCTTTTGATTGCTTTTTTAGAAAGGCAATCAATCGGTTAAATTTTGAAATGTCAATATTATGTTTGGTGGATATAGTGGTTTTGAACATCGAATATATGGACCACGCCGTTGATGATTTCTTGGTCTTGACAATTTCGGATATATAAGCAAGCATGACATTTTCTGAATAAGATGATCCAACTTTATTCATTTTGCACCATTTAACGAACAAGTCATATTCTCTTTCATACCTTTTTTGATTTTTCTGGTAATAAATTTAAAATTACACTCTCCGCGGCTTCTACGATGTGTGGCGGAGTGGAATCTATTTCATTTTCATAACTGCTATCCATAGTTTTAGTAAATTTTATTATATTGCAAAATTACGTGTTTACTATTTATACAATATTTATTGATAAAACAAAATGAAACGCAAAATTTCCTTAGAAACGATGTAGCAAGGCTAATATGATAGAAATAAAAATAATTCTTTACAGAGATTGAATGTAAATCTTTATCTAGGTTTTGATCAATTTGAAGCGGGAGGAGGAAAAATAGTATGCATGCTTCAAGCGTAAAGTGACTTTTGTACTCGGAGGCGAAATTTACAGCGCGAGCCGTAGGCGAGATTCACTTTCCGCTTTAAATATGCAATATACTATTGTTAATTTTCTATATTTCTTCATCTAAATATGAAAAAATTGTAGAGAATTAATAAATTGAAGAAAATACACAATTTCAATATAGAATAAACTTTATGCTGACCGAGGAATTTACATTTTGGCTTGTGCATGAAAATTTATTTTAAATTGTTTTTTTTTATTTCATCAGATGGGGTTTGGTAGCTAAAACAGCTAGTCGGTTTTGAATAATGGAGTTGGATAGTTGAGTTTGAGGTTTTATAGTTGAAATTGTTGAGTTATAAGGTTAAGAAAAAGGTTAAGGTTATAAAACCTAATTAAGTTATTAGGTTTTATTCAAACCTAATCCCAATCCCTAGTTGGCATGGTATCTTCGGATATTAGGAGACGTTATTTAATAATTTATTAAAATTAACACTAAACATGCCTAACTTAGAATAATAAGTTGGTTTTGGTGAAATTTAGCAGATAGTGAAATTTAAGAGAAATGTTTCGGTGCAAATACAGTATTTAAAGAAAGTGTTTCGGCCTGGATTAGAAATCTATTTATATAATGTGTAGGTCAAAAATAGAGTTAAATGAATTTTTTTCAGTATAAATTTAAGAAACCAAACAGAAAAAGAAAAAAAAAATGTTTGTGCTAAAATGAAGAAAAACAATTTATGTGTTAATAAAATATTGTATGAACTGTGCAAAATATATGTATTTCAATATAATCTTGAATGGAGGATAATTAGTTAAATAAAGGAAATTTGGAACAGTTATGGTGGACTTATCTGTTGAGCTGCTATACTACGTCGTCCACTTATTCGTCTCAATATTTATGACGGGAAGAAAGTCTTTACAACTGGATAAACCATGTTAAACCCGTAGACTGAGGCCTATTGGGCAGACTTTCTTCCGTTAGAGGTTTTAAATTAAAACAAACACTTTAACTTTAAACTTTCGGATAAGTTTATTGATTGATTCTTCGTTACAATTTTCATTTAATTTATAGTGGAATTGATAGAGGGTTTCCCCGCTATAATCCCCTCTTAAGATTACATTTATTTACATTTATTTTCATAATTAAATCGATTAACCAATTATCAATCGATTTATTATGTGAAGTTAATATCGGTCAATATTATATTAAATAAATATAATTGCCTCGTTCAGCAGTAATTTCGACAAATTTTATTTAAATTTTATTCAAGTTTATTTTTGTGATGTCATCAACTTTAATATTATTTTAAGTTAATTGGGTTTCCTTATAACATGTATATCGTGGGAATTTATAGAAATTAGATCTAGGCTTTAAGTTGTTGATGACTTATTTAATTGTTTAGAATAGTTTGGTTGGGAGAATAACATATGTAATGTATGTCAATTGGATTAGTCATACATATGTTACACAGTGAAGTTCAGGTGTGTTTTACTTCGCAATAATAATAGAGGAAATATTCATGAAAGAAATTATCTTTCAACAACTGTTGATCCTGTTCTTGGTGTCTTTTTGATACTGGGTGGTGGATAACAACGCAGACAGCCTCTTCATTACCGGAAAGGAAGAAGATAGCATGACGTGACAAGAGGTAAATAAGGTTGTGATGAGTGAAAATAATTGTTTTACCTATAGTTTTGTTAAAAGTGCAATTTAGTGATAATGATGCAGGGATGAAGGAGTAGAATTTAGGAGGGGAGTTGTCCACAACTCCCCTCCTAAATTCTACTCCTTCATCCCTGCATCATTATCACTAAATAGCACTTTTAACATATTGGCTGCCCATCTCGCGATGAACCGAAGAGTGGTGGTTATTGTTGTTGTTTTTTTGTTTTGAGCACGCTATTGGTTTCAGTAATATTTGTACTAAATTTCTTATAAAGCGGTCGGTAGGTAGAACCTTCGATCTATAATGAGCTAGTGGCGGGTGAAGATAGTGTTGGTGTGCACGACCAACTGATGGACCTTCACGGACCACCAGACAAACCTCATACTACAAATGTTTAAAACTCGCTGCTTATAATTTTTAAGAAAACGACTCCTAATTTATATAAGATTTCAAAAAGGTACATCCATACCATACTATATCTCTGTTATCGGAGTATCTCAGTATTTCCCATTTAATGTTGCGGTCCATATTTCCATATTATATTATTTTCTAGCATATGAGCAAACGCAGATAATGGTTTTAATCAATTCATTGTTATGTTAGAATTAGGGTGGCGTTGAATTTGTGTAATTTTGAGATAAAAATCAAACAATAAAAAACAAACAATCTTTAATTATTTTAAATCTTAAAATTAAATAAAAAAAAATACCAAACTGAAAAACAAGTTAAATTAATTCAACCCCTTTTAAATATTATGTCGATCCTTATCCTGTTGTTATTGAAAAAACAGATGGTTGTTGTTTACATTTAGCAATTAAGAAATTATTTTAGGGATGAAAGTTAATAGTTGCTGGGGAATTTCAAAAAAGATTTTTGATTTTGTTCAAAATAATCTAAGCAATTTATTTCGAAATGGTAGATTATACACCAAGGGGAGAAAACTTTTTCTCGCCTGAAGTGTATATACTATTTTTTGCACGGTTACAGGATAATTTAAATACACATCTAAAAACTAATCATTTAAGTAAAGCGAAAATTATAAATTTGAATATGCATCATATATATGTGCGTTGTATATCATGGAGTTGTAATCTTTTACTTCCTAGGAACACAAAACCGTTCCATGTTTTTTAATAATGAGCATTCTTTTAAATTGACCCACAAATTATGTTTCCTCTCTTTACAATGTCAAAGAATAAAAATTGGGTTATGATTTTATAATAAACAGTTCATATGCAGATGTTTCATTTCATAAATTCAACCGCTATTTTACTTAATTACACCCAAATTATGGTTCCGCCTGATGATTTCAACTGAATTACACTGTTTATGGTTCTGATGGGAGATAATATCAGTTTTGTTTGTTTGTGTTTAAAACAAATACTGTTGACTAAATTGATGAAGGATTTTAAGGTAAGATTTGTATATAGTTTTTTTTTATTAAAAGTTAAGCATGTTTGTGTTAATTATAATAAATTATAAATTAACGTCTCTGAATATCCGAAGATGCCATGCCAACTAGGGATAAGAATGGAATGCAAATCAAGTTACTCTAAGAAATTTATGAACGTTGACTTTAAAGCTTTGAGGATTAAAGTCATCAGAGAAAACCCAGGAAGGTAAGGCATTCCAAAGATGAGAGACTCTGTTGAAAAAGTCAGGTTGGAAGGCTACAGTTCTACACCTAATTATTTGAACCGTTAAGGGATGGGCTGCTACGGTTGCTCTGGTGTGACGCGAAAGGTTTGCTGATCTCTTCAGAAGCTCGTTCATCCATAATATATTTATAAAATATAGTCAAATATAAGACAAATATAGCAACATTTCTTCTGTGCTGCAAAGAACCAAGACCGTTAGTAAGACTTGAGCTACCAATGAGTTTAATAGCTCTACGCTGTACAAAATCAAGGCAATTTAGACTACTCAACTAAGCTCCACCCCATATGTGAGAACAGTATTCCATGCAGGGACGTATAAAAGATTTATAAACCAAAAGAAGTTGTTTGCTATTGAAAACTTACGACATCGCCCTAAAAAACCTAAATTTTGAACACCATTCTTAGCCAGATTAAAAATATGAGAATTCCACTTTATTTTATTTTCAATATCAACTCTTAGAAGTCTGACAGATTCATTCTCTAAAAGATTTTTGGGGTCAAACGTTAATGGAAAAGGATTAGGTGTCGTTATTCTAGCAAAATGGCAAACCTGTGTTTTGCTTGAATTGAATTGACCTTGAGGAACTCCTGCATTAGTTGAAAAAGTATTCGATGATACACCGTCAACATTAACCCGAAATTTTCGATCAGATATAAAGCTCTGTGTCCAAAATATAAGCTGATCGTCTAAACCATAGGATCTCAATTTGCATATAAGGTTGTTATGCCATACTTTGTCAAATGCTTTGGAAATATAAAGACCGAATATTTCTCCAAAGTTCTCAAACAAATTGTCCAGATATGAGTTACAAAAGACAGTAAATCTCCCGTCGCTCTTCCTTTTCGAAAGCCATATTGTCTATCATTAAGTAATTTGGAAGACTCTAAGAAGCTCATTATATTAAAATTTACATATTTCTCAAAAATTTATTCTCAACTACCGATAAAATTGAAATGGGTCTGTAATTTGTAGGATCAATCTTACTGCCCTTTTTTGAAACTGGCTGTACACTAGCCATTTTCCATATTTCAGGAAAAATTCCTTTCTTATAAGACAAATAGAAAATTTTAGTGAGGATTGGTGCTAGCTCCCTAGCAAATGTTTTAAGCATAACCGGAGGAATAAAATCAGACCCTGTTGCCTTGTTAGTATTGATTTGTAAAAGCATTTTTCGAATAATACTTTTTCGAAAAATTATCCGCCCATTTTATAAGAAACTTTAGAAATAACCTAAACCTGGAAAATAGGTTCTTTTAAAGTAGAATTTATAGAGAAATAATGCCCAAGCAAATTAGCTTTCTCATTTGGATCAATCTTCATCTATTAACTTTCGACATGAATTTCTCTCTTTATACGGTACTGTCTAAGGTTTTCATCGGTTTTGTTTTGATTAAACTCTCGAAGAGCCGAAACCGAACGGTAAAGTCCAAAGACAAACAGCGTTTGACTTGGGCAACTAATTTTTAGTGACACCATATTGTGAAATTTTGTATTTAATTCAAATTTATTTAATCTCACATGTGGTATAGTTAAGTATTCCTAATATAAGCACAAACTCCATTCTTAATGTAGAAAGAAAATTCAAGCTCATAATTCGGACAAAGATATCTACTTTTATCTAAGGTCACAGCACGCGCACTGATAATTGTTTCAGTTAAAAACAAAATTTCAGGTTTCATATTTTCAAGAAAAAGATGGATTGAATTAAGGTTAACATTCAATCCTCTTATGTTCGCAAAACTGATGGATAATCTTGCCATTTTAATTCATAGAGAAATTTATGTGAAACACATAAGCACAATAATACGCAAACAAATAAAACCTAAATTGCCTACTTCAACAGCTGGACAACCTCAATCTGAGTCTAGGTTGACTGTTAAAATCGACAAATTAAATAAGTAGAATATTATTAAAGAAACATCAACACATAGAATCTTAATACTTCCTGTTAGAAATCCATGAGAATTTTGAATTGATACTATATACTCGCGATTGTGAATGTGTATGGAGTTCGTTAATATTTTGTCAGTATGACAACGAGCGATCTGCGTAATAGTGTAATAGCGATCTGGGTAATAAGCCCAGATCCTCTCTGCTTAATATGATTTTAAGGGGCAATACTTTGCTGGGATTGCTACCCTAATAAACTTATTTACACCTACGTTGCTGTTGGTGAGCAGTAAGCAGTGTACGATGTACATACCAGCTTACGGTGGTGACATTTTGGTACCTATTTTGCTGAACTAACGCCATAGCTGGTCGTCTACCGAATGCATCTCATACCGAATGCATTTAATTGTAATTTTAAATTTACCGTTATGTCGTTTCTTCGTTAAAAATGAGCCAACTCTATTTTGATTCTATCCGATTTTCCAAAACCTGATTATTTTTTAGCACAGAAAAGTCGTGAACGTATAGCGAGATTTTGAAAGATAAAAAATGTAAACAAATTTAATCAAAACACTTATTGCATATGGTAATATTCAAAAACTGTGCGATGTAAAATTAAATAAAAATTGCAATATTGATAAGGTGCTCTTTTAATTTTTTAAATGACCCAACCTAACCCATTCGGCTGGGTTAAAAGTGTTGTTTACCTCTCCTCGAGTATTTATTAGGTATATTTGAAACAAAAAGGATATGTTTCGGATGTTTTCGGTTCAATATATAACTATTTTTCTTCCGTGGTGATTTTTTTGAAACATGTTCCATTGCTGTCAGAAGTAACTGTAGCGAAGAAAACATATTTAAATTTAAAGAAAAAATGTACGAAGTAAAATTCTAAATCTTCTAAATTTAAAATTCGGGTTTTTTTTTGTTTAAAGGCTTATTTTTGAGGCTCCTGTTTTGAAGCCATATTGACCAAAAAAAAATTCGGGTTTAAAACCATTCTTCTCCATCATCGCTTAGACTTTGCATTAACAAGACATCTTTTTTAGTAGTATATAAGGAATGCTCCCGAAAGTTTTTGAAGCTTTTCAGTTTTTTCCATTTTGCCCCTTGACAAAGTTTTCTTTCAAATGCAAAATATTTTGTTGGTTTATTTTCTTCCTAAATACAAAAACCAATTGTTTTTGGCACCTGTAGCGTAAGACTAGTTTTTCTATTTTTAGTAATAACAAATTGCTATCAACTGCACCATGTTTTAAATTGCATAAATACATTAAATAAATTGCACAATTTTATTTTTTAACGACTGTAATAGAAAATAATGTTTTTCTACTCCTATTACAGTAAATTATAAATTACATCACAGTATCCATGACATGTAAATTGATTATTTCAAATAGCGTGCGGTAAGTTAAAAAAAGCGTGCGGTAATGGATTTTCATATATATATTACCGCACGCTTTTAATAAAATGAAAAATTTTTATTTAAAGAAAAATTTGATTCTTAAAAATTAAATATTTCAATTCATTTTTCACACAGAATAATGCAAAGCCTACCACAATTTGTAAACTATTTGCATTTAATTGATAATTAGTAGTTCATTTTTTCAAGTAATTATATGCGTTTGGGCATTAAAACAAAGTCGTAGAAAAAGTATATAACAAATCTCGAGTTGTAAAGCATTTTCCATGCTCGTGAAGATACTGCACTCGACGCTACGCGTCTGGTGCGCAAAATTTTCCCTCGCATGTAAATTGCTATTTACAACTCTAGATATGTAATATACTAATTTCTATCTATCAGTTTAAAACAGAAAGTTGGCTTTTGCTGTTTAGCGTGCATTTTTAATGTTTTCTGCTCATGGACGGAAAGTAAAAACACAAGTAAAACCAAAGACATAATGGACAAAGACATAATATTAATTTCTTCTCCCCAAAACTCTTTTGATTTTTTGGCTCAATAACCCGAGGCGTCTTTTTTAAAAAAGGCAAAAATCATTTATATCTACTATAATATCCAAATTTTTGTCTGCGATAGTTCACCAAAATATACCAAAAACACATCTTTAGAATAAAAATTTCCTGTATTTTTGTTCTTACACCAATTGATAAATCATAGGTAAGCTTTTGCATACCGGATTTTAGATTTTTCAGGCAACAGATCTAAAGTTAAATTGTTGGCTGCTTCGTTTATATGAGGTGAAGTGCTAATTATATCACTTTCATCACTATACTGCTCATTTTAAATTATTTTTATTTAAAAATATGTAGATATAAACAAACTCTGTATAAATTTTAAATTTATTAATTTAAAACTTTAACTTGATGTCCGATACGTTTTTTAAACAACAAATAAATGCCTCCTTGGCAACTTTGATCGCATTTGTCGGCAGTCGTTAAAAAATAGTATGTATACTTTGAGCAGAAAGTAACATTGCTGCTCTGACATGATTGCTGGTTTCGGCTACGCCTCAACCAGCAATTTTCATGCTCGAGCAGCAATGTCGTACTTTCTGCTCTTAATATACAATGTACTATTGTAATTTAGTTTTGTTTGTGTGGTTTGCAAAACTTTATCTCTTACACTGGATATCAATGACAGTTTTTATAATATGTTCCGCATCTTCACTCTTGTTTTAATCATAATCATACAACCAATTATATCTGCGACATCACGTCACAGTAAGTTACTATTTATTTTATTAGTATAATCTGACATTTCATGAAGAATATTCAAACAATAGTCATTAACGTGATAAACTTCATATTCAAAACATAAATTCGTCATACCCCTTTGATAGCTCAATTTGCTCAGAAACCTATCTAAAAGAATATGGAAAGAGAAAGCAATCCCGTCAGAAACCTTTTAACAAGACAACTTAAGTTCCTCATCTTTCAACAGCACACTACAGAGAGCGATACCTAAATTATATATCACACATAAAAAATATATATACCTCACATAAATCAATGCCATTGGAGATATTAACCTAAGATACCTGTGTACCAAAATCCGGTCAATCGGTGAAGTAGTTTCTGAGATATCGTGTCTATATACAAATACACTCACACACGGACAGGCGCTTATGCAAACGCATAAACTATCTTTAAAGACTACAGCGATTACCTCGGCCCTCGCTTTCGATAGTTAATAAATATTATAATGAAATATATTAGTGGAGGTTTAGTATTGTTTTGCATTTAAAAAATTAAATATTTCAATATATCACTTATTCAATGGTTTTAAACTTTAACTACTCTACAATATTTTGCTTTGATAAAAATTAAAAAAAATTGAATAAGTGAAATACTTAATTTTTTAAATGCCATTTCGAATTGACACAGTACTAAAGTAGTTTTTGTGAAATAAGTTAGTTGAAGTGAATCGCGGTAGGAACTAATGCGAGCTATACTATAAAAGCTTAACTATGTATAAGTTATCTCACATAGCTTAGTTGAAGCGTATAGCGGTCGTAACTCCTTGATGTCTAGACATAATCAATATTAGAAACCATTTTTGAACTAACAGATAAATTGTCATCTAAAAATATCGATGTACGTCAAAATTATCATATTAATAACAGTATTGAAAGCTAAACAAACGCATCCCTAATCACCTAAAGAGATTGGAACAAAATTCCAAACAAAAATATAAATTTCAATTTATGACCGACAAAAGAAATAATAAAAAAAATTCTAAAGAATTTTACGATCATAGCAACAACGAAACAACAACAAAACAATACAGTGAAAAGGTTCAAAATTACAGAGAAAAGTAAAATTCCTTAAAAGAGGATATTTGTTATAATTATTAGTTATAACAAAAGGAAAATATAGAATCTTAAATTTGCAACAAAAGTACATTCATATATCCATACTACCATGTGGAAGCTATGTACTTAACGTTGAATCAATACTCAACAGGTTATTTCATGTTTTTTTTAAGTTTTTCCGTTAAAATAACAAAAACATTTGCTATTTTTAGAATAAAATAATACACTGTATAGAATTCCGTGGAAGTATTTTGGATAAAAAAATATGTACATACAAAACCGGACATTCGATTGTTTACACCTACAACTCTTTTACAATAAATTAAATTAACCAATCAAGTTCTGATGTCATAAATTTACGATATACGATTTGAGGGTGTTATGGAATTTCGGTTTGTAATGAAATAGAATATAGATGACAAATCATTCACAGATAATTGGAAATTCAAATGAATCGATGTGACAGTTTTACGTTAAACATTGATTAATGATGAAAATGTTGGCAAGATGAAATGACATTATTAGGATATGATATATTTAGATATAATAATAAACAGAGGTTGTTAACCTATTTTTTGTTGCCCACCGAAAATTTAATTAATAGTTTTTTTTCACTAAGAAATAGTTACCAAATTCTATTGCTAAGTTGCGCGAGTCCTGTTTGAGATACACAAGATATCTGAAACGCTTTTAACACGTTTATACGTTGCAATGCAGAACAGAGAACTTTTACCCTTGAGATTGGATTTAAGAAGTCAATGACTAGCGATGATGTTCATTTTCTCCTCTACACTAAATAATTCTCTTATAGTGTTACCCAGGTAACATTAACGTTCAAGTAAAATTTTCAAATGCGCTACCCAACACGAACAGACCACAACGATAAAATATAAGAAGCTAGCAAGTCTGAATATCCTTTAACAGTTCAACATATATATTTATAAGTATATATGTATACATATATATTATATTGTTATGTTGCTTAATGTTTTGTTTTCATTTTTTTGTCTTCTCTGGAATTAGGATACAAAATATATGACGATGCTTATTTTGTATTGTTGTTAACCAACATAAAAAAAACATAAAAGATCTCCTTTCTGTTTTCTTTTCTAAAGCAAATTGTTGTTGCTATCAAGTCGAGAAAACATAGGAATATATGTAGGTGTTTACCGACCTATTATAAGTTAAGTAAAAAATTGTTTTTAAAAAAAGTTTGTTCTAAATATAATAGAAAAGATAAAAAATTATAGGATTTTTGGGTGATGAGAAAAAAACTAGAGATGAGTTAAAATAAAAAGGCCCCACACTTAGAAAGTAATGTTATCTGTTAATTTCTTTAATGATTTGATACGAAATTTTGAGAAAAATTCTTCAAATATCGTTAATTCTTTAATAGTATGTAAGGAGTCAAAATGAAGTTATAAACCTTTTACGCTGATATCCTGATGTACGATTGAAATAAAACATATGTTTACATCTTAACTCTTGGAGGAACTCATTCCCTACGTGGTCTAAGAGCGATCTCAGATAAGGTATTCTTAACTCGTTTCGGTTCTTTCGTAACAGTGAAATATCTGTCTAGGTCAATTGTTTTTGTCATACAATTCAAAATTTGGTTCGAATCCATTTTATCCTGCAGATGTTTTGATTTGATAGGCAATGCTGACTCTAACTGAGTGATCTATTAAGACCTTGATGCCGGATGTGATTAAGAAGCTCATTTTAGTTTCTGTTCTTGTTTAGATATGAAAACGAACGAGTTGTTGGTATATATGGTACAGATACCAACCGGTTTAGATTAAACTCAGAGAATTGTATGTTCAGACCGATGTACTTTTTTAATCTTACCGCAGCAGGTAGACTATCGATCGTACCACAAAGCTTTCGTCCTTTTTCTCGTTCCGTCCCAGTTTTTCTGTGGTTCCTAAAGTTAGTGCTCCCTGGTTGGAGTTCTATGTTGCAGCATATATAGGCGTGGTTGGACATATAATATTTCCACGAGGCAGGCGGGTTCACTTCATTTGTTAGTAATAAACATACTGATATCATATAAAAACTGGCGCAAAGAATCACCTTTTGTGTTAATGATGTCTTCACATAGAGCTTCACATAGAGCATCACACACTTATTAGTATAAGCTGTGGATTCCTCATCACCTGGGCAGTACGCAGATATAAGATTGAATCTATAGGGAAGAGTGATTAGATCTGTTACATGACAGCTGTTACATCTCTACAAATAAATTGGGTATGTGGAAATATTTTCAGTCGCTTGTAAAGATGACCGTAGTTTATAGTCCTTCCATATCTGAGAAGTAGATCAGTTGTGTTTGTGAGAAACACAACTGATCTACTTCTTTGTTTTTGCTAACCACCCACGACTGATCTACTTCTTTGTTTTTGCTAACCGCCCATTACTCCTGCAAGAATATAATATCATGAAGGCTCTGTCGGATGAAGCGGATCTTTCAAGATTGATTGTAGACTTAGTAACGGAGACACAGAGACCCATTTGTTTGTGAACAGTTTTTTTTTCCAACATATCCGACATACGCAACGCAAATGTCGGATATGTTCGCACGCAAATGTAGCTGTTATATGCTATTTTATGTCTAGATTAGATTAGATTAGAAAGGGTTGGGCAGGTTGCACGAGGCAGAACTTGTCCTAGCACGCAGACGGTCCATAGCGCTGTCATTGTATAGAGGAAAGACTGAATGCAGCTTGTGAGATCTCATTTCTCTCAAAGAACACCGCACTTCTAGTTCTGTACTTGTTTAGCGCAGTGGATTGGTGAAGCTCTCATTTCCTTTACAAGCATCAAATTTAAAAACAAAATTAAATCAATTGATTATTATGAGGAAAATAGCAAAATCCACTCCATTCTGGTTTTCTATAACTTTTTTTTAAAAATTCAATTAAAAAATATAGAGGGGCTGAAATCTCACAGCTCTGAGATATCAAGACTTCGGTCTAGGTTAATGATTTTGATATAGTTTTCGGCAAAAAACTTTTATGAGGACATGGTTTTTAGTTTTGAGCAGCGAAGTATATCAAACATAACTCTTTGTTATAGTACAAGTATTTTTTATCTCTGTTTAAAAATTTATTACAAAACTAACACGAAACATCAATACGTTGTCGGAAAATTATAATCCAAATTCCAAAAATATTGTTAAACTAAATAAAATAAAACTTTTTTCAAAATTCCAAAAATATTTCAAAAATTAGAATAAAATCAAATATTTACACTTTTTCTAAATTCCGATAATATTTCAAATTTTCTTAAAAATTTAATCTTTTCCAAAATTCTAAAAATATTGCAAAAATTATTACAAAATCAAAAATTAAATTTTTTTTCAAAATTAGAATGAAATCAAATATTTAAACTTTTTCTAAATTCCAATAATAATCCAAAAATTCTTAAAAATTCAAACTTTTTTTTTCCAAAAATCTAAGAATATTGCAAAAATTATTACAAAATCAAAAGTTGAAATTTTTGTTTGACAAACTTAAAATGCCATAATTCTCTGTAATAATAATAAAATTTCATTTCAAGCAAACAAATTTATTTTTTTCCAAAAAATTGGCTAAAAAAATAAATTAAAATCTTTCTTTTGACACACTTGACAACATTTTTTTGACAAACTTATAATGCCATAATTCTCAATAATAATAATAAAATTTCATTTCAAACAAACGATTTTATTTTTTTCCAAAAAACTGGGTAAAAAAATAAATAAAAACTTTCTTTTGACACACTTGACGACATTTTTTTGACAAACTTATAATGCCATAATTCTCAATAATAATAATAAAATTTCATTTCATTTCAAACTGAGCCTTTAATATATATTGCAATTTTTGTGACGCAGTTAATTTTGGATTATCATGAATGGTTGAACAAAACAAATCGTTAAACGATTGCCATTCGGTGTAGTCAACGCTAAATATTGGTATGGCAATTTTTGGCAGCTTTACCTCAGTATGGTTGCCACCCCCGCTAGTATTGAGAATGCTCTCATTTATGGTAACATTTAGTTCGGCCTTCAATCTCAGAGCGTGACTAAGACCTGTCACAACAGCATAATATGTTTCTTCAAATTCTAAATCGCATTCTTCCTTAGAATCCAGCTCTAATATCTGATCCTCAATACTTAAACTCAGATCGGAGTTTATCAATATGAGATAATCTAACCTTTATTTCATCTATCATTGTTTTATCATTTATAGTTTTCGTATAGTTCAGCAATTTGGTCACGCTGCATTTTATGGTAGCGTGTCTTTTCTTTAATGCTGCGAGTTGCATTCTAATTATTTATACCTAAGCACTCTATAATACCTTAATTTTTACTTAGTTTATAATTAGTTTATATAATAATAATAAATAAATAACACGATAAATATTTACTCCAAATTTTTATTTTATTTTGTTATTAAAATTAGTTAGGTATAAAAATTTTGATACTTAAGGTTTTTTTTATGATAAAATCCAGGTTGATAGGTTGATAGGTGCTGGTTAGGTTGATCTAAATCTCATGCGGTTTCCAGATGAAATTTGTTAATTCCATTTAGTTGATATATAGCGGCTTCGGTACATCCGGCTCGAAGGACCATATAATTGTATCAAATAGGTAAGATACAATGAAGGTACAATTATATGAAATAATAAATCTTATACTCCGGTTCCACAATCAAAGAATTTATAATTTTATTATTTCCTTTTCAATTTTATTTTCACAATTAATTCACAAAAAAAATTGTTTGCTGTTTCCGATATGAAGGTTGGTTATTGACGACATACACCATGTGCTCTAGCGGATTTTATGTTAAACAAGTTAAATAAATCAAATTGTAAACATATGTCAAATACCATATATTTTTACTCACAAAAATATTTAAACCATATTAAATTTAATATTTTTAAAATTTGTGCAACAATTGGTGTATTTATTTATTCAAATGTAAGTTACAACACTATTATCTATTATAATTTGATCGCAATTTTATAATTTTTAATAGCAAAATGGAAAGTAATCGTAAAACTGCGAAATATTTGGGTCGCTCTTAGTGTCGTACCACAGTGCAAAACATATTTAAGTCGCACCACAGTGCAAAATATATGATATTGACGGCGTGTCCATGCATCATATTCCCCGTAAGGTCATGTTAAATAAAATAACATTATATGAATGGAAAAATGTAATAAGGATGGGAAAAAAGGTTCGCAAAAACTTTGTGTTCTGTAGCAAGAAAGAACAGATTCTAATTCCATTACCACGGGCGAACATATACGAAAAAGGGCATCACATCAAATGCTTTTCCATCAGAAATTTACCACAATTAAGCATAATGACGAGGAAGCCAAAGGCAAGAAAACTCAGGCAAGAAAACTCAGGCTAAATATAATGAACAAGTATGTACAATTTTGAAAATAAATGTATAATTATAAATCTTGTATGTACTTATATTTTATTTTTTAGTTTATCAATTGATACGTCCAGTAGAACAGAAGATGACTTTGGAAATATTTATCCTACTAACAGCAAGGATGATGAAGGGTGCCACCCATACACCAATTTTGCATAGGTACTCAATTCAACATTCACTAGCGCGGCGTATCTGTGAAAATTAATGGTGAAACAGAAAAACTTAATAAACTACCGTTCCTTATTGATACTGACGAAAAATTAAATTCCATGACTGGAATTCCAACTCTAACTTTGTTAGAAGTGCTGTTTATTATTAAGGTCAGAAGAGCCCTATAATATTGGGTTGTCTAAAAAAACAGTATAATATTGACAATGTGTCGAATAAAGATGAATATGAACAATATACAAACCGCTATACTATTTAATATCTCCTCAAGATGTGCTAAAAATTATTTTACCGATTGTGTGCAGTTCTTAGCAAAAGTTTTAAAATGTTGCATATAGTGGCAGACTCGAGAAGAAAACCTAAAAAATTTTAATTGTGACTTCAATTTAAATCTTTTATACTAATATTTTTTAAATTATTTATCCAAAACAAATCAAAAAGAATAAATTTTAATATTTACTTACTGTTCGTTTGAATTTTGATTTCTTTAAATAGTTTTTAAATTTTGCTAAGAGAGTGCGCTGTTATCACTTTACCAGTCGTCAATAGAGAGAGTTTATACAAAAAAATCTTAACGCTACTAATGGTATAATTAATTAATTCAATGTACAACTTCAATCTACTATTAATTATTAATTGAACGCTAGATGTAGCCACTGTTTACATTTAGCAAAGACATTGATAAAATGTTAATAACATAAACAAAAATAAGTATAATATTCTTTACAGATATAATTAAATTTTCTTTCAGATTTCATTCTCCAACAATTTTAGTATTAATTTATATCAAAAAACAAATTTTAGTAACGCAGAAATTTAAATTCCAAAATAACCACAAATTCAAAACAAAATTGTCCTGCAATGCGCATGTCAAGAAAAAAAAACAAATTGTTTTATCCTTTGTTTTATAGAAGAAAAAGAAAGAACAAATCTGAGAATAGAATTTAATCTATCCTGATTCATACAATACAAACGACGATTTATCTGAGGATTTATCTTCTATCAGCATTCATACAATCGGCCCTAAATTTTTTAATATGGAGTTTTATATTTCAATATTGCGTTAAATATTTTTTACTTTTTTATAACGTTTTAATTTCCAGATGGCGCTATAAGTTCACTGTTTTTTTCTGTGCTAAAACATCAAGCGCGCTTACAATATTGGGGTTTTTGTAAAACTAAACATCATAATGTGACTCTCTAGCTGTATGAGATCAGTTAAGGAACGAACGAACCCAATTGTAATGCACAGCAAGAATAGTGGTTTAGACAGCCGGGCTCAGAATTTAAGTAAACAATTCAAATGTTCTTTGTATAAAGCAGTTTTCATATGTCATACTTTTTAAGTTTGCTAAGCTATCTGAATTTGAAAATTTTCGAGCGAAATTTTATTCCACCACAATGAAGTTCTAGATTCAAACCTTTTCGATGGGCGGCTTTCTGGCTAAACATTTAAAAGTGGGATGCAATTATCTAACAAAATCATATAAATTTAAACGAACTAAGTTCGTTCGCTTTAACACAGGCAATTATTTTGCGATATTAAACAAATTAATCACAATTGTTATTAAAAATTTAAAAAATTCAATTTCGTACGTAATAGAGTTATAAAATTTTTCAATGTAGCAATTTATTGACGACTGGTAAAGTGATAACAGCGCACTCTCTTAGCAAAATTTAAAAACTATTTAAAGAAATCAAAATTCAAACGAACAGTAAGTAAATATTAAAATTTATTCTTTTTGATTTGTTTTGGATAAATAATTTAAAAAATATTAGTATAAAAGATTTAAATTGAAGTCACAATTAAAATTTTTTAGGTTTTCTTCTCGAGTCTGCCACTATATGCAACATTTTAAAACTTTTGCTAAGAACTGCACACAATCGGTAAAATAATTTTTAGCACATCTTGAGGAGATATTAAATAGTATAGCGGTTTGTATATTGTTCATATTCATCTTTATTCGACACATTGTCAATACTATACTGTTTTTTTTAGACAACCCAATATTATAGGGCTCTTCTGACCTTATTAATAAACAGCACTTCTAACAAAGTTAGAGTTGGAATTCCAGTCATGGAATTTAATTTTTCGTCAGTATCAATAAGGAACGGTAGTTTATTAAGTTTTTCTGTTTCACCATTAATTTTCACAGATACGCCGCACTAGTGAATGTTGAATTGAGTACCTATGCAAAATTGGTGTATGGGTGGCACCCTTCATCATCCTTGCTGTTAGTAGGATAAATATTTCCAAAGTCATCTTCTGTTCTACTGGACGTATCAATTGATAAACTAAAAAATAAAATATAAGTACATACAAGATTTATAATTATACATTTATTTTCAAAATTGTACATACTTGTTCATTATATTTAGCCTGAGTTTTCTTGCCTGAGTTTTCTTGCCTTTGGCTTCCTCGTCATTATGCTTAATTGTGGTAAATTTCTGATGGAAAAGCATTTGATGTGATGCCCTTTTTCGTATATGTTCGCCCGTGGTAATGGAATTAGAATCTAAATTTTACATTTATTTATTTATTTATTTATTTGACAGTAAGTAAGCTATGAAAGCTTCTATTTACAGTATATTACATCACAAATGTCACTTAATATATACAACTTAATAATATAATAATTTATATAAATTTTTACTTTAAGTTAAGGGAGGAAAACGATTACATCAGAATAATGACTAGAATCATGAAAGATACTTAAACTAATGTGTGATTTGACTAGAAATATGAATTAATATAAACGAAATACCACTAAGTAACAAAAATAAAAAATGAATCATTGCCTATAGATCAATAAAAATATGATTATACTTATAACACTATTACCAAACTACTTAAAAACAGATCAACACTATATTAGTTCATATCGTCGCTTTAATAATGAAACAACGTATGCCATTTATACGTTGTTTTCGTATAATAGGCGCGCTGCATTCCCCATAAGGGCATCTCTGAATTGGCGTTTTTACATTTTCGAACCATTTTATGACTGGGGGTAAGAATTAATAAATTATAAATTAACGTCCATGCAAATGCATGCGCACATCAAACTTTAAACTCAAATATCTCGAAACTACACCTCCGCGTATACGTCATTTCATTATTAAAACGACGATATATAAGTTCAATACTCACTGATCGCAATTATATACATTTTTCAAATTCAAAATGTCTTTTACATGAATTGCTAAACTTTTCTAAAGATAAACAAGATCGGATTGAATTAGGAAGTTCATTGTATTTTTTAATACCAAGGACAAAGAAGGAGGAATTCATGATCCGATATGTATTACAAGGTAGCTTAATATGATTTGTGCGTTCAGAGTTAAAAAATTCAATTTTATTAAATAGATATGGGGGGGAATGACTAGATATCAACTTTTTAATAAACAAACATATGCGCAAATCGTAGAATTTGTCAATGTCACATCCAAGAACTGTTTTATTAACAGACGAGATATGATCAAACTTACGAAGGGAATATATAAATCTTACGCAGGAATTGAATAGCATTCTCAACATATCCATACAATACCCATGCATACCATACATAACGACATCACAATATAGAAAGTGCTGCAGAATGAACGTCATAAATAATTTATGTCTCAGTTTAATGCTTGCAAAACCCGTTAGTTTCCAAAATACGCGTAATATATTATAGACTCTGGTGCAAATTCTAGATATATGGTCATCCCAAGTTAAGGTACAGTTTATGAGTAATCCCAAATCAAGGACACTATCGGAATAAGGAATTTTTACATTATTTAAAATCAACTCAGGGAATTCATTACTCGGTAGCTTATTCTTATAGATTAAAATAGCTTGGGTTTTCTTAGCGTTCAAAATCAAATCGTTTTCTATGGACCACTCAAGTATTTTTTGCAAATCCTCATTTAGCTTACGAACACATAACAACTTATTACTTAATTTGTCGCAAATGTACACCTGCACATCATCAGCGTAGATGTGAAATTCGGAATTCCTTATGCAATCGGCTATGTCATTTATGAAAAGCGAGAACAAGATAGGTCCTAGGACGGATCCTTGAGGAACTCCACAGTGCAGTGACATTATTTCAGATAGAACATTATCAATTACAACAATTTGCGATCTGCCAGTTAAGTACGAATAAATGAGCCTGCAAGCAGAAGGTGAAAAATTAAAAAGAGATGAAAGTTTACGACAAAGTTTTTTATGGTTAATTGAATCAAATGCCTTCGAAAAATCAAGCAGCGCGAGTACCGTGAACTTATTTGCGTCAGCATTACGACGTATATCGTCTACAATATGTAGTAGAGCTGTAGCTGTACTATGACTAATCCTATACGCTGATTGATGTTTACAAAGCAGTTTGTATCTGTTCAAATATTGTACAATTTGGGTTTTAATTATTATCTCAAAAGCTTTAGAGAGAGTAGGCAAGGCACTTATTGGTCTAAGGTCAGACATAGACCGAGGATTTTTAACTTTAGGAATTGGTGTTATCTTAGCTGTTTTCCAACAAGTCGGAAAAAACGATTTAGTAATAATGTTATTGAAAATATACAAAAGAAAAGAAGAAATTTCGGGAAGAATTAATTTGATGAATTTTAATGAGATATTATCAAGACCAGTCGCGTTAGATTTAATTGAATTGACAGCAAAGAACAATTGTTCATGTGTTATATGTTCAAAGGCAAGATTTGGAGTGTTAGCATCAATTTCCGGAAAAACAGGGTCAATATGCGAATCGTGCGAAGGTTGGATAGGAACAGCAGAGCAGTAATAGCTATTTAAATCATTAGGTTTAAAAGGAATTACCTGGTGTTCATTATCTTTACCAATACCAAGGCTTTTTACATTGTTCCAGAACATCTTAGGTGGCAGCTCCGGGTTTAGTTTTTTATTCAAATGTTCATTTTTCGACTTCCGGATTAATGCGGTAACAATATTTCTCAGCCGTACATAGTTTATCCGATTTTGATCAGAGCGAGTTCTGACCCACTTATTGTATGCCCTATTTCGTTCTGTAATTTTTATTTTGATGTTAGTAGTGAACCATTCAGGTTCCTTTAAATTAACACATATTTTCCTAATCGGGACGAATTTCTCGAACATATCAATTACTAGCATATTGAAATGCTCAAGTTGGCTGTCAATATCAGTTAAATCATAAATAATATTCCACGGTAATCTTGTACAGTATGAGATGAGTTCATCAATATTAACATTTTTATAATCACGGAAAGTTATTATCCTCTGGGATTGATTTGGCGTAGCATCATATGAGAAGAATACAAGATCATGATGAGATATTCCGGGGAGAGATATTTGATTAAGAAAGTTTACTTTGTTAGTATTACATAACACAAGATCCAGCAAGGATGAGCTAGTTGACGAGAAGTGCGTGGGTTCAGAATTAATTAGACTTACAGAGAATCTATCTAGAATGCTTTTAAATAATCCACATCCAGGTTTAGAAGAAAGCATATCATAATTAAAATCACCAACTAAAATGAAATCGGAATAAATTATTGAAAATTCATTAAGTATTTTTTCCAATTCAGTTGTAAAATTGATTCTGGGTGGGTTGTATGCAACACCTAACAAGATTTTATCATTAGGAAATGACAGTTCAATGCATATAACATCAAAGTCCTTATTTGTCGACTCATAAATCATTCTTGCTGGAATAGTACACCTAACATATATGCAGACACCGCCACCCCGTTTGCGTAATCTGTCATTACGAAAAATATTGAACCCTTCTAAACTCACAGCCTTGTTCGTTATGTATGATTTAAGCCATGTCTCAGAGACACATATTGCATCAACATTTACATTCGCAAAGATTGATCTTATCTCGTCGATCTTAGGTTATTACTTACCACTCGCGGAATTTAGATGACAAATGTTTATGTTTTTTCGATGATTTAAAGTAGATTTTAATACGATATTGGGGATACACACTTCACAGGATAAGTTATTTTGCTTAGCCAAAGTGATATTATTTTGATCTAATGAAAAACCGCGATCAGAGAGCGCAATTAGTTACTAAATTTGTATAATCCGTATTGTTCTGAATTTTCTTAATTTTACCAAGTAAAATCGGACAGGAAGAGCTATCTGCCCTATGACTTATCGAATTACTTAGATTGAACTTATTATTAAGATATATACAATTATTACATTTGATTACATTGCTGTTACATTCCCGGAATGGATGATAACCACCACATTTAGCACAAATAGCAACATTATTGCAGTCTTTTGAATTGTGGTGATATCGTTGACAGTTATAGCATCGTAAAACATAAACGTCCTCTTTAACATAGATTGAGTCCCAACCGATATTAATGTATCTATTCACTAATTTATTAAAAGTATTACCTGACACCTCAACAGACATCATCCATTTCTGCGTTGTTTTATTCATCTTTGAAAACAAAATTTTCATTACATCAGCGTCGTCAATGAAATGATTAACCTCTTTTAACTCCTTTAATAACTCCAGAGCATCATTATATTGTCTCGCCAGTCCTTGTAGGAATAATCGTGGGCGTCGGATTTTTGTGCGAGAAATTTCATACGAATTACTCAGCTTACTCTTCGCCTCATCTTCGAAACGTTGATTTTCTTGTTCACTATTTGTTTTGACAAGGACGGAACCATTGGAGATGTTTTTTACTAATGATACTCCGACATTAATTGTGTTAGGAATAATTTTGGATTTTATATCATTCCTGGTGATGTCGATGTCCTGTCGAGCCTTAGGCTTGATTATAATGCCTTGTAGATTGGTAGCAGATACACTTTTCCTGCTACTTATGATGCCAGATTTAACCGCATCAGCATACGACTTGTTGTCTCCAGAACAACATACACCAGACACTAACTTATTTTCAATTCCTTGTATTTTTCCATTAATGTTACTAATAGCACCCAGAATATTAGCCTCAGCATCGGACACAATACTAGATTGAACCCCGGCAGCATTTAAATTAGATTTGATCCACGTGTCAAAAATTGTTCTATCATCATCACATAACCACAAAACCGAACTACCTAGTTCTTCAATTTTTTTATATTTTGCGTCAGAAATCCCAATGCATTTTCTGTGATACCACTCACCACACCTTCCTTCACATTGTAAGGCTTTGCATACGTCCGTTACTTCTTTTTCACATTTTTTACATAAACATTTTTCAACATTGACATTTCCACAAACTTTATTATCCGCCATCTTAACTTTTACTTTTGAACCGAAGAATCTGTTCTTTCTTGCTACAGAACACAAAGTTTTTGCGAACCTTTTTTCCCATCCTTATTACATTTTTCCATTCATATAATGTTATTTTATTTAACATGACCTTACGGGGAATATGATGCATGGACACGCCGTCAATATCATATATTTTGCACTGTGGTGCGACTTAAATATGTTTTGCACTGTGGTACGACACTAAGAGCGACCCAAATATTTCGCAGTTTTACGATTACTTTCCATTTTGCTATTAAAAATTATAAAATTGCGATCAAATTATAATAGATAATAGTGTTGTAACTTACATTTGAATAAATAAATACACCAATTGTTGCACAAATTTTAAAAATATTAAATTTAATATGGTTTAAATATTTTTGTGAGTAAAAATATATGGTATTTGACATATGTTTACAATTTGATTTATTTAACTTGTTTAACATAAAATCCGCTAGAGCACATGGTGTATGTCGTCAATAGTTCAGTTTACTTCGATAGTAGTTGATTTTTATTTTGCTCTCAATGTAAGCTCACTACGAAACCGTACATATGTAAATGGTACTAAAATTATTAATCACGCAGCCCTAGTTATTAATAAAAAGCGATATAAGTTTGTCTCTTTTTATTGTTTTGACGTTTATTTGTTTTCCTATACGATCAAAAATATTTACAATGCAGATTTATGATTATTTATTAAATATATTATTTAATAATTATAGTTTAAGTGTTTTTACATCTTTATTTGTAGTGTTAGTTTCTATTTATGTAAAACGCAGTTACAAATTAAAGGTATTTATATGAAATTTCACAATTTAAGGTCATTACATATACGGGTAGCGGTAGCATATAATAAAAACGTATTTGAATATCCCACCTCCAAATTAATTGATAAAAATTATCAATTTGATTATAAATAGGTTTTAGTTGGAATCATACCTATAATGAATATTAAAAAATGTGTGGATATCGCTGAAACGAATATTTTGTTTTTTTCACAATTCTAGGGAAAAAGTGAACCAAAAACAAATAAAAATATTTTGGAAGTTGTAGAAGAAGAAGAGGAAAACAGTGATGTAGAAGATGGCAAAGAAGATGAAGAGGTATACAAAAAATATTTCCAAGATGAAAATTTTTTTGATTTAGATCAAACTAAATTTGAAAACTGTGAAAGCGTTACAACTTTAATCAATGAATTGAAAGCGGCTAAATTTAAAGCAGTTGAAGAAACATTAAGTGAAGATCAAAAAGTTGCAGAACGAGAGTAATTATCTGAAGTGTTTCGTAATTGTATTTGCCTTTTAATTTTGTATTTATCTTTATAGAATTGAAAGACAACAGCTAGCAAATATATATGATCTTCTTCGAAAGCAGGAGGAGGAATATAATTTAGGACAAATGAAAGAAGAAGACTTTCAGGCACAACTTAGTTTATATCGATAGTTTTTTTTAACTTACATATATAATATTTTATTACAATAACCAATGCAATCATATCAAATAGTACATCCTGCTTCGTCTAGTCATACTACGTTTCTTATATTATAAAAAGTTTTATATTTTTGATGTAAATATTTTGTGAAAAATGAGTGAAATATAAACAAGCTTTGTAGTTATAATTATAAATATTCAGTTTTAAAGTACTACAGTAGCTCTATTCCGGTAAATCGTGAAATAGGAATTGAGAAATTATAGCAATTTTTACAAAACTAGTATTCCGTGCCGCGGGTAATAACAAATTCGTATTAGAAAATATTTTTTATTTCACTTTTTTCCCAATTCACAGGGAAATGCCGGAATAGGCGTACTGGAATAAATCTTGGTACGTAATCGACTTCTAATTTCAATTTGAGCTCAACGCTAATGAAGACGAACTTCCATACAACTGCATAAAGTAATAAATTTATAGTAGGTACTTCGATTCTAACAATATTCAAACAGGCTACTAACATGTAACCTGAAAACTAAAAACAAACGTTTACTTTATTGAATGCAAAATTAACATTTGGTTTAGATCCTAGAACTTTTGTTTGTTATAATAAAAAAAAGTTCTAGGATCTAAAAGTCTGTTTCTACAATATGAAATGTTAATTTTTCAGTAGATATTTTTTTTAAAGATTCCTGTTATAACTAAAAAAACGAATTTTCGTTTGAACTTTGTGTGGTAAACTTTGATGATAACTGTAAATGTAAACATATATTAAATCATATAAATCAAAATCTTTAAACAAAAAATATAATCGTACAGTAGAAGATCCAATTCCAAAATCTCGAGAATTAAGAGTAAAATGTAATCCGACAGAACTGTCAAGGTCATCAAAAAAACTAAATTTTCTTTTTAAACTACTGTTGAAAAATGTGGAATCCTCAGTTAACGATAAATTTAATCCATTATTGTCGGTTATATTAGCCAAAGAGGTTTGCGGTTCAATTTTTGATGATTCGGTTAGTAAATTAATTTCAGATAAAATCTTATTTTCTTGATATTTTGATCCAAAAAACCGTTGGTTAAGATCTGGTAGATCGGCTGCAAGTTTTTTATACAAATTTATATATTTTGGTTCCAAACCAGTTTCAGTCTGTTGGTTTGATATAACTGTTGAACTTTTTAAAGTACCAAATGGTGTAGAAGTTGCTATGTTAGCAAAACTAGCCATAGTTGTACTATCTTTATAGTTAAACTGATTTTCATTTATTTGAATATCCGGCTCAAATACAGCCATATCAATATCATCTTCAATATTTTGTGTTGATATTGGTGAAACTGTTGGAACATTCATTTCCATATTTTCAAAATCAGAAATATTCTGTTTTTGTTGCATCAAGTTTTGTAAATCATTACTTATTCTAGCGTTAAATGTTTTATGTTGTGCTTGAAATGCATCCTTTTTTATATTTAATGAAACGCCTTTGCCAAATAAACCCGGACGTTTTGGAAGCTTAAATATTGGTTTCTCGATTTGACTTTTTTGACTCTTATATTGTGGAGGTCTTTGATGGTTTTCCAAATTGTGAACAAATCGATCAAAAACATTGGATGATGATTTAATTTTATTGTGTGGAATCATTGTTTTGAACTCACGTGGTTTTTGTAAAAATATTTTATAACTTAAAGGATTTATTTGTAGTAATAGAGCTAAGATATAGCAGTTTTCAAAAATTCACCTATATCTGTTCTTCAAATTTTTACAATTTTAAGCTGCTCAAACCAGTTTATGTTGATTATTACTATTTTAACTATGTTTAAACTTGAAAGGGTTAAAATTTTTGTAATACCATCAATTGGTTACCATTAATTGGCGAAAGATAAAAAATCTAATTACGAGATTGTATTTTTGAAACGAATTGATTTTCAATTTTTAAATATGTTGAAAAAAAACTGAAAAATTTATTAACAGTCTATAATTTCGGGCTGTTCAAAGTTACGGAATAGCCACAAATTTATATAGTGCTTTACATCGATATCAATATAATGCTGCGTTATAGGGCGATTTTTCTGTTCCGGTGTTTGCCGCAATGGCGCTGCAAAAAGGAGATAAGAGAATAAATTCAAAAACTTTTATATGGGATTTCATACAAAACAAATCTTGAATAATTTTAAAAATTATCTATGAAGTTTCTCATTTTACCACAATTGAACAATTTTAATTTGCTTATGGAGTATTATTGACTATATATTAAGCGTAATATCCCAACGAATTTCATTTCTACAGTGGAAAGTTTCTATACCTTTTCCATAGGAAGACTACACTACGATTCTATCTCGATTCTTGCTATACAATTTTAATGACTTTTGATTGGTTAAATCTCTGATGAGACTGCCATCTATAAACTAATTTTACAGAACTGAACTAACACAAGAAAAACGTAACAACAAACATTGAATAATAAAAACGTGAAAGTGAAGGTAAAAAAATTAAGTTCCAAAGCTAAAAATATACAACGAACGAAAACATTCAGGTTTACAAGCTTTATTAAAACTAGATTTTTTGCTTTTTAATTTCAATTTTGTAATTTTACGCTATTTTGATTAAAATTTATGTTTAAAATAAAAATATTTGCTCAAATTTTTACAGAAAGTCAACAACAATGGCGAATGAGAAACGATTTACGTTCTGGTAAGATTGAACGTGGAAGACGTATCCAGGGAAGAAAGCATGTATAAAAATTTAAATAATTTCTTAAATCATCTTCATATTAAACTAAAATAATTTTAAAATTTATTTCAATAAATTAATTTTATATATTAGTAAATTTTATAAATTATTTTTTTTTAATTTATTTTATTATTAATTTTATAAATTATTTTTAGATACATTGCAAAAAACAAAATGATGAATATGCTATACCAACAATCGTTATAAAAACATTACAAAAATAACATTTAATTTAATATTTTAGTTATCTAATTTTTAATAAAAATTAAACTGAAACTATATATTAACCTAAATAAATATGTACTTAGGAAAAATTTATTAAAGCTGTAACTAGATTCAACTAAACGAAAATGTGTTTTTATTATTTCAATGTTTTATTCAATTTATTTCTCGATTTCTACCAATAGAATCGTGAAGGTAGGTGAAAAATAACAAAATTTCTATAAAGAATCGTTAAAGAAAGTAGTCTAAATTTCACTATGGAATCGTTGGGGAATATTCCATACCGATTCAAGTGGTAGTATTACATGATGAATCGTAGTAGAGCATTCGTTCACGAATCTGGTGGACATTTTATTTTTTTGCATACAAATTTCCATTCCTTTTCCATCACGATTCTACACCTCAGAGAAGAAGTTTCTTCAACGATTCATGAACGAATCGATAACATTTTATTCGCTGGGATATAAAATATTATTCTTAAGTCGCTCAAAAAAGAAACATAAAAATTACCAAAATTTCCCATACAAAGTTGTATGAAAAATTTAACCTATTTTCGTATTTGTTTTACTGACAGAAGAAAAGAAAATATTTTATATATTATGCTTAATATATTGTCAATAATACTTCATAAACAAATTTAAATTATTTAATTGTAGTAAAATGAGGAATTTCATAGATAACTTTTAAAAGTATTCAAATTGTGTTTTGTATGGAATTCCACATAAAATGTTTGTGATTTTTTCTCTTATCCCCTTTTTGCAGCGCCATTGCGGTAAACACCGGAACAGAAAAATCGCCCTATAACCATAAGGTTTTGATTTAGCGTTGTCTATAGGGCGATTTTTCTGTTCCGGTGTTTACCGCAATGGCGCTGCAAAAGGGAGATAACCCAGCGAATAAAATGCTATCGATTCGTCCATGAATCGTTGAAGAAACTACTTCTCTGAGTAGTAGAATCGTGATGGAAAAGGTATGGAATCTACTACGGTTCATCATGCAATACTACCACTTGAATCGCTATGGAATATTCCCCAACGATTCTATAGTGAAAGTTAGACTACTTTCTTTAACGATTCTTTATGGAAATTTTGTTAGTTTTCACCTACGATTCTATAGGTAGAAATCGAGGAACAATTTGAATAAAACAATGAAATAATTAAAATACATTTTCGTTTAGTGGAATATATAGTTACATCTTTAATAATTTTTTTTACAAGTCTACATATACATACATATTTAAGTTAACATTTTCTGCTTAATTTTTATTAAAAATTAGAAAACTAAAGCATTTTAATTAATTTATGTTATGTTTTTATAACGTATTGTTGTATAAGCATATTCATTATTTAGTTTTGAGCTTTTTGCAATGTATCTGAAAATATAAAAATAATTCATCAAAATAAATTTTAAAATTATTTTAGTTTAATATAATACCGAACAGAATTGATTTAAGTTTTTATATATGCTTGCTATGCTGGATACGTCTTGTCGGACGTCTTCTACATCCAATCTTACCAATCGTTTTCCTTTCGCCATTATTGTTGACTTTCTGTAAAAATTTAAGGAAGAAGCAAAACAACTAGTTTTAATAAACTTTGTGTCTCAATTTTTTACCTTTATATTTACATATTTTTTATTTATTATAAACACACTTCTAAAATAATTAATATAATATTGTTTAGGGTAATACTATTAGTTAAGTATGATTGAAACTATTTTCTCACGTCGCATTTTTCTTGTTTTAGTTCGATTTTGTAAAATTAGTTTATAGATGGTAGTTTGATCAGAGATTAAACCAATCAAAAGCCTTTAAAATTTTAAAGAAAGAATCGAGATAGAATCGTAGTGCCCGTTCGGCAAAAAGCTATCATAATGAGCTCTTAAAGGTAACCGTTTTTAGATCTGACATCCAAAATATTTATCACAAAGATAACATAAAGATATCAGAAAACCCTCTAATGCGCCACCTGCTGACATCTTTTAGATCTCTTCAAAAAGATATCAGATACATAACATTTTTCTAAGCTCCGAATGATAGCATATTAGAGATATCAAAAAGATATTAGATTTTGGAGTTTAAGTTTTAGGTTATTTTTAAATAATTGAAATCATTACTTAACATAATACTTAATTTTGTTTTTATTAAATTTAAAAATAAATTAATTCTTATACAATGAAATTACGAATAAAATTATGTTTTAATATTACTGCAGTGGTCTGTCGCTGTTTTTGATTACTACTTCTATGCTGGGATCGTCCGCAGTATTCCATTTTTGCAAGATTAGTATGATGAGTATATAGTGATGAGTAAATCTTTCGTATATCTATTCCGGTTAAATTCTAGAAATTAAATAATAAATAAGGTTAAAGTAGTTTTCAACATTAAGAGTAAATAAAAAGTTTACGTTCTAATTTATGTATTAGGTACTATTAATCATACTCACCCAATAATGATACTTACTCAATACAGATTCATCAATCATCATTCATCACCCGATGATATGGTACAAGATTTGCGGCTTGCTCGTTTCATTTTGACATATTATGACAGCTGAAGACAACTGATTTGTATTTCAAAAATTGTGTTGTTTTTAGTATAACTAAATAATTATTATTATTGCAGTTAATTTTATTAAGTTTATTAAATTTTATTTAATTAATTTTATTCTAAAAATTTTAGAAACACTATTTTATAACAAAATTGGTAGTTGGTAAAATGTTGACAAGATGATAACATTTTTAGGTCATAGAAATGTCGACAGTAGTTATCATAAAGGTATCCTTTTGGTCTCCATAAACTGATCTCCTCAAAAGGCTGTCAAAAAATAACAATTTTCTGAGTTCTAAAATACATAATTTTTAAGATAGCATTAAGATATCTTTCCGATATTCATGCCGAGCGGGTGTAGTCTTCCTATGGAAAGGGTGTAGAAACTTTCTCCTGTAGAAATGAAATTCGTTGGGAAGAGAACAAAACACAACTTGAATAATTTTAAAAATTATCTATGAAATTTCTCATTTTACCACAATTGAACAATTTTAATTTGCTTATGGAGTATTATTGACTATATTTTAAGCGTAATATATAAAATATTATTCATAAGTCGCTCAAAAAAGAAACATAAAAATTGCCAAAATTTCCCATACAAAGTTGTATGAAAAATTTAACCTATTTTCGTATTTATTTTACGGACAGAAGAAAAGAAAATATTTTATATATTAAGCCTAATATATAGTCAATAATAATTCATAAACAAATTTAAATTATTTAATTGTAGTAAAATGACAAATTTCATAGATAACTTTTGAAAGTATTCAAATTGTGTTTTGTATGGAATTCCACATAAAATGTTTGTGATTTTTTCTCTTATCCCTTTTTTGCAGCGCCATTGCGGTAAACACCGGAACAGAAAAATCGCCCTATACTTTTGGTCAAATTATGAGTAAAACTCAAATGTGATTTTCGTTTGGTAAGTCAGATAAAAAAAAATCGATTTTTTTATCTGACAGCAAATTTTTGTTCGTTGGGTATGTCAGATCAGGGGTACGTTTCGAAACTTTCCTATAGAGCGATTTTTCTGTTCCGGTGTTTACCGCAATGGCGCTGCAGAAGGGGATAAGAGAATAAATTCAAAAACTTTTATATGGGATTTCATACAAAACACAACTTGAATAATTTTAAAAATTATCTATGAAATTTCTCATTTTACCACACTTGAACAATTTTAATTTGCTTATGGAGTATTATTGACTATATTTTAATCGTAATATATAAAATATTATTCTTAAGTCGCTCAAAAAAGAAACATAAAAATTGCCAATATTTCCCATGCAAAGTTGTATGAAAAATTGAAACTATTTTCGTATTTGTTTTACGGACAGAAGAAAAGAAAATATTTTATATTTTATGCTAAATATATTGTCAATAATACTTCATAAACAAATTTAAATTATTTAATTGTAGTAAAGTGAGAAGTTTCATAGATAACTTTTAAAATTATTCAACTTGTGTTTTGTATGGAATTCCATATAAAATGTTTGTGAGTTTTTCTCTTATCCCCTTTTTGCAGCGCCATTGCGGTAAACACCGGAACAGAAAAATCGCCCTATAGCTAAATATTTAATGCACCAATCAAATCACCGCATTAAAATATTTAATAACTATAGTTAAATAATTTCTGAACGACGATCATTAAGTAAAATATTAAATACACAAATCCTAATACAATCTGTTAAAATCGTATGTCAGAATAATTCTTTCATAAAATGTTTCAATTGAATAAAATTAAAAACTAAGATAGAAATTACTAACCATATTGTTATAGAAAACTTGCATTTCATTCAGAATTTGAAAAATATATATGCTGCAATTTGAAAAATATAGCTGCGTCAATTTGAAATCGTTAAACTTTAAATAATGCTTATGTATATGTGTATTTAATTTTTAACTCTACTCGAGAGCACATTTAATTTTTTAATAAATGTGGGCGGGGCGTAGTGTGTTTCTGAACGCAAACAGCTGTCAAATAGCTAAATATTAACTTTACTATTTCGTTTCTGAACGACCGTATTTAAATATTATTTAAATATAGTTAACTTAACTATAGTAAAGTTTCGGAACGTACCCCAGACATCACTATAATTCTTCATTCACATGATTGTTTTTTCGTTATTATTTTCTTTATTGGTTGTTGTTGTTATTTTCTCCATTCAAAAACGCATAGAAAGTAGGGGCAGATTATGTCAATCTCAAAACTAATAGCATTTTCGATTGAGAACCAGTTCATAGCTAGTTCTTTTTTTTCCATACAAAAAAATTATTTCCCCTCCAAATCATGTTCGATTGAAGCAAAATAAAAAAACTAGTTCTGAACTAGTTGTGCATTTTTTCCCCTTTTGAAGAACTAGTTTTATTTTCAGTTATTTTTAAGTTTTACTCATATTATGACAAAAAGTACCCGTTCGGCATGAACATTGGAAAGGTATCCTAATGCTATCTAAAAAATGGCTTCTTTTAGAACTCAGAAATTTGTTATCTTTTTGACAGCTTTTTGAAGAGATCAATCTATGGAGATCAAAATGATACCTTTATGATACCTATTGTCGACATTTCTATGACCTAAATATGATATTATTTTGTCAACATTCTACCATAACCTGAAATCGGTATTGGCTAATTTCAACAATCTTCCAATCTTTCTCTCACAAAAGATCTTGGAGTGGAAAGAAAAAACAGTTATTTTGAGTTTTTGAAATACAAATTAGCTGATTTCTGCTTTCATAGTTCGGGAAAAAGCTCTATAGTGAAGTTGGTAACAGCAAATTGTTAAATTAAAATTTCAC